>CM069905.1:25475046-25889521 GCA_036172215.1 Camellia granthamiana | reverse complement strand
GTTGCAGAGTGTAAACGGTTACAGTAACCGAAATCGTGATTTTTCTTATTTTTCACACAATTTGAAGAAAATTTGGCGATACGCATAATTTTTTTCAGAATCACATTTATTGGGATTTAAAATAGATTTTGATCAATTTTTGTTAATTTTTAAATATGATCCAATATATCTCATATTTTCAAATCACTATAAAATGAGCATTTTATATTTTATTTCAATAGTTAATACTTTAAGAATAATTGATTTTAAATGTCTACAAATTATTTTTTGACCGATACTTGAACTAACTGAATAAAAAATAATCACAATTATTCAATGAAATGATTATAAAAAAAAAATTTGTGCCATAAACAAAACAAAACAAAATAAAATAAAAAAAATTTGACTTATTTTTTACAATTAAGTATTAAATAAAATGATTATAAAAATAAAAATTTTGAAATAAACAAAAATTATTTTTGAGCTATTAATTTTATTTATTTTTTTAAAGACATTTTTTAGACAACACGTTATAGTAACAAAATAAAAAATATTTACAATTAAATATTAAATAAAATGATTATAAAAATAAATACAACCACTGTTTATATATATTTTATATTAAATGCTAATGTAATAAAACAAAAAATTTAAAAAAAAATTATAAAGAAAATAAATTGATATAAGATTTTTTCTTTGGGTTTGGATCAATTGAGTATTTGTTCTTTTTTTGCAAGTTTTTTTTTGTTGGGGGGGGGGGGGGGGGGAGGGGGAGGGGGGAAGGTATTCAGAATATTGTAAAATAATATAACGGTGTATAACAGACCGTTATGGTCGTTTCGGTACGGTCGTTACGTAATACCGAAACGACCGTTACACATGGGAATTTCTGTCACACCGCTATAGTAGCCGTAACAGATGGCGGTAACCATCACAACTGTTACGTAACAGCGTTATATAACGGTTGCAGCTACTTTTTAAAACCTTGAACTCAACCCTAAAAGCTATCTAATGAGGTGAGGGTGCTCACATGTTTACATACTAACACTGCACATTACTTTCGTACCCAAGTGATATGCGACTTCACTTCACAAAATCAACATGAATTTGCCCCCTAATCAAATTATCATTAGTAAGGATCTTTCCATGCACACCGTCCACCACCAAAAAAAAAAGCGTAACTTTAGGAGAAGCCTTCGAACAACACAATCCCTTAGAAGGAAATAAAGAACGACCCTCTTTGAGCCATATAAAAAGGGTTCACCTTATAACACTCTTATTGACCACAATGCTGGTAAGAGTAGGATATGTCTCCTGCAACTTCTTCTACGCTACAAAATGTCTTCAAAAGCACACTTACACAACTTTCACAACAATAAAACAAGATTGAAGAACTCATTCCACCCTCTTCGAATACCCTATAAAGTATGGACACCTCTTTGGAGGCAGCGTATGGGTGTCCGACATGTCGCACACGGACATGTGTCAGACAAGCAGTGGGCATGTGTCAAACACTCAAACTAACATGTCCTCTTTTTTTCAAATTTTTGCAGCCGAACACGTTTGGAACACTCTTGGACACCTTATGGACACCTACGTTACACAGACTCTTTGGAATTTCGGAGGTACCCGTGTCGACACGACACAAATGCGGGTGCGGGTGCGGGGTGCGGCTCCTTAGAAACGGATACGGCAGAAGAAACGAAAGAGGAGAGAGCAAGGAGAGAACCTGGTTGCCGACTTCAATTTGACTTGGTTGCATAGTTGATCGATCGATTTGAGAAGCTTAACCTGCGAAGTTGATCGATCTTCAAAGTTGATCTACTGCGTTCCTTTGTCTTCCCCTTTGATCTCTCTCTCTCTCTCTCTGTATCTTTTTTGTTTTGTTTTTTTATCAGTCTCTGTCTCTTCTTTTTAATATTATTTGAATTATATATAATATAAACTACATTAATATAATATAATTCATATTATATAATATTATTTACCTGAAAAAATATTATATAATATAAATATATCATAAATAACATAACTTTTATGCCTAAAATTAAAATAATTTATTTTATCATATATAATATAATTTATTTTATGTCTAAAATAATTTTTATAATTTTTATTTATTATTTATTTGTTATTTTTTTAATAAAATTTGTTATTCCTTAACTTTTTAAACTCATATTCATATAATAAATATATTTAAAAATAACTATTTAACATATCCCCGTACCCGTACCCGTATCCTAATTTGGATCCATATCCATGCATTCTTAATTTTTAAGTGTCCGACCCCTAGATACACACCCACACCCAAGTCCGTGTAAAGTAGATGGACACGTTGGGGAGAGAGAGAGAGAGAGAGAGACCCTATTCCATTGAAGAGAGAGAGAGAGAGGGGGGGTGAAGAACCTATTGAAGCCCTAGATCGAGATATGTTCTTCGAATGTGTTCTTCGTTTCTTCGAATATGTTCTTCGATCTTTGAATTTGTTCTTTGATCTTCTTTGTTTCTTCTTCTTTCATCGTTTCTTCTGTTTGCCTCTCTCTCTCTCTTTGTTCGACTATTCAACTCTCTCTCTCTCTCTCTCTCTCTCTCTCTTTCTCCCATTCTCTATGTGTTCGACTCTATCTTTCTCTCTCTCTAGCTGTTCGACTGAGACTCTCTCCGTGTTTGACCCTCTCTCTCTTCGTTTTTTTCTTTTCTTTTCCTCTCTCTCTCTCTCTCTCTCTCTCTCATAACCCTTTTTATATTACTTTTTTATTTTGGTAACAAAAACCTTTTTTCCCTTTTTTTCCTTTTTTCTATTTTTTTCGATATTCTTGTTTGCTAAACATTAACATACATAGAATAAATTATTTTTATTTGTAGAAAAAAATTAATTTTTAAATGATATTTGATATTAAAGTAAATAAATTAATAATATAAATAAATAAAAATAATATATATTTTTTAATTTTACATATAATAAATAAATAAATTATATATATTAAGGGGTTGTTTGGGGTGTCCTAAATAAGTGCACTTTTTTACTTTTTGGACTAAAAAGTTGAGGAAAAAAAAGATGGTCGTTTGGGTTAATTTTTTGACTTTTTATGTAAAAATGTGTGTTAAAGAATTATATAAATTAGTATGTAGCAGAAGATTAGGAGTGTGAATTGTACGGTTGTACTATCTGCGCAACTGAATTGATGCTAATAAGTGGTTGCCTACTTTTCGGGCATTGCACTGGACGGTGCTGTTCGGCCCGTGGGGCCATCACGGGTCCCATTTTGATAATATGAACCGTTCAATGTGTAGAACTCGTCGAGTACTATATGCCTGTAAAAAATCACGTTGATCGGATATTGATAACTATCTGATCAGATTTTTTTTTTTTCAACCGTTAACTATAACACTATCCATTTTTTTATATAAAACTGATTTGATCATGCAGTTAGCGATATCCGATCAATATGATTTTTTATAGACATATAGTACTCGACGAGTTTTACACATTCAACGGTTTAGATTATCAAAACGGGACCCGTGATAGACCCCTACAGGCCGAACAGCAATGTGTTAAAATTGCACCCCAATTGTGCAATTTTTCTAAAAAAACGCAGCCACAAACTCTAAACCGGTCAGACTAAGTTGTAATTTTGTGGGTAAATTTTTATTTTTTTTTTTATGAATAGTGATAACTTTTTAACTTTTTGAGTAACTTTTTCTGGCCATCACGGTCCCATTTTGATAATCTGAACCATTCAATGTGTAGAACTCGTCGAGTACTATATGCCTGTAAAAAATCACGTTGATCGGATATTGATAACTATCTGATCAGTTTTTTTTTTTTCAACCGTTAACTATAACACTATCCATTTTTTTATATAAAACTGATTTGATCATGCAGTTAGCGATATCCGATCAATATGATTTTTTATAGACATATAGTACTCGACGAGTTTTACATATTAAACGGTTTAGATTATCAAAACGGGACCCGTGATAGACCCCTACGGGCCGAACAGCAATGTGTTAAAATTGCACCCCAATTGTGCAATTTTTCTAAAAAAACGCAGCCACAGACTCTAAACCGGTCAGACTAAGTTGTAATTTTGTGGGTAAATTTTTATTTTTTTTTTTTTATGAATAGTGATAACTTTTTAACTTTTTAAGTAACTTTTTAACTTTTTGGCTTTTTCTGGATATCCCAAACCAACCCTAAGTATGTCCTGAATGTGTCGTGTCCTCTATTTTTTGAAAATTTATATGTTCGCATGTCCGTGTCGTGTCCCGTGTCCGTACTTCATAACGGTTACCCATCTAAACCCCTTTCCATAAGACATTACCTCCATGAAAGACCAATCCTCCTCGTATACAACCATACTTCGATTTGACCACTCTTCTCCAAAATCTCTCTCTCTCTCTCTCAAGCAAACCTAATCCCACCCTCTTCGGATACCCTTTCAAACCCTTTTCCATAAGACATAGATACCTCCGTGAAAGACCAATCCTCCCCGTATACAACCATACTTCAATTTGACCACTCTTCTCCAAAACTCTCTCTCTCTCTCTCTCTCTCTCTCTCTCTCTCTCTCTCACAAGCAAACCTCTAAACCAATTTCCTTCACAAAACTTGTTGGAAAATAGCAAGCCTCAACCTACAATACTGCTTCTAATCTCCTTCTCTAAAGATAATAGTACACCTCGGATCTTTGCAATGTGATTACTCTTGTAAGTATCGGCCATCTTATGAAAATTGTGGATATTCTCATCTCCTTTTTTAAGCAGTCGTTGTCTCAATTTTTATCACCAACTAATTTTTTTCATCATAGCAATCTTCCTAAACTCCTTGCAATAAACCTTCCTAAGTTTTTCTTTCTCCATAAGACCACAACTCCCTTCCAAATCATCCAAGACACAAATTTGCTCCAATACCTTCATCTTTTAGAGCTTCCAAATTTTCAAACTCTTCCTTATTCTACTTCTCCAAATTATTGAGTGTGCACACCTTCTAGTAAAATTAGAAATTTTGCACGTGTCCCCCATGTGTTGTGACTTACATTTTTTGAATATTTTTGTATTAGTGCGTCCATGTTGTGTTGTGTGCGTCCATGTTGTGTTGTGTGCGTCCATGTTCGTGCTTCTGAAGAAGTAATTATAATTTTGAAAGAAATTGAATTGGTGCACAGTTATAGGATTCTTAAGTTCATAGATATACAGTTACAGAAGAGTATTTGCATTACAAAAGGTAACTGCTCTTGAGAGTATTTTCGGAAATAGAAATTCTGTGATATCAACTCCAACTCCCCAACCTTTGCTTTATATAATAGTACAAATATATTTATTATATGTCATATATAAGTATAAATACTTACTATATGCCATATATATGAACATTTAATAGTTTTTAAAATCTAATAATGGGGAAGAATAAGCATAAATTTACATTATTTTTGTGTTATAATTAGATTCCAAGTTATTTTATTCAAACTCATAATGTGATCTATGCATGTCTAAGTACTGGGAAGTCTCCGATGAGTGTCATATCATTTCGGTGTCAAACACGACATGCTATCTTCTTACTAGTTCATCATAGAAGTACCACGTAGAAGAGTGACACAAATTCAGTAAATAATGTCATGAGAGAAAATTGAATTAGCATCACACAGACATTCCAATGAAGATTTTTTGACTATAGAAAGTATAAATTACAACATCAATGGATAAAACTATTTGAGAGCCATCATAGCATGGCAACAAGGCACCCACTATGAGGTAGGTTTGGGATTCAATTCTTACTCATGATCACAATGGAAATGCAAATGGATGGAATTAATTGACACAGTATACCTGTCAGGGCCAAAGCGAACAAGACAAGTGGCAGCATCATCTCTCTTACAATATTTGCAGCCCTTGGCAATTCGACATGGTAAATCAATTGTGTCAGCCAGCACCTGCATAAACCAATAGTTGAAAACATATGAATCAACCTATTCTTCCACAAGAACAATATAGAGTTTACACCAGAAAAAATGTTATTGATGTCTCCTTCTCTTTTCTTGGTTATGCTTAATAATATTCTTCGTCGCTTTTCAAAAGTCATTCAACAATACTTTTACCCACAGGGCAAAAAACCAATTAAAATGGGGACTTTGAAAAATACCTCCTATTAGAGTGAATTCAAAATTATACATCAAAGCAAACTAAAGTCACAGTAAGGTATCTAGAACGTACTTTGAATAGCAAAGCGCGATGTCTGCAAAGACCAACAGAAAGGCTACCAATTGGAAGCACGGTAGATCGTAAATTTTCCTTAAGATCATCACTGCACTCCTTCCAGGCGGGAAGAAAGTCATCTTCTCCAGTTGAAGCTGCACCCCTAGTGATGGCAATAAAATTTGGTTATAAAAATGAAATTAAAAATACAACAGAAACAGACAGTTCCATGACTCTCTTCAACAGACCATGCCAAAAACTCACCCCATGTGATTGCAGATGATCTTTGCAAGCTGGTCAACAACTTCTTCTGTAGTGACGCAACTGCAGGAGACCTTATGAATCCTGTTCTGTAGTTCTTTTAAGCTAGGATCACTATGCCAATCAATCAAAATTACTTGAATTGAAGAATCGATGCTAGGATCAGCAGCCTTTAGCAATTCAATTGATGGAATACGGCCATTCTCTTGCAGATTAGTGCATGCAGTCCATACATACGGATCCATCCCATGAATTAAATAAAACCCATCAGGAATTCTGTCCGAGTATGATAGGCAGCCATTCACCTGAAGCATATTAAATTTGAAGGCATCGTATATCAATCCTAATGCACATTATAATAAACATTACTTAATAACAGCATGTCAAAAGGCACATTTATTATATAAAAATCGTGTAAAGAAATTTTTACAAGCATCAGAACAAAATGAACGGACCATAAGAGTGCGAATTCATTTATTGAACTTTATCTAGATTCTAGTGAGCCATTTCATTGCTGATAAAATGAGACAAAGTTACAGAAATTTAAATTGTCAGTCAAAGAGGTTGTTATCATATGGAGCTGAAAACTAAAGAATGTACTCAACTGATTATTATACAACTATATGGCTTCATTAAGGCAATAATTTATTTCTTGGAAACCAAAGTAATTAAAAAAAAATTAAAAATCAAAAGAAAAATAAATAACATTAAATCTTTCTCTTGTCATAGTCTCTAAGCAAGTTAAGGGGAGTACAAAACATAGATTAGTGCATCAGGTCCCATTCTGTAACTGAATAACATCAAGTGAATATAGATATGTGCTAGTTACTTGTATCAGCATAGTTATTGAGAACATTGAAATTTTAAAATAGCATAGTTTATCAGAGCATTGATGAGGATCAAAGTTGAGGCACTTGGTTTTAA
This sequence comes from Camellia granthamiana, assembly GCA_036172215.1. Taxonomy (NCBI): domain Eukaryota; kingdom Viridiplantae; phylum Streptophyta; class Magnoliopsida; order Ericales; family Theaceae; genus Camellia; species Camellia granthamiana. Next base: position 25,882,162 of record CM069905.1, on the reverse strand, counting down.
GATCAGGGCCAATAACCCATCTGCAAAGCAATGTGTTTCACTCTCAAATTGGCAAGTTTTTCCCATTCATGGCAGCTGTAATTAAATAACATAAAAAATCTTTCCTTATTTTCCCTCATTCAATTAGACAGCCCAATTTTATCAAGAAAATGTAAACAGAGCATCTACATTTCACATTGTACGCTTCAAATTCTTTCTCAAAACAAGAAATTTAATCCCAAATGTTTATGAAATGAAGGTGAAAGAGCATGATAAACCCTACCCAGAATCGGTGGGACACAGACTCAACCGAATCAGACGAAGCGAATGAGAGTGATGCGGATTCATCTGGCACTGGATCCAAGAAATTGGGATCATCAGCACAAGCAGCTTCGGATGACAATCGAAGCGCCAAAGCCAGCTGCAATTGGTAACTCTCCTCCGTCTGCTGCGCCCAGCTCCTCGACGACGAAGACCCCCCACCGCCAATCTCCGCCGCCTTGAACCTGAAATCGCCACCACCGCCAACCTTGGACACATCGTCATGCAAGTGGCTATGGCTATCAGCAACAGAAGGCACATAGAACTCCCCAGACATAGAACTCTCGCCAAAGCTACTCCCACTCGACTGTCTCTGCAACGCGATCGGAGCCTGAAACGCCGCCCCGATCCGGCGGTGATCAATCAAGTCCCAATCGAAACCTCTCTCTCCTCCTCCCTTTCCTTTGTTCTTCTCCCCGGACAACGACTCGTAGTACGGACCAGCTCCGCCGCCCGGCGGCTGGTGGTTGTGGTCGTCGGGAACCTGACTCAACAGAGTGTAATTCGATCGTCTACCAGGCATCTCCATTGTTAAAAAAAAAATAAAAAAATAAAAATTGAAATCTTCACAAAAACCTAGAGGCCGCCATTGTTACAGGTCTGGGTTCGTGCACTTTCTCTCTCTATAATTTCGCTCTCCCTCTCTCTCTCACTAGAATTTCGCTCGGTAGTGTGGTCGGAGAGAGAGAAGAGAGGAGTTTTTGATTGGTGGCGCAGTCGTAATATTGGAAATTTGGTGGTTTAATTAATTGATTAATTAATGGTTAATACTTGTTAGCGTTTAATTTATTTTTTGGGGGAGCGTGACGTGACGGTGGGGCATGCAATGTGCATCACAACACAAGCGTACTCGTTCCCACTTTGGATTGCACGTTGGGGTTTGTTGTTCGGTGGCTTTTGTACACACGAATGAGACAAAATACATTATGGATTGGATTCTAAAAAAAAATGTGGTATTTAAGATTTCATTCCGTTTTGGTTTAAAAGTTAATTTATTGATTAAAAATTAATTAAATGAATTATAATAATAATAATTTAATTATGGCATTTGTATTTTTCCTTTTTGATGTACCAAAATATATATATATATTTGTATTTTAGTATTTGAACTTTAAAATATTCGACTATCTAAAAATATTATTTTGTTATAACTAACTTCTTTATTATCTGATGATCTCGTTGTACTTTGTCACGAAGATAAAAAAAACAAAGTATAGATAAAATTACTAGATAAGGATATTATTATCATAAAATAAAGCAATAATCGGCAGGGACGGAGTCAGCATCCTCTTATAGGGGGCTAAAAGCAATATACTTGAACAAGTCCAAAAAGTTAGATTAAAATATATTTAAACAACTTAAATAATTATTAAAATAAATAAATTATTATTAAAAATAAACTAATAAATAATGGGAATATTTTAAATATGTTATAAGAACTTGAACTTTGATGATTCGTTGTTAAAATAATGCAAATTATAAATAATATCACATAATTTATGAGATACATAAATGTATATTATACTATGTATCTAATTTTTCTCATACTAATGAGAAAAATAATTAAGGGAAGTGAAAAATTATAGTACATGTCTTGAAAGGGGTATACTGTATATCCTTTTGTAACTACACTATAGAAGTGTTTTGAGAAGTTGTGTAAAATCTGACTTCTGACTTTTTACTAAGTTTTTTGACTTTTTTGAAAAGTGATTTGGGAAGCTGATAAAAAACTAATTGTTAGCCTTTTGGGTTAATATTTGTTTATGATGTCACATCATAATAAAATGACCAAAATACCTCCACCCAAATTAAGAAATTTACCCTCAAGTTGTAAACATGGAGGGTAGTCTTGTAATTTTACAACCTGCGTTTTATGATCTTCTCAAATGAACAGCCTGCGTTTTCAGCTGCTACATGCTGTGTTTTTGAGCTGCACAAAACGCAGCTTTTTTTGAGGTTCCCAAATCACCACATAATAATTCATAACAAAATCATAATGATTCACAACTTTTTTTACTATAATAATTCATATATTTTAGTATTTAATAATATAATCACAATAATTTGTAACCAAATCTTTTTGTATGATGCATCTTTCTTAACATAACCACAGTAGTTTGTCCGCTCAAGGAGGAAAAGAGAAAAAAATTAATTATTTTTATATAAAAAAAATTATGAAAGTATTATGTGTATTTAAATATAATATATAAAAAAAATTTGGGACAAGCGCAATTAAACAATACCAACTTTGTTTATCTTATACATATATTCACAGGGTTTGGTAGAAATGAACACAGGGTTTGGTAGAAATGAGCACGGACCGGGACCCCAACCCCCTCTCTCTGCCCTGATAATCGGTATTATTGTATTAAAAAATTAATAAATATGTCACATGCTTCTTCCATGACTCGGTTAAATTATGGGACAAAAGAGTAGTGATTTAGAGCACTAAATTTGAAGCTCTAAAATCACTACTAATGAGGTGGCAATGTAAAAAAAAAAAACAAAACAAATGCCAAACTATTACATCAGTGGTGGGGTCTACATGATGCCACATCATTAGTGGTGCTAAATTAATGGTATGAAGCATTTTTCGGGACAAAATTATAATTGAGGATGTTAAGTCTAATAAAATAATACTTCAAGATGATCACCTATTGCATTTTGAAATTCAAAAAAAAAAGAAGGAACAAAGGAGTTATAGATTTAGGAAGTCTATTGTAATTGACCCAAAAAAATTTACTAAACTTTTTTAATTTGTTTAGCAAATTCATTCCTGTCCTCAAGCTAACCAACAAATTTATTAGAAATCAAAAAAATAATAATAATCATAATGCATCTAATAAATTAGTTTTTAGCTAAATCTCTATAAGATGAGCTAATTTGAGCTCACTAAATTAATTAGGCCCAATAGTCCAAGGTTGGTGGGCCCGAATTTATCGCAAGTCTAAAATTAGTGGGCCCGGATTTATCGCCATTAAACGGGTTGAATCAATCTAAGCCTCGAAAGAGTTCGAATCCACAAACTTAGAGACTTACCCGGGTCCGGACTCGAAAGGGTATTGAGCAAGCCTAAAGATCCAAGGCACTCGGACTCGAAAGAGTTCGAATCCACGAATCTAGAAATCCGAAGCACTTGGCTTTGAACGGATTCAGACGCAATCTAGAAGTCGCTCCGTTAATAAGTCCCAGAACACTAGCGAGCTCGGAGTTTTTCGGGATCTATGCATCAGAACCATGGGTGTAATGAAGTTCGAACAAATGACCTGATCCCGATGATGGTGAGTGAAGATAAATTCACTTTCCAGTTAAACTAGCCTATACTTGGGTTGAGGTGGCACGATCTAGGGGGTCCCTGAGACTCGGCAATATTTGCAGCAGGGCGTTCTCTTGAATTACCCCTGACCCTTATGAGGCAGGACATCCTCTGGGACTACCCCTGACCCTTTGGGATGATTGGAGATCATTGGTTAGATGTGGCTAAGAAGAAGGATTCGCCGAGAGGTTGATCTCCTCTTCGGGGTTTTCCTCATCCTCGGATAGGTCACCTTCTTGGACAAGGTGGTTAGAGAGAATATTTCTCATGTGCCTTGCATATGGGCTCCATCCTACGTCATGAGGTGCATATAAATACCACCCACCCATAGCTTTATAAGGAATAGATTTTGGAGAGACAACTCTTGGGAAAGAACTAATTTCCCTTCTCAATTATCAACCTTGAAAGTGAAAGTGGGAGATCCATGGAAAAGCCTTGCCATTATTCTCTCTCTAACTGCTTTGTCTTATTCTTCACCCAATCTCTTATCTCCATCATCTCTTTGCTTTTGTGTTCTTAGTTGAGACTATTAAAGAATCTAAGTCTCTCATCATCTTCTAGAAAATTCGAATTTTTCTTCAAGGATCTTTGAAGATCTTTGAATTTTCCAACAACTTTCCTGAATCCTCTCATACAATCTCAAAGAAAATATAAGCCTCATCATAGTTTTCGGTTTTTGACCAAATTTACGTAAACTTAAAATGGATTTAATTTATTTTGTTTTTTCGCCGGATCCCTCGAATCAAAGGCATTGTTAGGCCACTATAAGAGAAGCATTAACTATTTAGTTTTGAAACAAATTAACTGTCCCTCAGTTTATCCAAGTGCAATGGTTGTTTAATTTTTAATGATGCAATTAATTAGCTTGTTGATGGTATCTTATAGTATTTACACTAATTGTGGTCACAAAATAAATTTTAAGAGCTTGCTACAAACACATAAATTGTGCACATAATCAAAAACAAACAAGATACAAATTGTGAGTTTTACATGTACGTTCCACATAGATTGAACCCACCCTTTGTGTCTCCCCTGTAACTGATTATGTGTACTAAACTTTTCTCAAATTTTAAACACCAATGCTGTGTTTGGTTGGAGAATTTGGGAAGGGATTTGGAAAGGAAAATGGAAAAGGTATGTGAAATATAAATAAATCATGCCTATATTTCACATAGTTTCACACACATTTTCCCTTTCCCTTTCCCTTTCCCTTTCCAAATCCCCCAAAATTCCCCAACCATACACAGCACAAATCTCCCCATATTAAATTTGCATTTGTTTTTGGAAAAAATTCATACCAACCAACTATTAGTGATTCAATTAATGGGCTGTTTGTTATCTCTTATAGCATTTGCATTAATTGTGATTAGAAAACAAATTTTGAACACCAAACCTGTCCGTGATAAATTAGCATTATTCTTGCACTTGTCTTTACATTAGGCTAATTATCTCATAGTTCCAAAGAACTTGGCAATAATTTATATCAATCACACATAAGTTGGTATAAAAGTTTAGAGTAATGTTATACAAATAAAAAATTCATACATGATAATGTGATTTATTGTAGACAATTCACTTAAAATGAAACATAATTAAAGATTACTTTATTTACAATAATGACAGTGTCACATTACTATTATAAATTTTTTATATTAATAGAAATTTTCAAAAGTTTAAGAGGGTAGCGAAATTCTTGGAATATTTCACCCAAACTATTCATATTTTTATGTGGTGTTTCACGTGTCACGGTGAGTCTCAATTTTTTCTAGATTTTGTTAACAAGTAATTTAAGAGACGTTAATTAACAACGTTTTAAAAAGTGACTTACATTTATATGAATCAGACTTTTGTAAAATAATATTAATTATTAAAATGGTTGTACATTTTCTACTGTTGATGAAAAAGTATAAAAAAATTGAAGGTGCCATCATTAGTTTAATTTATTTTTTATTATTTAATGTTCAATTTAATATTTATTTTTTATCATTTACCATTTTAAAAAATTAATAATATTCACAATTTTTAAGCCCATACTACCCCTCCCCAAATTGTTGGGTGCACTTGCGATTGCCATTGTTTGGTAAAGAAGCAAAAACCCATTAGGACAGTAGAGGAGGAGGCACTTTCTAACACTGGAGCACATGTGATGTCAAAGCTTAAGAATAGGGTGATCAAAAGAGTGGTATGGTATGTGGAGCACAAAACTAGCATTTTTTTTATTTTTTTTTATTTTTAATGTTGTGTTTAGTTGGGAGATTTAGAAAGAGATTTGGAAAGAGAAAGAAAAATTGTGTGCGAAACTAAGTAAAATATAGGTATATTTTATTCACATTTCACCTACATTTTATATTTCTTTTTTCAAATTCTTCTTTAAATCTCTCAACCAAACACAACATAAGAGAATCACATAACACAGATGAAAAAAATAAAAATAAAAAAATTACACAAATATAAAGAGGTACAACTCAGCCTTCATAGTGTTTGAGTTGCACCCAATTTTATAAATCCTACACCTTGCAGGGTAATTCCTTTCCTTTTCTTCCCTTTTTTTAGTTTATTTTTTAAAAATCCATGTTAATGGTGAATCGTTTCTCCCCATACCACTAACCTCTATATTTCTTCATACTTTATTTTGTGAGTTTCATTACAAGTCCATAATGATGATCTGAACCGCTCATCTCATATACTCAACAATAAAAATAAATTGCATAAAAAATCAATTTCATCAGATATCACTAAACATATGAACAAATTAAATTTTATTTTTTTTAAATGAATGACAACTACGAGTATAAATTTAAATTGTCAATTTTATAAAACAAAAAGGTGATTTTGTTCATCTATTCATTGATATCCAATGAAGTTGATTTTTTGCACAAATGATCTTCACTACGAGATTGAAGAGATGAATGGTTTGAATCATCGGTTCAGAAGAATGACCACAAATAAAGTATAGAGAAGTATGAAAGATAATGTTATGAAAAGGATTTGGAAATTTATTATGTAGTCCTAGAGTATCATATGATATTATTTATGTAGTGATTGTCATAAATTAGAAATTGTAAAATACAGTAAATGGGTCATCATTTGTCTATCAAACTACCTAACAAATGTTTGGGGCAATTAGGGGAAAAAAACTAGTGTTTGACCATTGTAACAAAATAAGTCATGGACTTTTAATTTAAACCAGTTGCCTGTTTTCGCTAACTAAAATCGACGAAAATTATTTTAGTCATTGGACTCAATATAAGCATACATAAAATGTTTAAAATCTCCATTTTTATTGAGTTTAATGATTAAAATACCAATCTTTTGTTGATTTTATTTAATGAAAATAAGCAAATGGTTCATATTGAAAACAAATAAAAAATTTAGGATTTAAATTGACAAAATTAAAAATTCATGATTTATTTTTCTACAAAGGTCAAACACTGAAGAGTTTTTTTTTTTTTTTTTTCCAATTTACCCCAAATGTTTTAATCATATTTGTACCATCATTTGTCTATCAACCATAACAATGTGTTTGTATCATTATAGGGACGAACTCACTTTTTAATGATTAAAGATTTTAATTGTCAAAAAAATATCATTGTTATATTTTTAATAATAAAATTGGACATTTAATAATGAATTAATATATTTTTTTACTAAATTTGTTGTCTTAAAAAGTATAAATAAAAAAAAAAAAAAGGCACAAAACTATTTTGTTCCCAAAAGTATATTTATTAGCAACATTTTCAAAATTTTGTCATTAAATGTTATTTTTTGACTTTTCAAAACAACATTTTAGTGACAATCAGAATTATTTTGCTCACATTTTTTACAATTAAATTTTCACTTTTGAAGAACAAAATATATAATCCCTAAAATCCTTATATTTTGTAGTGACAACGCATTTGGTTTATCAATATTTAGATTGAATTCTCAACAAACCCTTCTTTTTTAGATAGACAATTACAATTGAACTTCTTCATTTAACAAGTCATCTAATACTTTTTATGTTGTTTTGTTTTTTGGCTAGAGGTCCAATACCTTCACAGCCATATATCTAAATTGTAATAATTCAGCAACAATCAAATGGACTATTTGAAAGCCACCTAAGTGATACTTCAATGTTTTCGACTTACTTGTATTAGTTATATCATATATTTAATTCCCGAATGTTATAAATTACTAAGTTTTATTACTATTTTATTTTGAGTGTTACATAAATAAATTAATTAAATTAAATGCATGATTCCCACAACAACTGCCCCTAAAATGGGTTAGCCTCATGTGGACCTTTAATCACCAATAGGTCCTCTTTCTCCAATTATATAGCATATCAAGTAAACATCATGGTAATTTACTTATTGTATAGGGTGTGCGTTTGTTTGACTAAAACAGTATAAAAATACTACACCAATAAAGATATTCTTAAATAATATAGAGTGCACAATGTGCATTGTACAGTGAAAATTATCACGGCGGAGTTGTACAAGGCCCGCTTGATAGTATATTCGACCAGGCACACCAAGGTGCACTCAATATATTGAGTCTGTTTAGTGTACTTATGGTAAGTTAAATGCTATAACAGAAGCGAAAAATACTTTTTTCTCAATTTCCAAATAATTAATTTTTTCAATCTATTTAAACTATATATGCTAAAAGTTGTAAATAAAAATTACACTAAATAATTGGACAAAAACTCTAAAAATAATATAAAAATTATAAATAGTATATATAAATTGCAACGAATAACTTTACTAATACTGTGTTTGGTTGAGGGATTTGGAAAGGGAAATGGAAAAGGTAGGTGAAATGTGAAAAAAATATACTCACATTTCACATAGTTTCACACATCTTTTTCATTTCCCTTTCCAAATCCCCCAATTAAACAAAGTATAAGTGGATGCACATATACAAAACTCTTTCGGGATCTCTGATTTACACACGCTCGAAAATCCACACCAATTAACCTTAATTAAGAAGCAAATCTACTCGTAGATACGAAGGAAACAATCAATTATATTTCAGATTGATTCAACGTTATCTCACTCTCAATAACATATATATATATATATATATTTTAAAGTCCCTTCTAACCACTGTTATTTTATGGGATTATAAAAAGAATATGCGTGGAAATTCTGCAATGCACGCATTCATTTTGGATGTTAGCATTTGAATTCCCACGTGGAAATTTGAGTTGTAATTCAAAACCTTACTGTGGAAAAAGGAGCCACTTGTGGAAGTTAACAAATTGTTTACTCATTTCTATGTACCTCATCAAGGCCTAATTACTTAACATAAGGTCTCTCCCTCTCTCTAATTTTTTTTCTTTTTTTCTTTTTAATAAAGCCGCCGGTCTTGCTGAACTATGAAATGAAAAAAGCTATGTACCCAGTAAAAAGTATCATAAAAAATAAAATGTGTTGCGCCAGTTATTCTTAAAATAAATGTGATGAATACTGTTTATGAATATCTAACACTGTGAAATTCAACTAGTTGGAAGGTACCGTGACATTTTCACAGAGGATGTGGATGTATTAATATTTCAAAGATATTTAAGTCAATTCGTTAGGCTAATTTTAATGAGGATGTATTAATATTTCGAAGATTTTCAAGTCTACTCGTTTGGCTAATTTTAAGTTGATGTGTGTATGATTTGGATCCTCTCAAATAGATATGACCATTTTATTTTATAATGTTATAATAGGTCAATAAAATTTAGAATTGATTATTTATAATTATTATTGTTGGTATTTTTTCATAAAAATATAAGAAAAATATATAAAATGAATTAAATAGAAATGCCAAAACAATTTTATTATTATTATTATTAAAGAATGAAATATAGAATAAACTACATAACTAAAAATACAGAAATGAGTTAGATTATATTACTAATAGAACAAATTATTAATATGGATAACTAAAAATTATAACTCACCTTTTTAAACTAATTTTTTGAAAAAATAAGAACAAATGATAAGAAAAGAAGGAAATCGAAGTCTGCACCAGACAATTTTCTTAAAACAGATTTACCGCCTTCCAATGGATGCTGGAAGAACGCCGGCATCTGTCTCCCAATATACGACGGTCGAAACCAACTAATACAGAAGCACCTTCTAAATAGTTTCGGTAAACTTGACAATGGTTGCACTCTCTCTAAACAAAACCAAATAAGGGGCTAGCAAAAGAAAATAGGAAAAATTTTATTTTGTGGAAAAAAACATCTCCATCTTTTTATCTCAAAAAACCATCTACATTTTCTATCAAAAACTTTTCCACAAAAATTACCTACTAAATTGAAGGAGAAAGGCCTCTATTTATACTAGTAGATGAAAGCCTTAGCCATGAAGACTAATATCAATGGGGTCATCAAATATCATCAACTCTAGCCATTAGGGCTAGAGTTACAAAGGTTCAAAACTCCAAAACCATTATATAAATCATAATGTGTATATAATGCATAAGTTTTGAGAATTAAACTATATGCGTTACAAAATGGATACGGGTGTTGGGTTACAACCCAATCCAAACCCAATCTCAAACACATACACAAACTAAGCCCAACACAACTTAGCGCAAAACTCAAGTCCAAGTCCAAGTCCAAGTGTCAAGACCCCAAACCCGCCCCTATAGGTTTAGTGTCGTAACTGACTAGTAATCCTGGGATTACCAAAGGCCTATAAATGAATTAAACAAAATACAGGGGCCAGCGGAAGCAAATACAAACATATGACGTCCATAAAGCTGTGTAGACATACATGAGACTGAAAATTTAAAACTTATATACATATTTGTGACGTTAGTAACACATTGGTCTTACATCATCATATCCCACAAATGCAAAACATACAAAACTTGTTTAGTCAAAATAAAAGAAATACAAAAGTCCCAAACATCGATCACAAACACTTGACCATGTCAAAACGGGAATCTCCTCGAGAGCATAGTGGCTGGTTGACCAAAACAACTCTACAGGCAGCAGTTTAGGTCTGATCACGCTCCTACTCACCTATAGACATAAATAATACAGTGAGTTGGAACCCAGTAAATAATAATAGAGTAAAGGTGTTGATAAATGATGTCCATACCAGATTTAGAAATCAGAAACAGATTTATATTCATATTCATATTCGTGTTCAAAGTTCACATATTCCATATGATTATACGTGGTATATCCATTAGCGCTAACAAATCCGATAACCCATAAATGGACGACCATACAGGCATTCTGATGACCTATAAAGGGACACCATAAAGGCATTCCGATGACTCATATGCACGAAGATGTTTCTGATGGCCCATAAAGGGACAGCCACAAAGTCATTCCGATGACCAATAAAGAGACGGCCATAAAGGCATTCCAATATCATATGATGCTAAGGATGCCATGAATACTTTCCAGAAACTTGGACAATTATTTATTCATACAAAATACAGCATTTCAGAAAAACTAATCATTACATATCATTAGAAAATAATTGAAGTTAAACATAACTTTACAGAGTTATTACTTATAAATAGCTCTGATAGCAGATCAAACGAATCAAACAACCAAGTAGCTAAGGCACGTGACCTACACAAACACATAGCGGATACATATTGAAATGCACATTCTGAAAAACACTTAACCTGTTTCTCTTCTATCTTGGCATGTTTCTAATTCTTATCCTCATTATTATGTCATAATTAAGGCTTAGGAATGCCTAAGATGCAACGAGGATGCCAAAATATATGTTGTAACACCTAGTCAAATTTCTGAAAACAGTATCTTCGTTCGAGCGCAACTTTGGTAGCTCGAGCGGACTACAAAATTCTGTAAAATTTCTGGGAGCTCTCATTTTACGCTCGAGAGCAACTTTTAGTTGCTCAAGCCAAGGTTCAAAAATAGGCACAGTCGTTTGTGCGCAGGTTCCCTTGCTCAAGCGGAGGCTCATGTCTGCAAAAGTACTAGAAGCATGAATTTTACACTCAAGCCAACTTTTAGTCGCTCGAGCGAAAGTGCAAAACAATGAGTGGTCGCTCAAGCGCAGGTTCTGTCGCTCGAGCGATAATGCAGAATTCTAGAATTTCCAAATTGATGTTCAATATGCAAAACTCAATTTTAAAGCTTTAAAACACATTATTTGTGCCCAAAACTTGAGAAAACATGGCTAAATTTGTAAAACATCAAGAATTAAGGATTATTTTGCAAAATCAAGTCCCAAAAGCAAGCCAATTGTCCAAAATTCAACCTGAAACTTCCAAAACATAACATGCATGTAATTATATGAGCTTTGACTTTCCAAACCATGATCAATTGAGATGTTTGGTACAAAAAACATGTTGAATTCTCAAAACATAGCCAAGGCAAGGTCGTATATGTGAAATTTTTTTGGGTAAAAAACCTCAAAATATCATGATATGTACATGCATGCTTGATATGGTCTCAATTCTACCTCTATAGTTTGATTCTTGCATCTCTTAGCTCAATTATCTTGAATTCATGCATTAACCAACTTAGGTACAACCTAAAGGTTTGAATTCTTACCTTAAGTGTTCAATTAGGCTCTAAATGACCAATTCTCAAAGTCTCCAAGTTAGTTCCTCCAAAATTCCTAGTTAATCTCCCTTCTCTAGCTTGGGTCTCAATTTTTTCCTCTCTCTCTCTCTCTCTCTCACACACTCTCACACACACACACACACACACACATATTTTTCTCCTCAAAAGATGATGAGCTAAAAGAGTTCTAATATGTATATAAGCCTTATATAGGCTTGGTTAGTGGGCTTAATTAAACTAGGCTTACCACTAATCAAATGAGCATTATTTTATTCTAGTTATAGCGATCCCGATTTTGACCTAACTGTTATGGTATTCCAGACTCGGATTTAATGCTTTCATATTGTTGTTTACCTCTTTCTTCCCTTGTATCTCTTGGAAATTGACTTTTGGGTTGTTATGGTTATGTTTGGGCAGGTTGATCGCTTGTTTTTCAAACCTTGTGTTGCCTAGAATTTTGGTCCTCCGCTCAAGCAGCACTTCATAGGCTCAAGCGAGCTTTGCAAACTCTCAGTACTTTTGTAGGTCTGCGAAACTACTGGGAGAGTGATTTTTATGCTCGAGCGACGTTTCCTACGCTTGAGCAGGTGGACGCTCGAGCGGCCCTTCTTGCGCTCGAGCATTGGTTTGTTGTCTACAAAACTACTAGATGTGTGTTTTTTACGCTTGAGCACTGAGCGTCTTGTTCATTGTGTCTTGGAGCTCGAGCGGCCTTTTTTACGCTCGAGCGGAACAACTTTTTGTGTCTGATACTCGAGCGGCACTTCTTGCGTTCGAGCGGACTGTGCGTATATCAGATCGCGAAAATGACTTTTTACATTACTTTTTCAGATCTTTTCTCCCTAAAACCTAAAATTGAGACTCTCTTTCTCTAAAACACACACTCTCTCTACATTTTCATCTAGTTTTAGTGATTTCTTCACCCTAGTCCTTTTGATAAAAAGGTAGACCATCTCAAGATCTCCATTTTGATCCGAATAGAGTTAGATTTGGGCATCCTTGAAGTTTCACTCTTGCTTGGCTCATCTTCTTTCTTTGAGGTAAGGATCCTCTACACTTTTATATGATTTTTACTTTAGTTATTTGTTGTTGTGCAGAAAATAGTGGGATTTGGGGGAAGTTTGAACAACCCTAGGGTTTGGGTGTGAAATAAAAAGAGGGGTTTTTGGGAAATGTGAAATAAATGGTTATGGGGTTGAATGTGAGGTTGTATTGTGACCAAATATTTGAATTGGGCCATTTGGGTTGATATTTGAAAAAATGGGGGTTTTGCCCTAAATTGGTCAAATTGTTATTTTGTATAAATAGTTGAAATTGATAATGATAATATGAAATTGGATGATTGTTGATCTACATGGTGGAGTTGGATATGTGTTGTCTCTCACCCGTGGAAATTTGAATAATATATCTGTTGCGAAGATTGTATATCTGTTTAGAAATATCTATATTGAGTTATCGATGGAGAATGACTATGATTGTTGTAGAAATTGCATGAGGATTAAGTAAATTGAAACTAATCTATTGTTGATTGTCGTTGAATATAATGATGACTTATATACATTGTATATGTATGATTGTTTAAAAAAAGAAAAGGGATGTACTCCAATGTTTGAGAGGAGATAGGGGATGGACTCCATTGAAATTAAGTTGGCTAGAGTGTCTAGGGTGAAAGTCCCGAAATCTTGTGTATACATGGGTGTCGATCCCGTGGATGAAATTTTCGTAAAATGGCAGATTTGAAGTGTTTGTGTGATAATGTATTGAATTAGAAAACCACTGAGTTGTAGTCTTTGTTAGGTTATTGGAAGATAATGAAATTGACCCATGGATTGGAAATAATAAATGAACTTGAAATGAATTGAAGGAAAATAAATTGAAATATGAACTTTGGGACTCTACGATCATATGTAATGTAAATGTCTTGTCACAAGCCTTGTATATGCACATTGTACTTATATCTTTGTTAAATCTCATATATTATGTTAGATTATTTCTATTGAGTTTTGACTCACCATATTTGGAGAAAACCATTTTCAGGTGCTGGTGATATACCTCCACCAGGGCAATAACTTGGAGGGACTTTTGGGAGCAAGAGCCTATTTATTTTGTTATATTATTTTGTATAGCCAATGGCTGAAAATGTATTGAGCTAGGCTCACTTTTGTGTAACCAGGCCATGACTTAGAAATATGTAAGCCTATAGGGCATATGACTATTTGTTTAGTTTTTAATTCTCCTAACATTGCAACACATATTGTAGATTCAGGATGAATATTTACGGATGTATAATGCATGTGTTAACTTTTGTAAATGAACTATGATGAATGAAAGTATCCAATTTCTATTATTCTTCTGCTTTAAGGATTGGGTTTACTATGATATTTTGAGGGCGTTATACTAATTATTGGGTTCCAAATCGAATTCCAATTAAACCTACCATAATGTTCTAAAAATTCCAAATAACATATAAACCAAGTTAATTTTGTGATCGGATGTCGATAAGGCCTTTAATTTGCATATCGAATCAGAAATACAAACAGATCTTTCTATAACAGACATATATAATTGCAAATACCATATAACACATGCAATTAATGTAGAATTTCATCTTAATTACTTATTAGACATTCTCAATCATGGATTATAGGCTAATCATAGGTCGGGATTGTTACATCAAGTCTAAGACTAAACCCAGCACATGCACAAGTATAAGTCTAGGTCCAGTCCAAAGCAAGAGTAAGTCCAAATCTAAACCCATCTTTATTAATGCTCACTTTATGAGACAACTCTCATTCATAACTCAATGATTTCGGCTCATTATTTTTGTATTGCAATCTTCTCACTTAAGATAATACAAAACCAATTAGACCCACCTCAATCGACGGTTGGGTCCCACTTTAATTTCGAATTAAAGTTGCGGAAAAACTATTATTTTCCAACAATTACATCATACGTTTTAAAATTTCAAATAAAATTTGCTATTTTTTTTTTAATTTCCATTAATAAATTAAAAGAAAAATGATTCATCCATATAATTTCTCTCCCCTCAAACCCCCTAAATGACGTGACAAACAAAATTTGAAAAGCTAACTCACATTTAAATATTTCCTTTAAAATTCTCCTTGCATGCATTGTATCTTGCCATCTCATTAGGAGAATTGTAGGGAGATGAAATTATATGGATATAGTACTAATATCAATAACTGAGTATTCAAATCTCGTTTATCAAATTATGAGTTTGAACTATATTATCTCTAAGATAAAATCTTTTGTCGCTTGCAATTTTGTTCTCGCTCCGTAGTTTCTTTCTTCTCTATCTTTCTATTGTTCACTCTCCCTCTTCTTTCTTTATTTTGAGACCCCAACACAAATTCCACTGCAATAATGACAAGCCCTCTTCAACCATGAAATACCCAACTATTGTTCCGTGTTTGTTACTCTGATCACTCGTAATTTTCAATCAAATTACAAAAAATAAAATAAATAGTGAAACCTAATTTATTAGTTATTATTGTTATCCTTACCAAGTTTAGGCCCCCATCGACACCACCTTACCTCCTATATTTGCACGACCATCACGACCACACCTCCTACCACCCTAATGTACATGCCCCAATTGTTGTCATACCATATGCATCACGCAGAGTGGAAAATCAAAACCAAAAATTGAAAATCAAATATTTTCTATTTGTGTGTGGAGGATAGGTTGATCAGATGGGAATTGAAGATCACAGCATGTCATTCCCTTCTTTAAAATAAGTTACAAAAATAAAAAAATAAAATAAAAAAGAACATGAAATTTAACTTATTTCTAAAATAAGCACAAATTTTAAAAAATTTCCTTTGGCTAAGATAGTTTTTATTTATTTATTTAAATTTACTTATTATTTATTTTCTCAAAATTTTTTTCAAATTTGAATGATTTATTTATTTATTTATTTATACCATTTTAGGTCTCGACCAAGTGATTCTATTTTTTATTTTATTTTATAAATTTGAGTAAATTTTAAAACAAGTAATTAAATATGAAAATAAGTTTGAGTTTATCAAAGGTTTATAAAATTTGGCTTGTATTTGTCTTGTTATTATTTTTAAAATTAGCCAATTATTCACCTTTCAAAAAAAGAAAAAGAAAAAAAAGAGTCATTTCTAAATACATGAACTTTTTTCACCTCATAAAAAAAATCATTAAAAAAAAACTAAATCCCAAATGAAGCCTAACTTTTTCTTACCAAAGTTAAGTGAGAGAAATTTCAATTAACTTTTCAATCTTGCAAATTTTAGCCAGTGGTTTGTTTGTTTGTTTTTTTTTTTTTCTTGTTGAGAATTACATCCAAATGGGAGGAAAAACAATTACACAAACATAGAGGGGTACAAGTCACACTTGCACCTCCACAACCTTTCACTTGCATCTCACATGCTTTTGTATTTTTTTTTTGCTGTCCCACTGCGTTGAAATTTTCCCATTTTGTTCCTGTTTTGAAAATAGTCAAATATTACTGACTTAGCAAAATGTCACTTTGTTGGATACGAGTGGTATTATATCCCTTAATTTCGCATCTCAATTCCACCCCCAATGACGTGGGTCATTCACATGTGAAATAATCTCACACTCCTCCCTCTTTTGTCATTAGCCTTCATAATTTCACATAATTGGAGGTGGAATTAGGGGAATAAAATGAGAGCATGAATTATTATTGGTTGTTGTAAATGGTCACATAAAATTGTCATTGGCAGTTGGAGGTTGTAAGGTAATAAAACTACATCAAAAGTAGTGCTGTAAACAAAAAAAAAGAGAACAAAATTCACTTTATCCGTTTGTTGTTTGGGCCATATGTAGTTTGTCCTTTAACATTTGGAAATAACCATATAACCTCTTGTGATTTGCGGATTGAAATGAACTGTCAGACCTGTTAATGATTTAATCAAAAAGACTAAAATACCTTTGTATTTTATTCATTTGTTTGAAAGGCAAAATGTACTTTTAACCCTTTGTGCTTGGGTAAATTACACTTGCACCCTCTGCACTTTGTATCAAATCTCACTTTAATCTCTATATATGAAATCGTAATGGTCAACCCTTTGCATTTCTGGTCAAATTTCACTTTAGTTCCTACACATGAAATCGTAACAGTTAACCCTTTTCACTTATGACCAAATTTCATTTTGGTCCTTACACAAGTGTTAATATTTCCCTTCTGTTACTACATTGTTTAAGTTTTTAACAATATCTAGTGATTTGTCAAGTATGTGTTTACGAATGAGGGTAAAAGAGGAAAATTATTCAGATTTTCCACTAATACACACTTTGTCCTGCATGATTTAAATTTCTGCAAAACTCTAGTCCATATCTTTAATCGTTCACAATCTACATTTTGTTTTAACTTAGTACAATAAATTATGGGGTAAATTACAATTTGTAACCTTGCACTTTATATTTTATATCCCTCAAATGCGTATCACGTAGAACAAAGTTGTATTGGTGAAAAATTGAGATGATTTTCTTATTTTATCTTCATTTTGTCGTCACATATTTATCAAATAACTGAATACTGTTAAAGATTTAAACAATGTAATAACAGAAGGGGGATATTAACACTTGTGTAGGGACCAAAATGAGATTTGACTAGAAGTGTAGGAGGTCGACTGTCAGAATTTCACGTGTAGGGACTAAAGTGAGATTTGATGCAAAATGCATAGGTGCACAGTGTAATTTACACAAGTGCACTTTAACCCCTTGTACTTTATTTCATGTGCATTTTATCCTCTTAAAATATGAAAATTAGCATATAATCCCTTATGTCTGTCACGTATTTCACACTTGCTATTATGTTTGACGCAATATTTAATGGTGCACTTTAATCCACAAAACTATGTGGGTATTATATGGTCATTTATAAACATTAGAGTGATAAAGTGCACACGGGCTAAACCATTCCATAATGAATGAAGTAAATTTTGCCCCCAAAAAAAAAAAAATAATAATAAAAACATATTGATTAAGGAGCTGGGAAAAGAAAAAACATTTTAAATTTTAATATTCGTTAATTTGAAAATTGCAACGAAAAGAATGAGCCAAGTCTGGCGGGCCAATAAGTCGCGCCACATTTCGAAAACGCGACCCAAAAATTCGCGGGAAGATAAAACAAAATTACCAAACCAATTATGCTCCCTCGCACAACGACACTCCACAAAACTGACAAAACGAAGAGAGCTTTCTCTGCAATGTCTTCTCCAAATTCCATATCTGTGGTTATTGGCCGGCTTGGTCGTCCAATTTCAGAAGGTACGTTTTCAATCCCAACCTTTTGTCTCTCATCGATCAGCTAATTGTATTCTATTTCTCGTCTTTCGGCTTTAAATTTATGATGCAATTAATGTTGTTTTTGTTTTAAAATTGTGATGCAATTGATCTTGTTTTTTTGTTTTTGTTTTTTTAGGCTTATTATAGTTTAAATTTATATCAATAAAATTTCAATCCTTGATAGTAACTGCAAGGTAAATTACGCGAATCGGTTTTCGCGGAGAGACAAATCGGGTATGGAGAAAAGGAAGGGGATGGTAGTAAGAGAGATTATTAAGGTCAATTCTTATATTTTAAATATTTTAATAATAAATCAATTTGTTCAATTTAAATATATTTTGTATGATTAGGGTAGTAAGATAGTTTTTTTTTTTTTGACAATCACATTTGTGAACAACATTTTTCAATGAATCCATTGTGCATTACCATCCAGCTCCATTATGATCTATTTCATAATTTATGATCATTGTAGTATTATTTATAATTAGTTGAGCAATGAGCAAGAAATCGTTATATGGGAGGATTATATCTATGAAATGTGTATAATTTTTAACATAAACGATGATTTTAGGACTGTTTTCTGTGTTGAAATTTTATTTAGCCATTCAGGTTTAACAACCTTTTGGTTGTTTTGGCCAATAATGACCGAACAAACAAAGTACGTTCAAATTAGTTATGTTCAGCCTTAATGGTCCGAAACAATCATAAGATGTTTGGCAAACATGGGCCGAACAACCTTAATTTGTTCGACAAATCAAGGGTCAAACCCATCGTCAGTCTTAATTCATCCAAACAGCACAAACTTATATATATATATATCTTTGTTATATAAATACCACATCAAGATTTACAGTACCTATTATTTATTTTTTGTTTTACCTGTAAATTTAATGTATGCCATAGGAATCTAAACTTCTGTTTTTCCAAAAGGTAAAAATGTTGTTGGTTTTGGTTTATGTCAAGGACAATGACTACATTGTTGGGGCTACAAGTGTAACTCAGCCATCATCAAGTTTAGTCGTCTTAATTTGTCATGAAAGTCTGAACTTATATAGTTCAATAATTGCTTGAGCAGCTCAAACAATTATCTTGGGCTCATGTTTCACTTTTTTGCTCTAGTTCTTTGGTCATGTCCTGTGCCATATATTTTTTCAAAAAGAGCAGACACTAACAACTGCAAATTTTACCTGGTGAAAGAAGAAAGAAAAGGAAAAAGCAACCAAATAGCGCATTTTGGTGTTATTTTGCTCAAAATTGAAGAAATGCTCAACTTTGAGCACTAAATTAAATAGACTATAATTATGTTTATTATACATAAAACTACATGCCCATTCATCATGGAACAGAAAAAGTAAGCCAAATCTCATTTGCCCCATAACGTCAACCGAGCCACTCTTATTGAGTGTGATGCCTCTTAATGTTGGTTTGCTGCTGCTCTTTCCATATGTTTCTTTGGGCATTTTGGGTCTGGTGTCAACCAGAGTGCATTATTCCTGCTCGACATTAGTCTTACCTTTTGCCTTAGCTAATTTGCTAGCTGGAAAATGTAGTCTCGCCAATAGAGGCCGGGGCGCCCTTGTCTTCTGGTCAAAGCCCCTTACGCAAACAAAGCCTGCAAACACAATTAGCGGGTTTTAGCCGCTGGTTAATAAAAAGAGATGTCATATATGTATAGTAGGGGGCCTAGGGGCATGTTAACTTTTTGTATGATTTTTTTTTACATTTTGTAGTTTGCATGGATGCAACAAATTAGAGTACTCAAACAGCGGGTATTAAGGCCTCTTAGAGCACTTGAATCCCTACAGATGCGTGTGCACTGAAGCTTGAGTAGAAGTTAATTGTAATAATAATAATAATCAGCTGTTTAACTCTTGAGCTGTAATGTGCTATCCATACCATAATAATAGCACTACCCTAATGATTAAGTTTTATTGATAAAGAAATAAATAATTGTGTGTAACTGGTCTTGCTACGTAGAAGGTAGAATATGCACTTAGCCTCATTTTTAAATAGGCTAGCCATTCTACAAAGTAGGATTCCCACTAATTTTTTTTTTTTTTTTGGGGGTAAGTAGGATTCCCACTTGCTAGTTGTAAGGGTCTTTGGTCCTCAATTAGGACATTTAAAGGACTCGCCTAAGAAAATTTCTAAATCCTCACCATTGTTTTGGTCAATTTCCATGAAAAAATAATATGCAGCTTTTTCCCCTGTTGGACAATACACATTTTTGAGGCTTTGTTTAGTTGGTTTGTTGATATATATGCAACTTGGAGTTGGTTAATTTGTTTTTGCTGGGTTTTCAGTCCTTCCATACATAATCTTGGTGACAAGATAAGTGCAGTTATGCTAATTTTTATGGAATGAATGATGCTGTCCTTTGCTGAATATTGTACAATTGCTCTTTATTTGCTTTGGTGTGCCTTGCGTAGTGTTAACGTTTCAAAACTAATGGGAGCAACCAGGAAGACACAAGTTTTCATTCTTACGTACCTCTCCAAAAGCAGTATTGAATGCTTTCCGTTGATAGACCTAATATACAAAGAGAATATGTGAATTTCATTTTTGCAATGTAGATGATGAATGATAATTAATCTTTAATGGTCCTTTACCTTTAAATATTGTTGGTATAGAGGTTCCAAAGTACACCATGCGTCTTGGCAAATTCCAAATCCAAGCCCTAGGAACGGCAATTGGGTTTATGCTAGATTCATGGTCAGCAAACACCTGCATAGGAGATTCTTCTTATTACTGGCTAATCCGAAAAAGTGTGTTTGAAAGAAAGAACTTGAATTAGCTGAGGATAGGTCTCATTATTTACCTCATTAACTTGAAAATATGTACCATTGAGTGGAAAGCTCCCTCTCATAGCTGTTCGACACGGTATCTGTTCATGATGCCGAACAAGTATCAGATAGAAATTGATGTAACTAGTTTGTTACATTACGGCATATTATAATAGGAGTGATACGCCTATTCTCACCAGAAGTGTCCCTCGAACAGTTTGAGAGTTTGCTTCTCGGATGCTATTGCATGAAAAACATGTATTCTCATCACATAGCTTGCCAAATTGTTGGGAGCTACACTTGCTTTCTGGTGGTTGAATTGAATTTGCAGTTTCACCTGACATGACATTGAACATTTAGTAGAATCAATCAGCGAACCCAAAGAGCATGATTAAACATTAATAAGCTATTTATCCAATTTTCAATGTCCATCTCCTTTGCCCAGTTGCTGAATGACGTTGCAGAGGAGTTGAGTGGGTTGTTCATATTTCTGTAAAGATGATTGAGCTAATTGTCCAATTTTCCATGTCCCCTAAATAAATAATGGATGATGACCTAAATAAACAATTTTCCATTGTTCCTGTGATGATTTGAGCCATTGTGATTGTTTTGTACTTACCAGGAGTCCATATAGCAAGAAGGTATGAGCATGGGTCATCTGGTTCTCGTTTGTCCAACTGCAATTTTAGCAAGTTTATTCAATTAGAAAATACTTCTATATATTAGAGAGTTGAATAATATATTTATCACAATGTAGCTGCAGTAATACTAACCCCGTCAAGTAGAGGATGTGAATCTGGAAGCTCATAGCTGCAGAATGAGAAAAAAGCAACTGGTATAAGTCAGCAAGAAGTCAACACCTCATTATATTTTAAGGAAAAGAACTTAGTTGATAAACATCTTTTCTTGCTAATTACTGAAAAGTGAAATTCTATATCAGAACACTTTTTCCCTCAATTTGCAACATACATTCTCCTCATGGCTTGCCTGTATAATTTTGGATTGACCTTTTCTATTCAGTTTAGTACTCTTGTACTATCCACAGGCTTTCCCTTAGCTTATTGTGTTATTATGGCCAGTGATGCTTCCACATTTTGTGGCTAAAATGAATATTATTCTATCCAGTAAAAGGTAATGGGACCAGTGATAACATAAAAGCTGAGTCAATGTTTTGGAGATGCAGGAAGTGCCTACTTACACTTGGTGCTCTGTTCTTAGCTGGCTCACATTTTTAAGTTTTGGCGTAGGGATTGAAGCAGCTTCTGGGGTTAAAGATACTAAAGCCTTTGACATATCACCCTCCTGAAGTTCCATGTTCTGTCGCATGTAGTTTTGCAAATTTTGAGTGAACTCTTCAAAATTGAGTTTAATCAAAGGAATTTCTTCCGGATCTTCAAAGAATGCATCCTCGATGTCACTTTCTGGTACTTGTGGTTCAGGTTCTGGTTCTGGCGTTGTTGGCACTTCAACAATAGGCTCTGGTGATGCTGGTACTTCAATAATAGGCTCACAATTACGAATTTGACATTGTGCTTGCAGCTGTTGATCAGCCTGAGGTAGAGGTAGCTGCAATGGTTTGAGAACCTCCACTGGGTTTTGATTAGCTGCTTTATTTTCAGTTGCATTCACTATACTTTTCTCTTCTGGCCCCGGGAGGGCAAGCCTTGCACTGCATCCAACAATGGTTCATTAGTCATTCAATTATCAGATTATGCTTAACATAGATATTATGAGTTTGATTTTGGGAAGCTATGCTGAACTACTAGTGATCTTCTCTAGCATGCAGTATTTAGATAACTAGAAGGAAGTCATGTTTACAAAATCAGAATGAAATTGTGACTTTCATAAATTTGACAATTGCCAAACAAATCTTCTGGCTTAGAATAAAATGTGATATGATTCTCATAGAAACACAATATGATGGATGAAGTTGCTTTTCTTGCATATGTTTATCTTTCAAGTCTGAACTTGTATATAGAGAAGAGACGCACAGATAGAAAATTTCAACTAGATAAACATATAGTTGGTTTTGTGATGCGGTTTAGGTGGACATTTGTTTCAGATGATGGGCAAACCTTGCGAATGCACTTGCAAAGTGTCGGCATTCTCCTCTCAATGGACACACATTGCAATTTGGTTTGCTTTTAGTACAAAAAACCTGCAAAATTTAAAATGAATGCCTGTCAGCCTCTGTTTTATGATTAATCATCAATTAAGGGAAGTCACCTCATTTTCTGGTAAATACTACATACCTTTCCAAAAGTAATCATCTGGTAATGAAGCTCATACCTGTGATTAAATAGCATTATGAATGAGTGAATTTGATTGCATGATTTGAAGTTTAACAAGAAATTCATTTTTTGTTCTTGATTCATATATATGAAAATTAGCATTATGGGTGTAATCATAAATGTCTATTTACAATGTTCTTTGGTCAAGCTTGCAGAGTCGTGGCCAGAGATATCTCTGAATTGATTCCAACACCGGGTACCTATGTAGGAATAACAACATTAGCTTTTCTATAGTGAATGACCAATTGAACTGCTGTAAATCATTTGCACTTAATACTTACAGTTCTAAAAGATGCAATTGAAGTGACTCGGGCAGTGGCTGAAGGGGTACCCATCCTAGTCTTACAGCTATACGTCCAACATTTGTGTCCACCTTATTGAAGAATTACAAGTATTAAATGTTAAAGAGTACAAGATTTGTCCATCTTATTATAAGGTATCTTGTATTTCAACTCATAACTTACTGGGAAAGCAAGATGGTGAAGTGTCAAAAGCCGCACACACTCCACGCTTTTCAAGCCCAATCCTCTTATGCTCAACAGATACTCTCTACAAGCATTAACTTCTATAAGAATTTGTTACTTCATTCTTTTTTATCCTAAGAAAAAACTGAAGCTATTTTGTCATTTCAGAAAAATTATATACATCACAGCAACATAGCTACACGATACTTCAGATTGTTCCTCAACATATAGAAGTGATCTGAAAAATTTCTGTGGGCTCACTTTGCTTTGTCAGGTGGAACATCCCTTAACCATTCAAGATCAATGCTTCCATGTTCTCTAACCATCCGGTTCAGGAAATCCTGCATTTTCTCAACTATCATCAGTTAAATAGCTTTTTTTATTTTTATTTTTATTTTTTTTTGGTATCGAGTGTGATGCGTTATAAACACAGGTAAGCCATCTGCAATTCAAATGATTGAATATGAGGTAACCCTGTTATGAAATGTAATATATGTACCTTGATTCTCCCTGCTAGCACGTTGTTCATTCCCCTTTCTTTGATGGTGTCAGCAACCTCCTTAACATCTGCAAGTCGTATTGCTTCCCAGTCCAACGAGTCCATTGTCTTGGCTGTCCTTTCTCTTCTTTTACCTTTGGCTTGTGCCTGCAATCTTAAGCTATCCCAGTCAACTGGTTCCTGTTTCTGCTTTGCAGTCCTTCCCCTCTTCACATTGGAACTGTCGAGACTTGTTCCATTGATTGCCTTACTAGGAAGATACCCATGGTCCTTCAAGCTTGACTCAACTTCCTTATGCTCATTGTTTTTTGGGTTATTAATTACACTAGTGCTCTCTGTGACATCTGAGGCTTCTCTTGAAAGGTTTGGAACCTCAAGAACGCGCTGCATTCTACAATTATGTTCTTGAGTCTGTGATTGAACGTTATCCTTGAGATTCCCAACTGGCCTGTTTTGAGATTGGAAGATCTTATTCACCTCTTCTTGGGGGCTACTGCATGCATGATTACTTTCACTGGGAGGTTTTGGTGCTTCTTGGGAACTTGCAGTCATGACCTTTTGAACCATAGCTTGGCTAACAGATTCTGCTGTTATTCCACTATG
Source organism: Camellia granthamiana (assembly GCA_036172215.1). NCBI lineage: Eukaryota > Viridiplantae > Streptophyta > Magnoliopsida > Ericales > Theaceae > Camellia > Camellia granthamiana. The sequence continues at coordinate 25,857,069 of CM069905.1, read as the reverse complement.
TTCACTGGTGCAATTTTCTTCAATTTTCTTGGAAATATCAGAAAACAGGATTTCTTCTCCCAACGTCTCGAAGGATTCAACTTCAAGTATTCCAGAACTGGGGGTCATTTGCAAAGGATAGTTACTGGAAGGGATGATGGGCCTTACGGAGGCTTTCGAAGAGCCAACAAGACTGGTGGGGCTTGACCTGGTTGCCAGATCTGCTTCTAAGTTGTCCTGTGAGCATGATCCTATTCTTTCAGCAGTGTGAGCCATTGATGAGTCCACAGAGTTTTGAGAGGAACCACCAGAACACTGAGAATAAAGTTCTACGCTTTGTAGTAGCTCCAGAAAAGAAGAGCCAGAATGACTGTTGGGGTTTGACCTGATTGCTGGATCTGCTTCTGAGTTATCCTGCAAGCATGATCCTATTCTTTCAGCAGTTTGAGTCATTGATGAGTCCACAGAGTTTTGAGAAGAACCACCAGAATACTGAGAAGAAAGTACATCATCAATCTCTCTTTTGGCTGTTGATTTATCGTATATCTTTGGGCAATTTCCAGAAATATCTGAGGATTTATATTTCAAATTAGCTGTGGACTTTTCAGCACCACTGATGCTTCCAAGCAATTCATTGCTGTGGACAACTTCCTCTAAATTATAATTTATGTCAAGGAGCGTCATAGAACTCCTGTTGCAGGCAGTCTGATGTGATTTCTCTTCATGCCATTGCCATTTGATGGTATCCTCTGGATCAAGAATACACACTTCCGGTTCTTTGGCCAATATACTTGTCTCTTCAAAGGATGGCCTGTCATTGCTGTTTGACTTGAGGGGAAATCGTGCAGCAAGAGACATAAAGGCAGAACTGCAAATAAGAAAGTAAAGTGAAGAGGTTTTCAATTACAACCAGTGTTATAATCCTTATTAAGTCAGAAAATCCAATTGACCTAGAAAGATGGTCTGAGACGTTTTGAGTAAGGAAAACTCCAACCACTGAGTCCACAACTGATCCTTTCCATGGAGAGAAGCGTCTATCTCCTGCGAACAATTACATTGAACTGTAAGTATTAACTAATTTTGCAAAATTTGATGAATGAACACAAATGTCTCTTATCAATCCAGAGGGTGGAGAAAAGCAAAAGGATGCCCTGAAGTGTTTGTGCAGGTCAGGAGTGCTTTTTTACTTCAGCCTTTTGGAAACTTTCGTCTTTCAGGTACAAGATAGTGGTTGGGTTTCCTAAGAAAGGATATTTTGGAAATGATATACCAGGTGTTGATGCCTTTCAGGTTAGTGATAAGTTTGTGTGAACACAATCCTTTTCCTTGAATTGCTTATAAAGTAAGGTCCAGGTCTACACAGCTCAAAATTTGGCATTTCATTAGCTGTCCCTGCTATCTGTGCCTATAATTTTTAGAACTGCTTACACCTTTTGTTTCCTTTACCACTAGTTGCCTATGTAATTTGGCTTCATTATGTTAATTGCTTAAATTTCAAATATGATTTATTCAGTGTTTAGACTTGCTTCAACTTTTTGGGTGCTCCAGCTCTTCCAGTTGTCATTTTATGCTTCTGAAGATCTTCAATGCAGTGTCTTGTTCGAAGAAAGAAAAAAATCCAATATATAAAACAAAGGAAACCTTTAGTAAACATTTTCTTAACACACTTCTTCAGGGTAACCAATTAAAAGTAATTGAGCTGCTTATGTGTCAGTTTCTTTTTGTAAGGATAGGTGGAAGTGATGAATTTTCTTATCACACATTAATCTGCCGTAACTGCAAGTTTTAGAATTCAATATTATTTCTTTCAATGGTAATAGTATTGAAAGTTGGAAACAATTTTCTTATTCATGATGCTTCTTTCCAATCCTTCCATTTCTTGACATCGTGGTTTGGTGGGGCACTGGGGCTGGTTTCAACTTACCGTTAAGCTGAAACGTTTTCGCTCTAACTGTTGCTGTGTGCATGCATGCATGCTTCCTCATCTATGTTGTTACCTTGGTTTGTTAGTCAGGTATAGCTTAGATCACATGAAAAAATCAGTAACATCCTGTGTGGTTGAGCACCATTTGTTTTTTTGAGTAATCCTAATAACTAGTGCCTATACATGTATTGATTATTACTTAAGCAGTATCTATGTCTATTTAGCTACTTGATGAGATATTAGTTTAGCATTCCTAACAAAGATTTGAGAAATAAGTTGTCTGCAGACATTTGAATGATTATTTGTATTTGTACCTTGGACAAGATGCATGCGTGCAATAAATGAGTCTGCCCGCCCTTGGAACACTCTACGTTCTTCTTCCCACCATTTTGCTTTCTCTTCATCTGTCCCATCAATACCTTCACTGTTTATATTTTCCAAAAGGAGCTTCCACACTCTACTTGTCTCTTCATCGAGGTTAACTTTAGCTCGTGGTCGTCGTTTCCTGGCTGGAAAAAATGAACCTTTGAAAGGCACAAGAGTTCCACCTCTTTGATAAAGAACAATTGCATTTTGCTCTTCATAACTTAAATTGTAAGGAAAAAGTGCACTCCGCTCTTGATTTGTGAGTTGGTTGCTTTCCTGATTGATGTCGAGATTATTTAACTGGTCAACAAATTCATCAATAGAGGGGATTCTCCCCTGAATTGCATCTGAAAGATGACATGCATCAAATGCGTCAATACTTAAACTGAAAAGTGTCCCCCCCAAAAATAAAAAAATAAAATCTATGATCACACACAAACATTCCCCTGAAGGAAGTACCTGTTGACTTGGCAAGGGATTGGTTCATTTTAGTGCGCTTCTTTGCTGTCATTGTTGCACCAGTGTCTGCAATCAGGGCTTTCATGAATGCGTGAGGGTGATGTGAAATTTCATACCCCTGCATATCACCACATGTTGGTGCTCCTTCATCAGGAAAAGCTGGCAATTGTCTACACCCTACAATTCCAATTAGTGAATCCAGCTTGCATACCCAAGTAGGTCCCTTCGATCTCTTCCTTGCCTGCCTTCCTTTCTGGTCTAAAACCAGTGCACATTCAAATGTTTCCTGTTTCCCTCGAGCTTCTATAAGTGACGCTGTTTTTGTTGAGGTGTTGCTAGTGTTAAATTGAGCAGTAGAAAACCTGCTATTGATTTCTGGTGTACAAGGAGCAACACAAACATTGTTCAGAGGCCACAGTGTCGGTGTTGCTTGTCTCACATTATTTTCTGCAACAGTCACAGTAGACAATGGCAATATGGTTGAGTTCTGACCTTTCTCATATCTCCTTCTCTTGTGAATTGCAGGAAAATGCAAGCCAGGAATTCCATTATTGTTATGTACACTTTCCGGAAACAATGCCAAGTATTCATGCAAAGAATTGTAATGACCTCCAATCAAATTTGTGTGTCTGGGTCTTGCCTCATCATTTGTGGATGGATTTCCCCTCTTTAATCCCCTTGCTTGTTCTCCCTCGTCCAAACTAGTGAAGCTGCTGCAATTGGAATTGTTTGGACTTGGAGCTGATTGGCTGTTAGTTTGTACAGTACTGCCCTGTTTATCATGTGTTACATCTGAGAAAACTATCCGGCATTTTCCTCTGGTACGTTCATTTTGGACATAAGCCTTCAAATTTTCATGCAGCAGATCATTTTTGGTAGGGGTCTGAAGGATTGGGGATTGGGGTTGTCTTTCCGGCATTGACAAGTAATCTTCAAACTCTTTGTTCAGGGCATTTGTGAGGTCATAAGCAACCCCCATGTTTGTCTTCTCAACCATTACCTCCATTCCTTCACCAAGCTGCACAGTTGATTTTGATTCAACTCGTGCATAAAAGTTTTGTGCTTGCGATTCAACATTGATATTAGATTGCGGCCTACATGAAGAGCTTTCTTCTCTCACTTTGCTTTCTAACTCAAAATCCAATTTTCTTCTGGAGGATTTTGCTGCATGCGGTGCTGTCTTTGGTTCAGCACTTTGGCTTGTTACTTCTGCTGTGGGAGTGCCTGAGGTTTTGTTATGTGGATTTTTTCGGACATATTTCCTCTTGGGGCCCGCAGGCTTTGGGGTTGCTGGCTTCGGAGTCCTTTTTGGTTTGCCTTCTTTAACCACTTTGGGCCTGTGCTTTCTTCTTCTTTGTTTCTGTTGCGGTGTTATGTTCAGGTCAATGCCAAGGTTGCCTCCCTTGTCAGGGTTGTGATTCTCATCCAATTGTGTGGAAACAACAACACTTGACCCATCTTTTGGTAGTTGTTGCTGTTCTTTATCATGGTGGAGCTCCTCGATGTCAACCCTAGCGGTAGCTACTTCGTTCCCATGTATTGCCTGATTTGTTCTTTCATCCACATGTAAACTGTGTACATCATACGCCTGCTTGTTATCCACTTTCTTGGACTGATCTGGTGTTATGGGTGCAAAGTGGGATGTGATATTCCTACTCAAGAATGCGTCTGTAAATGCCCTAGGTGGCGAATGGGGAGCATAGTTGGGTTGGTAAGGAATAGAATCTCCATCTGTCGTTAACAAGTGTTCCATTTCATATCAGTGCAAGGTATAAAATATCTACAGAATCCGAAGTGATGTTTCGTAAATTAAAAAATGGTTCTTCATATATATGTTACATATTTTCCTAATGAACAGAGGAACAAAAAATTTGGTAATATCGTCTAACAGTAAGCTAACCAGTGATGCTGAAAAATGTCTTGAAAGCAAGGTGTGTGTCTCATGTTGATGGAGGGAATAACCATTCGTGCAATGGTGCCATAGCTTGGTCCTTTTAAATCCTACTCTCTAAGCAAGATTTAAATGCAGTGCATATGATTAATTTTCTCATTTTGTTTAGTACATGGATAGTGTGTTGGAAATAGAGCTGATGCTTTTTTTTTTTATCCCAATTATATTAGGGAACTTAATGCCCTGACACCGTGTGGGATCATCTGTCTTTCTCTCTGTTGGGACACATGACAGAGAATAGGACAGGGGAATCTCGATTTGATCTTGAAAAAAGGCAGTCCCAGTGCATGAGGCTACCCTGCCACATTCTTTTTAGTTTCAATTAATATTAATTAGCAAATCAATAGCTGAGTTCGGTAACACTCACATAAAAGTGTATCCGATGCACAACTGCCGTTACTCCTCAAGTTTGATCCAAGTGACATATCCCGCCCTGCCACATTCTTTTTAGTTTCAATTAATATTAATTAGCAAATCAATAGCTGAGTTCAGTAACACTCACATAAAGGTGTATCCGATGCACAGCTGCCGTTACTCCTCAAGTTCGATCCAAGTGACATATCCCGGTTTCCAAGTGCTGTGGTTGTGGAGCTTCCCCCCTCGAATTGGTTACCTTGAAACTGTGAGTTGAAATTGGAAATGCCTGGACTGCTTGCTCCATTAACATTTCCTTGCCGAGCAGCAGCTGCATGGGTTCTGAGATTTGCTGAAGGAAAATTCTTTAATCTGTCTGACTCTATGGAAAGCTCACTGCAAATGGGGCCCTTGCCAGAAACCCAGGATTTCTTGGCTAAATATTCCTCCCAATCATGAAAACGATTGTTTCTGTAAATCGAATTTGTTGACTCACAATATTCGCCTGTACTATGATCTTGAGTTTCTTGTGATAACCCAGTTGAAAATCCCTCTGGTGCTGACCAATTTTCTTGATTTTTTTGTCTGTCTGCGCAGATCGGCTGCGGTATCGGTGGAATGGGCTTCACTGGGGTGATTGGAGCCCAAGAACTAGGAATCTGGACATCTTTCGCTTCCTGGATCAAGCTCTCGGTTCTGATGTCCATTTCTGGAGCTGCAGAAACAGGTATGGAACCTGTCTGCTTCTTTCCCGGTTTTCTACCCCTTCTAGGCATTGTTTCTGTTAATAGTTTACTCAGCTAGTCCCAATTTTCTCTGCAGATTGTAAATTACAGAACAAATTTCAGTCTTTTTTCACTAAAAATTCTCATTTATCACCCACAGATTTCTGGAATTATTTTTCTAAAAGAAGAAAAAATTATGAACATGCAGAGAGTCAAAAACAGAGAACCAAATTTGAGCTTAACACAAGATCAGTGAACCCATACTCTTCAAAATCTGAAAATCAACCCGACAAATTGATCTTTTACCCCACAGATCTCTCAAACAGAGACACAAACATACTGGGTTCAAGACAGGATGATCACAAAACAATGAAAATCCAATAAAATAAAATAAAAAATCCATTAATTGGTAAATAGAATTTGGTCAGATTTCTAGAAGACAAACATAACAAAGCCTCCACAGAATCTGTGATCTCTTCCAAGGTTAATGCCACTTTGTTCTCTTCTGCTTCTAAGATATATACACATTTATTAATACACATTTTATTACAATAAAAAAATTAAAAAATAAATATAAATTAGGTAGATAGAAGACCTTGTGGATCAGACTTACCTGAAAGTGGGTCATTGCCGGAGATCTGGTTCAGTGGCCGGACGGCGGAGAGATAGAGAAGTAGGAGCTTTTTTTCATAGAGGAGAGAGAAAATAGGAAAAGAAACCAAACAGAAAGACCAAGGCTTTTATTCCAGAGAGAGAGAGAGAGAGAGAGAGAGAGAACAAGCTCAGGTCTTTGAACTGATAACTTCTTTTTTCCGGTAAACCACACATAAACACAACATTTAATATAATAATAAAAGTATTTTATTTATTATTACTAAACCATGTATTAAGTAAGTGACATGTATGATACAGATGTATCATGTAGTTTGGGTATTTAAGGTTAAGTTTTTATAAACAGAATTAAATTATGAAAAAATATTAAGAATGTATACGTCAACTCGATAGATTCTGTTTTTATTAAAATAGTATGAATTGTTGATTCCTCATTTTAGTGAATCAAGAGTCAAGACCAAATCCAGAAAGATATAGCTCAGGAGCCCCATTTTCCGATTCGTAGAGAAATAATAATAAGAATGAAAAAGTACAAAAGCAAATTTAACTTTTACTTTATGCACTTTTATTTTTTATTATTTTTTTAAAAATTATAGATTTATAGTCAAAGTAGATATAACTTTTGGATTACCGTAGTATTACTTTATAATATATTTGTGCAAAAGGAGTTCTAGCTGTATAAAAGATTTTTATAAAACAGACAGATATGAAACAAAAGATGAGTCATACTTTTGTTTTATATTTGTCTTATTCATAAATTCTTTTGTATTTTTAACTACTTAACAATACAAAAATCGGTTACAAAATTAGGTGAAATATTTAAATAAAATAGTTTAAAAATAAATTTTATTTATTTATATATAATTTATATTTAATTTTATAATTAATTTATCTGCTCGTATCAAACCCGTTGCCTTTGGATTCAAACGATAAAAGCGGCGTGTTAAGCGTCTAAGGAGGACGCAAACACGTGATTGAACTAAAACCAAAGAAGAAGGCATACTTGGCGAGCCATCCCTGACACCTGGCACGTGCGAATAGTGTGGATTGTCCATTATACCCTTAGACGCCGTTAGGGTTCCGTTATGTGCTGGCAGTAGTTGCGTAAGGATCGGTTACGTTAGTTTATACGATTTTTGACTAGTCGATGTTTTCTATCTCTATACGGTGCCGTCTTTCACGCCGTTAATGGTCCCCTCATTTGTGGTACAATTTGCACGCTTATCTAACTGGTGGTTGGAGATGGTGTAAACAATCTCCTACGTTCGGTGCTATGAATTTATGATTTTGATCATATGGCTGTTGGTGGATAAATAAGAAAGGTATTTTGGTGGGATCACGTATGTTTTTCATCCAAAAATTTATTTTGTTGGTCTTACGTTAGGATAATGGTATGATACACACTAAAAAAAATATATATTATTATAATATTTGCGAGTTTAATTATTACAAATATCATAATTTAAATTTATGAAGGTCATAACTAAAAAAAAGAGTTATAATCAAATACTATATAAAGGATAATCAGAAGTTTTTGAATTATAATTAAAATAATGTCATAATTAATATCATAATAAGTTATAATTAATATTATAATATATATAATTAAGTCATAACTAATATTTTAATAAATTTTACGAAATTTTTTTAAAAATTATAATTAAAATATATATAATACACATTTAAAAAGAAGTGTGTATCATAATATTAACATTCAACATAACTGTTGGAAGTACATGTTAAAAGTGTACTTCCAACACGATTGTGTTATTGTTGTTGTCATCTTTTGTCTGTCTCATAACTACTTTTTGAAAAATACTACTTTCATTATTGTTATTGTTTCGAGATAAATAGGAGTGAGAGTATGGTGGGAGCCACGTTAGTCTTCTACTAAAAAATTTAGGTAAATTAGAAAGGAGGATCTCCTCAATCACTATTTTGAGGTTAAGTTTGGCATATATTAAATAATATAAAAAGTTAAAAAGTTACTATCCTATTTAAGGAGTTGTTTGGGATGACCTAAATAAGTATATTTTTCGTCTTTTTACGAAAAGATGTGCAGAAAAGTAGAGAGATGATGTGATGAAAAAAATATAAAAAGATAAAAAGTGTGTACTTATTTAGGATAGCTAAACTTGGCTTAAGTCACATTATCTTATTTAAATCACATCACCTCTCTAACACATTACATCAAACCCAATCCATATAAGTTAATAAGTTAAAAAGTGCATTTTTTTAGAACATTCCAAACCAATCCTGAGTTGGAAAAAATTATTCTAATTTATAGGGTTTATTATCAGTCTTATTTTGTCGAGTATTTCATATATTTTATTTAAATAAGAAATTAGATCGATTCGATAATTGTAACTAATTTAATTTATTATATTTTTTACAAAAAAAAAAAGACGATAACAAAATAAATCATAATTTTTTTTGATGACAAATACGATAAGTTGAATTAGTTATAATTATTGGGTCAACTTAATTTTTTTTATAAATGAAATATACAAAATTCTTGATAAAATAAAGGGTTTGGATTATTGAACCTGTGGCGAATCTCGGCCGAAACAGTTTCGTCTAGTTCAAAGCAGTGACTGGAGGGGATATTCCATTGAGATTTGCTTAAAATATGGATTGTTTCGTATGATTTAGAAAATTACAAACGTCTTCTTGTTAGAATTTTTTATTTAACAGAATTAATAGAAAAATAAAATTTCTAATTGTTCTTTTATACAATAATAAAATTATTTAAATTATTAATTAAAGTAAAATTCAAATATCATTAAAAATTATTAATTGATTTAATGATTTATTAATAACAAAAACTATTTATTATGAAATTGAAAACTTTAAGGGAATATATAATTTTTAGATCATAGAAGATAATTCATATTTTAAATAGATTTCATGGAATATATTTGTAATTTACTAAAAAAATTTAGAGAAATAATACATCTCTCTAATTTTAGAAATCTAATTGAACTTTGATGATGTGACAATGAAAAAAAAGTCAAAATATCATATCAATAGATGAGGCCCACACTTTAAAACTCTTATTTTACAGCTTTCAAATAATTTTAAAAAACTTATGGACTTTTCTTAAGTGTGCAACTTACACCTTTTGTGTAAGTTGCACACTTACACCTCCTGTTTTATGTTTACATCTCCTGTTTATACCTTTTATGTTGGTTACATATGGTGTGCACACCATAACAGGACCCAAAATTTATATTAGCAGTAGTATGTTTAATTATTGGAAGTACTTTTTAAAATGTACTTCCAACATTATTTTTGTTGTCATCGTTGTTATCGTCATCTTCTGTCTGACTGTTAACTACTTTTAAAAAGGTGCTTCCATTAATATTATTATTATTATTATTGTCATCATCATCTTTTTCTGAGCATAGCTTTGGGTTATGTTTGTTATTGTGCACTTGTATGAGATTCTTGACTTGAGCTAAAGTACGAGATTGTCAGACACATGATCATTTTGTCCGATATAAAAAAATAAGAGTATTATATATCACACCATGTATGATATAGAGCGGACCCATATAATAATAATTCCCGTTGACAACTTTGGTAAACTTGTTCTAATAATGGGTGGTTTATAAAATTAAAAACATTATTCCTTAGTTTTATAAAACATTTTAATGTTTTTACTTAGTTAAAAATAATTTTCACTCTAGTTTCAATATAAACAAATATATATATATAGATATATCCCTTTTTTGCAATGCTATCTACTACTATGACTCCCTTTCCACAATGCTCTCCACCACTGCTCTTTCTCTTCATTTATTTTGTAGGCGACTCTTTCAGGTGATGGGTGGTTGTTGGAACGGAGAGGAATTAGTGTAAGGGTTTCGAAAGATGATAGAAATGAATTTTTACAATAATGTACAATAGTAATAAGAAAATCATGGAATGATGGGGGACCAAAAAAATATGGCCATGTTTGTTTTAGTGGACATGAGCTTGGGATTGGACTAATAGTCCAATAAAATTATTAATCCGATATTTGGTTTAACAATTAAAGTACGGACTAATTATTTTAAACTTGACTATTAGTTAAGATAGGATACATAATCCAACGAATTCGTAGTCCTAGGACTATTAGTCATGGGAATACTAATCCAGTCCGTCCAAACAAACATGGCCTATGGGTATTGTTAGCAGCATCCTTGTGTTAATTTACTCTTGTAATTTTTTGATAACTTAGTATCTGGCCAATGGATCGACTAATTCATAGCATCAATCCCACCATCTACTATTGAGGGGTCCAAGAGGTTAGACTATGACAAAGCAAGGTTACTTAGCTGAATTAGGACATCTTGAGCATTGAACAAGACTGTGAGTCAATTTAGACTCTTAGCCAAATGCGGGTTCGGATTAGGCAATCTAAACAGACAGATTAGGTTAATGCGCATTTCACTAAATGTGGATTTATCCACTCTTAGAAAATCTGCAGACGTAGGACATGATTCCATGCAAAGCGGAATGACAATGAGGAGTGATAAGGATCTCTTGATTGCCTGTAACGACCACATTTGGAACCTATATAAGCAAAGACAAATCAATTCTAGAAGATAGACAACAACTTACACTCAAACTCATACTGATGCTTATTTTTATACTGACTTGGGCATTAGATAGTTTCTTGACTTACCACAAACTGATCTTCTTTTTGAGTGTTTTTTAGGCTAACCAACCTTCGTGTTCTAAGTTACTCGATGTTGTTGCAAAGTGTGATGAGAGTTTTTCAAAACAATTGAGATTTGTGTATAAATTATTTTAGAAATTATAATAATATTAAAAATAATTAAATCAATAAAAGGTGTCTTATATTTTATATATATATATATTTCTTATGTTTTAAGGACACTTGTTAATAAATTACTTTTAATTTTTTTTTTTAATAATAATTTTATACTTTTCATTAAATTATACTTATTAAATTTTTTATGAAAAATATGCAGGTGTAACTTAGGAGTGGTTTGGGATGATCTAAATAAATTCACTTTTTGACTTTTTATGAAATATAGGTTGGGTATGGGTTGAGTTTGAAGTGATGTATTGAGAGGTAATGTAACTTAAATAAAATGATGTGACTTAAATAGGATAGTGATTTTTTGACTTTTTGACTTTTTTAAATCATGCCAAACAAGGCCTTATTTTCCCAAACTAGAGGCTTGAATGATAATTTATGTCCGTACAGTGTCCCTACCACTAGGCTGATTGTGGCCTGCATAAAAAGTGTGTTGAGATTTATGCAATTAAGGGGTTGTTTGAGGTGTTCTAAATAAGTGTATTTTTTGTCTTTTTGGGCTAAAAAGTTGAGGAAAAAAATATGGATGTGTGGGTTAACTTTTTGACTTTTTATGAAAAAATGTGTATTAAAAAATTATATAAATTAGTGTATAGAAGAAGATTAGATGGAATAGGTTGTACAATAGGCTACAGCGTCGTCAAAGTGTTGTTTTGGAGATGATTCCTTACTTTTTGGCCATTGAATTGGAGGTGTTGTTCGGCCAGTGGGGGTCCACCACGGGTCTCGTTTTTTTAATCAAAATTGTTCAATATGTAGAACTTATCGAGTACTATATTCTTATAAAAAACCATATTAATCGGATATCGATAGCTATCTGATCGGATTAGTTTGTTTTCAACCGTTAATTATGACACCATCCATTTTATAAAATTATTTCTGATTTGATCATATAGTTACCGATATCTGATAAATGTGATTTTTTACAAGTTTATAGTACTCAATGATTTTTACACATTGAACGGTTCAGATTATTAAAAAAGGACCCGTGATGGGCTCCTACAAGCCGAATAATACCGTGATATTTGTACACCTAAATAACTTCTTTGCTGTCAGAGTTGTTTGACAAGCATTATGTATAAAATTATTTTGTTAATATATTTTTTTGGGATGAATAGTGATAACTTTTTAACTTTTTGAGTAACTTTTTGACTTTTTAACTTTTTTTGAACTACCCAAACCAACCCTAATTTTTTTTTTTTTTCTTTTTGAGTGAGCCAAAATGTTTTTTTCACTGTTTAAAGAGTACTTGGACAAAGTAAAGAAGGCAAATATTAGCACATACTTTAATTACTCGTTCGGCATGAGGTTATGAAGTTAAAATAATTATAAAAATATAAAATAAATTAAAAAGTTAAAGATAAAATGTCATATTTAAATTATAATCATTTTATTTTTTCTTATAAAAATAAAAAAAAATCAAAAAGTCTATCTCAAACGATAGTCTTAGGCTAAAATAGTCAAGAAGTCAAAAAGTTAATTCACATCCCAAACGAATCATATCACTTGTTTGCAATATTGGTTGTGTAACATTCCGAATAATACCTATTACGAAAATTATACGATGATCTATTTTTGAAATACCTGAAGTTAAATTAGTTATCGTATAATATCAAATAGTTAAATTGATACTTGAAAAATTATATTTAGGCTTAGTTTGGCATAAATTAAAAAAGTTAAAAAGTCAAAAAATTACTACAAAAGCCAAAAAGTCCACACTATTTGGGAAAAGCTTGTGGGGAAAAGCTAGAGGTTTTAAATTATTATTTTGAAAGCTTGTGGGGAAGCCTATAGGGTAAAATATCAACAATGAAAAAATATAAAAATATTAAAAAGTATCAACAACCCAAAAGTCAAACTAAGCCTAAAAAAATATAAAAATATTAAAAAGTATATTGATTTTAATAAAAATATAATATGTTCTACAAATATTTTGTCTATTACTCGTATTCTAAGAACATTTATTAGCAAGACCTGATAAAGAATTTGACTTGTTCAAAATGATAGGTCAATTAAGGGGTTAGTTTTTTTGGTTAGAATTCTTACATTTCTATTTATGATTTAATTTTTTTCAACATTGGCTTTTATTCTTCCTATATTTATTAAAGTATTTATTGTTGATTAGTATGACATTAATTCATTGAGTTTAGAGTCCTAAATTGAATTGAATTGAGTCCTAAGTTGTTCAAGTTTGATTTGAAAACTTAACGAGTCTCAAATTGTATTTAATTTTGACTAATTTACATAATAAAAGTTACGGTGATGCTACATACACTAGTATACTAACTAGTGTATTAACACTAATTATAATATTATTATTAATCTCGCTCATTAATCACATTACAAATTTCAAAAACTTCTTAAATTATGTCACATCATCAATTGATACACTAGTTAGTATATCAATTGGTACATATAACATTATTCTAAAAGTTACTAATATTAAACGAGTTTTGAATAAGTCAAACAAGTGTTGAGTTTGAATAATTGGATTTTTAAAATGTATACAGATTTATCGAGTTGAGTTATAATTTATTTAAATTTAATTTAAAATTTTAACAAGTGAAAATTTTATTTAAATTTAATTTATTTACCTAATGAGTCAATTTTGACTAAATTATTAACCAGTCAAACACACACGTGTGTGAAGTTAACTTGATTGGTTGAAGTGACTGAAAGCTACCTGAAGAAATACTCATGTGGGGCTTATTTTGAAATAATGTTAAGATTCATAAAAAGAAGGGTAAATTATAATTTAACCCTTCGTGGTTTGTCTAAAATATACGGAACTTCTCTATAGTTTCATTTGTAACACTTAAATCCTTTATACTTCATACTAAAGTGTAATTTTTGACGGAACTATTTATTTAAACAGAACGTGTGCTGCACGACCATGAATAGAGAGTGGAATAGTTTTTCCCACCCAAAAACATATGGCAAATGACCAAGATACCCTTATTGCTATCTATACTATATATTAAGCAAAAGGGGGTTTTTAACCCCAAGTCTTGTGGGAGCTCCAATCTCCCAATCTAAATTTCTTGATTTTTTGATTTTTAAATTTTTTTTTTTTTAGCATTTATTAACTTCTCCCAACTCCCAAGTCTTACTATCATAATAACACTTTAATGCATTAAAAACAAGGATAAATTTTTTTTTTTGAAATCCAACACATATGAATTTTTTAAAAAGTCCCAACACATATGATTATTATCCCTCATAATAATACTTGAATGCATTAAGAACAAGCATAAAAAAAATTTCTTGAAAAATCTAACACATATGATTATTATCAAAATATTAAACTTTAATATAATATAATAAAAAAAAAACATTTAATTTCTTGAAAAGTCCAACACATATGATTATTATCAAAATATTAAACTTTACTATAATATAAAAAAGGAAAAAAAGGAGACATTTAAAAAGGGGGGTTTTTAACCCCCAAGGCTTGTGTGAGTTTTAATATCTCAATCTGAATTTTCTAAATTTTTTATTTAAAAAAAAAACACAGCATTTATTGATTTGGTCAAAATTTTCTGATCAGCATTTATTAATTTTTTTCAATCCACATGTCTTTCCACATGCCTGCATTTATTGATTTGGTCAAAATTTCCTAATCAGCATTTAAAATCTCCTCAAACAAAAAATTATAGATACAATCCGTGTATAGTTACTGCAGTATCCTTTTCAACTTCTCCTATACATTATGATTAGTGATAAGATTGTTAAATTATTTTTATAAAAAATCTTAAAAAACATAATTTATATATTAAAAAAAATCTAAAACAAATATAAATATCAATAATTATTCCGTGCATAGCATGGGTGATAGGCTAGTATATATATATACAAAATGATGTAGTGCAATAAAGCATGGATTACACTCTTGGCAAAACATTAACATCTTTATCTCCAAACGAAATTCAGTGTTTGAGCATGGGTTTCATTTACCTCAAGCATTAATTTCCTTTGGTTTGTTTCATTTCTCTCTCTCTCTCTCTCTCTCTCTCTCTCTCTCTCTCATTATATAAATATACAACACCATAATCTTCCATGCAAAACCACCACCATTACCTTCCATGCAAAATCACGAGCAACCAACATCACCACTATCATATTCCATGCAAAACCACAACCAACTTCTTATTCCATGCAAAACCACCACTCAAAATCACCACCACAACTTTTCTCTCTAAAAATAATCTAAACCCATTTTTCTTTTTATAATTCAAATTAGTAACTAACCCAACCCATGAAATCAAACAATTAATATGTGCAAACATTTAGATTTTTGAAATAGCATTGATGGGATTCATACCAACCAAACCCACTTTTTCTTCTCGTTTCCGACATTTCTTTGGCCCATCTTTTGAACTCCATAACTTTCCTGATTCTTAACGATTTTATCCCGTTCTTTCACCAATCTCCTCACCTTGCTTTACACTTCATTCTACGCTACCTCGTTTTTTCACTTCTTTCTGAAATGGGTGGTTTCGGCATACCGAAAGTTGTCTGAAAACTTTACACATTTCAAAAAAATATCTCCAAATCTATTTATTTCTTTTTCATCATCCACTCTCTTCTCTTGTTTCATCTATAGCACTTTGTAAAGGGTGGTTCTTGGTTTTGACGAAGCTGGGCAATGGTGGTGATGATAGTGGTCACAGTGAGAGAGAAAATACATATATATATATATATAGAGAGAGAGAGAGAGAGAGAGAGAGAGAGAGAGAGAAGTCAAAACTTGGGTTTACCATTTATCCTTCTCCTCAGGTACACATGTTAACTTATCAATGCTTGGGTTCACCACTATCAAGACCAAATGGATTGTACAATTTGTTGATTGGTGGTTTATAATGGCATTAAGAAGAAAATTAGAGAAATAAATAAGGGTAATTTAGACTTTTTACAATTTATGTTACATTTGTCCAAAATTGCACTTTGGTATGAAGTATAGGGGTTTAAGTATTACAAATGAAACTATAGGGGGGCTCCGTGTTTTTTGGGTAAACCACAAGGGGTTAAGTTATAATTTACCCTAAAAAGAAATATGAAGAAAAATTTTATAAAATTTTAAGAAATAATCTAATGTGGTAGGTAATAAAATAACAAAAATGACTTATCTTAATATAAATATGTTTTAATTTTGAAATTTTTATTTGTAAATAGTATAAATTTAATTTAATTTTATAATGCTTTATGATTGATAAGTTGTAATTTAATATATGTAATTGTATAATATATATTGCAGACTAATTTAAGAGTAAAAAATATTTTATAATCTTTTTTTAAAAATATTTCTCTTATAAAACGCAACGTTAATTCAGGCGTATTTTAAAAAGTGAGTTAAAAATCACTTTTTAATTTTTAACTTATTTTCTTTCCTGACAAAAAAATTAAAAAATAATTTTTAACCATCTTTTCAAAACACTCCTAATAAATAACATGAAAAGTACTCATGTGGGGCCTAATTGAGTTGTGTCAGTAAAATTTTTGAAAGGATATGGGATGAGACAGGGGGTATGAATTCCACAAAATCATTAACTGAATCGATGTAATGATGATTTAAAAGTGGTAGCAGTAGGGTTGTTTGAGATGTATTATATAAGTATATGTTTTAATTTTTTAGTTAAAAAAATAAAGAAAAAATGTATGTTTAGAATAAATTTTTATAAAAAGATATGTAATAAAATATTATTGTAAAATCAAAATGACTATTCTATCTTTATTGACTTTTTAACTTTTAACTTTTTGACTTTTGGATAATTGAATTCAACCCTCTAGACTTCCCCCAAATAGTATGAACTTTTTGACTTTTGTAGGTTGTCCCACGTATATTTAGATTTCACTTTTTTTTAAATTGTTATATCAATTTAAGAAAAGGAAATTGCGGGCGACCCCCAGTGACCCCCAGCCCACGTGGCTGTGGGTGATAGGCAGAAAAGAATAAAAAAAAAAAAAAAAAAACTGTCGAATGGTGTGATGCCACGTCACTGGGGGTTGACCCCCAGTGGGGGTGCGTAGCACTGCTCTTAAGAAAATGTTTAGATTTGAAAAACTTATTTTTTGACCGATTTTAATGATTTAAATCGTTTATTTTTAAGATTAGTTGACTATAATATTCATATAAAAAAATTAAGAAGATTAGATATCAGTAATTACATGTTTGAATCATATTTATTTTTAAAAAGTAGACAAAAAATTATAATTTTAAGAATAGTCATCTATTTTTTATAACTCAAATTTGATTTGAACATATAGTTATCGATATTTAATTATCTTAATTTTTTATATGAATATTTTACTTAACGAGTCTTAAAAAAAGAACGATTTGAACTACCGAAGTTGGTCCCAAAATGAACTTATTAAATCTAAACGCTCTCAAGTTGAGATGGTCAATACGAAAGAAACTCAACTCGTTATATTTTCTCCTTTATCTTTAAGTTATTAATTAGGAATTTGGGTTATAAGTTGAATTTAAAATTTTTGGAATAATAATTTCAAACCCTATTATTTTGGGGTTGAAAGGACAAAATAAGTTAATAAAAGTATATTATTCTTACTTATTTGTTCCCATCACTAATATATTCACTTATCATTTATTTGTCTATGTCGTCTCCTATTTATCTACATGTTATTTATTTGTTCATTTAATTTGTCTATTTGATATCACCACCATCATCAGTCGCTATCGTATTTACTTCCAATGAAATTTTAACTATTTTTCTGGCAATTTTTTTGACATTGAAAACTTTTAAAATTCATGTTTTGTTTTTCGACAAAAGTGGTGTGAAACCAAAATTATTTATTATTCATTCAAACAAAAATGAAAGAAATTACAATTATTTTTTCTACTATTTTTTTCCACTTAAAAGTAGAAAACATAAATATTTTATTTATTTTCTGATCTCACCATCCTAACTATAAAAGTAAAATAATTAATTAGAGGCGGCTATGCAAAATTATTTTTCTTGTGTGGATTTCACTTTTTTTTTGTGTTTGGTTCATATAGATACACTTATATATTGTGTGGATTTCACTTTTTTTTGTGTTTGGTTCATATAGATACAATTATATATATATATATTTTGGGAAACCTCAAATCTCATTTTTTGAAGCGAAAATTTGTTCCTTGTGCACTGCAATTTTAAACTTTGCGTAAAAAGTGAATGTAACGATTATACCATATTATTAACTAAAATGTAGGACTATAAAAATGCCTGCGGCTCGTGAGTGGCTCGAAACTCGTCTGCGCCGATTAGGCACTGCCTCGAGCCCAGTTCGGGATCCTGGGCCTAGGTCATCATTTTGAAGTCTGGTTCGTTCAAGGCTCCCTTAAAGCCTGGCTCGAGACTCGGTGTCATTTTTGGTGAAAAAAATAAAAAAAATAATTTTAAAAAAATGTTCAAGCTTAGTCCAAGCTCAGGCCCATTGGCTCGGCCCGCCCAAGGCCTGAATACCCTTGGGCCTGGGCTTAATTTTCTAACCCGTGATTCAAGTCAGTCCGGTCCGAATTTTGGTGGGAGCCTGCGAAGCCCTACATGGGCCGGGCCGGGCCAAGCTAGGCCAAATTTATATCCCTAACCAAATGTAATATCATCCTTCAATAATAATACGCGTAAGGTGATAAGTTCTACTACTAAATGTTTTATAATAAAATATGTTGTAAAATAAGAATTAATTACATTAAAATCTCTTCAATTGAGTAAATATCACTTTACTTTCATTATTTACTAGCTTATCACCCGTGCTATGCACGGGATAATTATAAATATTTATATTTGTTTTAGATTTTTTTTAATATATAAATTATGTTTTTAAGATTTTTTTCTTATCACTAATCATAGTGTGTGGGGGAAGTTGAAAAGGGTACTGCAGTAACTATACACAAATTGTATCTATAATTATTTGTATAAGGAGATTTTAAATACTGATCAGGAAATTTTGACCAAATCAATAAATGCTCAATTTTTTTTTTAAATAAAAAATTTAAAAAATTCAGATTGGGATATTGAAACTTCCATAGGCCTTGGGGGTTAAAAACCCCCTTTTGCTTAATATATAGTATAGATATAGATAGATAGATAGATAGATATATCTTTTTATTTTTATTTTTATTTTTATTTTTGTGTGGTTTCTATTCGGGTATTTTTTTTTTCAATTTATTTAAGATGGAGTTGTGGGTATCTTTTTTTAAAAAATTTAATTTATCTGTGGTTTCCATTTGTTTTTAATTATTATTATTTAGGTAAGTTATGATATGAGTTAGATATGTGATAGACATGTGAGTTTTATTGATTTAAAATTTATTTAGATAAACTTTAAAGATTTTTCTTTTAGTTTTTTGGTTTTTTTTGTTATGTTATAATATAATATATATAATATAGGTAGATATCTACAACTTTAATAGAAAATATTATCTGATATTTTGCGGAAGAGAAAATGAATGAAAGTTTTAATATTTTTTTTTGAAAATTTGTGAGAGAGATTAAGAGGGAGAGATTATGAAATATTTTTGTTATTAAATAAATAAATCAGTCAATAGTTTTTTTTAATCTATTTTGTAAATTAAAAATCAATAATTTTGAAAAATTGATTAATTTGTCACATTAAGTAATTCAAAATTTTGATAGATATACATAAAATAAATACATAATTATATTATTAAATCACAATTCAAATTTAGATGTTATATCTTTTTGAGATCTATAGCTAAATTCTTATCTTTTTTTTTTAAATTTTTGTGTGTAACCATAGTGTATGGGAGAAATTGAAAAATGTGTTGCAATAATTATGAGAGAAGTCAAAAGGGATTGTGGTTTGGGAAAAGTCAATAAATGCTGAGGTTGGGTTGGGAGAAGTCAATAAATGCTGAGATTTTTTTTTTAAAATCAAAAAATTAAAAAATTAGGATTAGGAGATTGGAGCTCCTATCTGATTTTTTTGGGAAGAGAAAATGAATGCAAGTTTTAATATTTTTTTTTGAAAATTTCTGAATGAGATTAGGAGAGAGAGATTATGAAATATTTTTGTTATTAAATAAATAAATTAGTCAATAGTTTTTTTAATCTATTTTGTAAATTAAAAATCAATAATTTTGAAAAATTGATTAATTTGTCCCATTAAGTAATTTAAAATTTTGATAGATATACATAAAAAAAATACATAATTATATTATTAAATTATAATTCAAATTTAGATGTTATATCTTTTTGAGATTTATAGCTAAATTCTTATATTTTTTATTTTTTATTTTTGTGTGTAACCATAGTTTATGGGAGAAATTGAAAATGATGTTGCAATAATTATGAGAGAAGTCAAAAGGGATTGTGGGTTGGGAAAAGTCAATAAATGCTGAGGTTGGTTTGGGAGAAGTCAATAAATGCTGAGATTTTTTTTTTTTAAAATCAAAAAATTAGAAAATTAGGATTAAGAGATTGGAGCTCCCACAGGCCTTGGGGTTAAAAATCCTCTTTTGCTTAATATATAGTATAGATTAATTTGAATGTATTGATTCCTTTAATTATGAAAATTGTAGAAATACATATATTTTGGAGGTGGTTTGCAAGGGTTGACAAAAGGGTCTACAAGAGCTTAAAATGATACATTTTTATAGTAGAGAGAGTTAAAATGTATGAATTCATAAATAAAGAGTGAAGTGGTATTTATTAATAGTTAAAGGGATTTTGATATAAATAACTCTAATATTTATTATGTACACATGGTCATATGATATGTTGATTTTATGGCCTGGTTTGGAAATTAAAATTTTTGGTTAGGAAGATAAAGAAAAAAAAGAGAACAAAAATACAAGTCATACTTGTTTATTTTTTATACAATTTAAAAAAAAGTTATTCTTAAGCAAATTATATATATTTTAAATTAAAAAGTTAGAAAATCACCAAAAAAAGTCAAACTCCAAACAAAGCAAACTATTATATTTAACTTGAACTAGTATTCCAACTAGTGTTATGCACAAATTGTGTTTACAATTATTTGTATATATGTGAGTTATGATTTTTATATGTCCTTTATTTATTTTTATTTTTTTTACACACAGAAAAAGGAATATAACAAATGTAGTATATCTTCAATCAATTATTTTATGTTTGCTTTTATTCAAAATTTAAAAATAATGTACGGGCAAAATTTATAACTAAATTAAGAAAAAAATTATTTCTAACGATATATTTTTATTTCTATATAAATATTTAAAAAATTAAACCTGAAAAAAGTAGTCAATATAAAATTATACATTAAGTAAAAAAAATGTGGTTAGCAATTATACTTACATAAATTTACTATAGTTTTAATTTCAAATTTAGAAAAAAGAGAGAGTTATTTTAAAAGCATTTTATTTATCTAGTATCAAATAGAATTTTCTTAGTAAAAAAGAAAGTTACAAAATTTTATTACAAATTTTCAAATGTCTATTGTTAAACATTCTATTTTACTTGCTTGCTTGTTTGTTTGCTTGCTTTAGGAGTTTTGATTTTTGATCTTTGCTCTATATTCATCATTTTGTTTTATTTATTTTTCTTTTTCTTACTTGATTTTCGTATGATACTTCTTTTATAGTGTATCTTTGAGTGTATTAGTAACAACATCATACACTTAAAATGCACAAAATTACAATATATAGAAAATGTTAGAAATAGTTTTGGAAATTAGATTTTTTTCTCAATTTTGATCTATTTTTTAGGTGGGACCCATGCGCCAAATTTGGCGGGTCTAAGTGGTATTCGTTTTATGCCGCGTTGTGATTTACATGGTATATTTGATTGCTTAAAGCCATTATCGGGTGAATGGGAAATTGAAGCAAAAAAGAACTCCATGGAAATGGTGGTTTTGGTGAAATTTTCTAAAGGTTTGAATAAAGGCTTGTTTTACATTAATTTGGTGGGAAACCTTGAGTAGGTTTATAAGGCTTGGGGTTGGAATTTGGGGTAGGCCCCAAGGGGCACCCAAGTGTTGTAGAGAGGGAGGTTATAGGCAAAGTGGGCTAGACCCATTGGACCTAAAATAAACACATGCACGCTGCCGTCTGGGCTGGTTGGGCTTGGGCACGGGTGCGTTGTTGGGTTGGGCTGGGCTTGTTCGGTTCAATACCCATCTTTTTGGGCCAAAAACATTCGAATTTTATTTTCTAAAATTAAATTCTAATTTTTTGGAATTTGAATTTGGAAAATTAATTTCAAAAATTGGCCCCAGTTTATTTTCCCCACTCGAACAGCTTCAAATCTGTTTAATACAGGTTTTATCTGTTCAAAATTAAACCCAACAGATTTGTATCTGTTTATTCAAACTGAATAGGTACCATACCTGTTCATTCAAATATGTACCTGTTTAATTCAAATTAAATAGCCACCACTCCATCTATAAATAGGCAGCCTCTCATTTGATGTTTTCACTTAAATTTTCGTCCAAAATATTATGTAGTTTCTCTCTACATTTTGCTGCATTATTTCCTTGTGAGAAAAAGTGTAAACACAAAGTGTGTTCATTGTGCAAACAATGTATAGTGCTGCTATTGTTTGCTGTTGATCATTTTATCATGGGAGATAGACGTCCACAATCTGAAAGTACCGTGGAGAGGACGAATCTGTCTTAAGGACACAGTGTTAAACACTGGACTTGATCAGAAAATTTGTTCAAGAAATTAATTTGGTAAGTAATTAATTTATTTTCTATTTTATTATTTTTCTGTTTCAGATTTTTCATTTTGTTTTTGTAACAAAATAAAAATCTGTTTTATTTATTTTATTTTATTTTCTGGTTTGATTTTTATAATCAAACAAATTCTCTCATATCCTTTATTTCTTTTGTATTCCGTTTGTTGTTAAGTACACAAATATAATTTATTACTTTCATTAAATACAGTGAAAATTATCCAACAAAAAAAAGTAAGTAATTGTCCAAAACTAAAACTACTTTAAGAAAAAATAAAAAATAAAAACAAAAATGAAATTGTTTAAAATAGAAAATGATTTATTTATTTATTAATTAATTTTTAAAAATAAAATTTCAAAAAAAAAAACAAAGAAAACTATATAAAAAAAGTACAGCAACTAAATATAAAATATAATATTAAAAATAATTGAATTATAGAATTTTCAAGAAGTGGGACTCACAAACAAATTTTGTAAAATCTTGTCTATTCATATATTTTTTGTGTATATTTTTTTGTACTTCTAATCCTAAGAATGATATTGAAATAATTTATACTTCTTGCATTGGGTCCATCTAATAGTTTTAGCAAGCACAAATATAATAAATTTCATAACACAAAACACAAACAATTATGAGACGAAATATCAAAAAAAAGGAAAGCAACGTGCAATGATGATATAGAAGCACACCTAACGTTTTAATTAGAGGTATAACCAGATAAATCGCTATAGAAGAGGAAGAAAACCTTTATTTTTCATCACAATAATTATATTACTCAATATATAATTTTAATAACTTTCATTCTTCCACACGTTCAATTCTTTATCAATATTAGAATGAATGCATGAACAAAAAAAAAGGAAACATTTGAGAAGATAAATAAATGTGATTTGAGACTTTTTAATTGTTGAATTGTATTAATTAATAGTTATTAGGTTTCAATGGTCCGATTTCTAATATTTGTTAGCTATTAAAACTGAATTTGTTGGTTTCATCTATATTCACTTGATAATTTGAGAGTGGACATGTGTCAAGTCTTTACACAAATACTTGGCACTTTTTTTTGAGTATTATTAATGAAATGCATATTGTAATTTTTTTTTTCTCAATTGCAACTTGTTATTTTTTTAATGAGAATTTATATTTGTTTTAGATTTTTTTTTAATAAACAAATTCTTTTTACAGTGTAATTTTTTTTCTCTCTTTTTTTCCCTCCATAATTACAACCTGTTATTTTTTAATAAGAATTTTTATTTGTTTTAGATTTTTTTTAATATATAAATTATTTTTTTTAGATTTTAATGAAATGCACAGTGTAATTTTTTTCGCAATTGCAACAAATTTTTAAATAAAAATTTATATTTGTTTTAGATATTTTTTTAATATACAAATTATTTTTTACAGTGTATTTTTTTCTTTTTTTTTATAGCAATTGCAACCTGTTATTTTTTAATATGAATTTATATTTGTTTTAGATATTTTTTTAATATACAAATTATTTTTCTAGATTTTTGATCAAAATAATTTAACAATCCCATCACTAACCATAGTGTATGTGAGAAGTTGAAAATGGTGTGGCAGTAAGTATGGGAGAAGTTAAAAAGGTTTGTGGGTTGAGTGAAATAAATAAATGTTGAGATTTTTTTTAAAATAAAAAAAATTAAAAATGAAGATTGAGATATTAAAACTTCCACAAAATTTATAGATTAAAAACTCATTTTCCTAATATAACATGGGCATAGTTTGGGAAGTTGGTTTTGGTGGGTTGGGGGCTAAAATAGCCACAAAAAACAAAATAGGCTATTTTAGTCACAAAAAACAAAACATTAAATCTAACCCATAATCATTACACTCATCTCTCACAAAAAAAGTTAAAAAAGTCAAAAAGCTAAAAAGTCTTTCCCAAACTAGGCTTTTTAGCCCCAGGCTAAAATAGCTAAAAAGCCAAAAAGTCAAAAAGTCAACCCACTTCCCAAACGGAGGCTATGTTTGGGAAGAAGGTTTTGTGGCTTTTTTGGCTAAAATAGTCACAAAAAACAAAATAGGCTTTTTAATCTAATAAGACAAAACATCACATCCAACCTATAATCATTATATTCTTTCTCTCACAAAAAAATTAAAAAAATCAAAAAAATTAAAAATTCTTCCCAAATTAAAATTTTTAATGTCAAACTAAAATAATTAAAAAAATTAAAAAGTTAAAAAATTAACTCACGTCACAAACGATCTTCATTCTTTTGGCAGCAGTTAAAAAATTACTTTTTAATTTTTTTATTTAAAAAGCACTACTTGTATTTAATTGTAAAAAAAAGTCAAACCCAACCAGTCTTTTTTCCAACCTTTCTCCAGGTTGTAGAAAAGCTCAACAACTACAACAACAAAACCAGAAAACTCCAGCCACACAGGAGCGCATCTCATTCAAAGAATAAAATATAAAAAAGAATAAAAAAGAAAGCGTAGCCGTTGGTTCAACGCGCAAGTCTTAAGCCTAGTCCCTTTTACTTTTTCTCACTCACTCACTCCGTTAGAAACACTTTTCTCTCTCTCTCTCTCTCTCTCTCTCTCTCTCTCTCTCTCTCTCTCTACAGTTTCTCTCTCTACAATATCTATCTGGTGTGGTAAAGTTAGCGTTAATATCGAGGCAGAGAAAGCGAATCTTATCTGTTTCTCCTTTCTCTCTCCTACCTTTTTCTACGGCTGTTTCAGTGTCATACTCTCAAATCAGTGGGCCTCTCTCCATCTCTCACTCATCCCACCACGGGTCTTTCGTGCCTCTCTCCCATTCATTGACACGTGTCTCACCTAGGGCAATGGTTGTTGCAACGTTTTTGTCTTGTTTTGTGGGGCTGCCTGCCCTTGCTGATTCATTCAAAGTCTTTTTTTTTTTTTTTTAACTATAGTTTTTAATAATTAATTTAATTTTTTATTTTTGTTTGGAGTGATTTGGTTGATGGGATAAGAAGATTCGTTCCAAACTGTGACGTGGAGGGTTGTCCGTCCGTCCCCTGTATTTTTTGCCCTTATTTCGGTCAGATTTTTATCAAAAATAAATAAAAGTTTTAAAAATTATATAATTAAAACACTAATTATTTTCGTAAATTTTTAATATACAGATTGGGTTTTGGAGCTATAGGGGTGCTTGCCGTTCGATTACGTCTAGAGAATCTTTAACTCGTTATCCGTTTGTCAAATTGTTAGATTGAAAAAAATTAATCTGCACCCGTCCGTTAAATTAATGGATGCGAATTGAGTCGATTGACTGATTGGAGGATGGATGCGAATCGGTTTAACGGTTTAAACTTTTACAAATTTTCAACATAACCAAAAGATTATTAAGTAAATTGTCAAATACCAAATAAATACATATAAGAAAACTGAGAGGGTAATTTATATGAAAATTGGGCCGAGCTGGGTAATGGGCTGTTATGGGCCACAGTACGAAAGGCTGAGTAAATGGGCTTCGAAGTTAGTCCGGTCCCAGAACCTTGGTAGTTAGTCCGGTCCCAGAACCTTGGTAGTTAGTCCGGTCCTAGAAGACCCTAAAAGGTAGTCCGGTCGAAGGTGAATGTTGTTATATCGGTTCAGAGGAGTACTACGGTTGGTTTGGTCGCCAGAATTAGTTCAGTCATGACATTTGGAGCCGAGATATGCTAAGCCCTCTTAAGGACTTGGTCCGGTGAGTTAGTTCGGCTCAACTCTCTTATGGATAGCTCGGTCTTGGCATCTGAAGCCGAGGTGGGAGAAAGGAAAAGAAGAGCCGAACTAATAGTTAGATCGGTCACTCAAGTTAGTTTAGCATGGCAAATGTTATTGCGG
Source organism: Camellia granthamiana (assembly GCA_036172215.1). Classification (NCBI taxonomy): domain Eukaryota; kingdom Viridiplantae; phylum Streptophyta; class Magnoliopsida; order Ericales; family Theaceae; genus Camellia; species Camellia granthamiana. The sequence continues at coordinate 25,830,382 of CM069905.1, read as the reverse complement.
TCGTATGGTAGTCCGGCCATGGTAAAACCATCTCACTTGGTTTAAGCAGTGAGGGGGTGTTGAAGGATAAGCATTATCCTTCGGGAGTATGAATCCTAGAAGGACTCTGCATAGAGAAGTAAGAGTCCTACTTGGATTGTGCCACTCAAAACCTATAAAAGCTCATAAGCATCACCTATGGAGAGGTAACACAATTTTGATTCCCGAATACATAGAGCTTTTGCCTATTTGTCGTGTTTGCTGACTTAGGCATCGGAGAGGTTTCCGGCACACACCCGCCGGTTAGCTCACGTTTGTATTTTCAGGTTGCAGAACGACGACGTACGGAGGAACGCAGATTTGATCAACAGGATTATACGAGAAGGTGTATTACTTTCCTGTACAAAAACCATACATTATCAAAACTATTTCATTATTTTTTTTATTCAAAAATTATTTAATTTGACTTTTTTTTTTAAATGATGAAATTAAGCCTTATATTTTTCACACAAAAATACCAAATATCAACACTTGCGATTTGATAAAAGGATTTTCAAATTGAAAATACAATAGAATATCTAAACTCTTTTTTAATTGAAAATACAAACAGAATATATAAACAAATTGAAAATACAAAGTCTTATATATTACTAGGGGTGCTCGCGCTATGGTGGTTCGGTTGCGGCCAAATGAATCTTAAATCCACCATCCGTCGAAAACCAGACGAATTGGAAAAAATCAATCCATAACTGTCCGTTCGTCATCAAGCATCTGTTTGAAATGCAGTGGATCGATTCAGTTCAATCAGTTTGGATGGATCGAAATATCCGCTGAGCACTCTTAACGAGTTACTACTCACCTTGTCCCTTAATATTCATCGAGGCTGGAAAAATTTAGGACATGTTTGGTTTATTTTTTAAAATTATTTTTAATTTTTTTCTTAAAAATAGAAATTATTTTTATAAAAATAAACATTAAAAAGATATTTTTATAATTTTTAAAAATTATTTTGCCTTTTTAAAAGGTAAAACTATATAAAAATGATAAGTATTTTAATTTTTTTACGAAATTAATTTTTAATTTTTTTAAAAAATTCTCTCAAAATAGATTTTGAAAATCAAATCAAACCAAGTCTCATATTTTGAAATAGGTAGGCCAAAATGATCGTTGTTAATCATGAGTGACCCACAGAGGATAATAACTTCAATTTTATTTTCACAAAAATATTTTAATCTTTAATTTGTTAATACATGGAAAGAACCATGGATGATAAATTAAATTACTTATACATATTTATTTTTAATGTGCTATTAAAAAAATTAAATATTTATTTATTTTGTTCTCATTTCCCTAACCTAATCAGAGAAAGCAATAAAAATTTTGAATTTATAAAAAATGATAACACTTTTCATTGTTTTCATACTAAAAAAAATTACAACTAGAGACTTAAAAAATTTAGCAAATATTTTGTCTCAAAAGTTGTTTGTGGATGCTTTTTGTTTGGAATGTTTTTCAATGAAAATAATAAAAAGACGGATTATAAATTAGGAGAAATTATATTGAGATGTGTTTCAATTTCATTAGTACATCTAACGTTTTAAAAAGTATATCCCATACTTAAGGTTTAAAGTCACATTATAGATTATCCTCCGTTAGTTGATTGTTAACTCTAAAATCATATTTGAATAATGAATTTGAATAATTTTTTTTTAAAAAAAAAATAGATAAAAAAAAGTAAGTGAATGTGAATCACTCTTTCCCATTTTTTTATTTTTATACTAAAATTTAGAATTCAAATATAGTCTAAGAATATTTGTTAATGTCAGTAATTATTTTTTAAACACCAAATTTACCCTTTCATTATTTCCTCTCTCTTTTAGGTGATGTTGGGGTAAGGGTGAAGGTAGGGATATTGGTGGAACCGCAACTTAAAGCTCCGTTTGGGAAGTTGGTTTAGAGGCTTTTTTGGCTAAAATAGTCACAAAAAAAAAAGAAGACTTTTTAGTCTAATAAGACAAAACATCACATTTAACCCATAATCATTACATTCTTTTTCTCACAAAAAAGTCAAAAAAATCCAAATGCCCTTTCCAAACCAAACTTTTTAGCTCCAAGTTAAAATAGTCAAAAAAAATCAAAAAACTAAAAAGCTAATCCACTTCCCAAACGGAGCTTAAATTTGATTGGCTAAATTAGTAAGACTTGCCACTTTTGTATAATTTTGAAAGAGACACAAGACAAGTATCCTAATGGTGTAAAATAGTACTCTAAAAGTGCCAAACAAATTCTCTTGTTAAAGGCTGTCACACCAACTTTAAAACATAATTCTTGTTTAGAAATAAATTATTTTAATTTTTTTATTTTAGTTGGATTAAAAGTATTATATTTGGAAAAATAACTAATTTTTTTATAATTAATTTGATGATTGTAAGAGAAAAAATAAAATAATTATAATTTAAAAATAACATTTTATTTTATTAATTATTTTAATTTATTTTATCTTTATTAATTATTTTAATCCAAACCTAATTTCCCAATAAGCCATAGACTAAGAAAACTAGCATGTCACTTATGATTACATTAAGTCACATCATAACATGTAATTTTGAATTATTCTTTTCATGATTGAGTACTCATCCCATTTGGAATCTATTTTATTGCAGATAAACAAAATTGGAACTGCTGCAGACTCCCAGTATCAATGACCCTCACCACCCCCACCTACACGTGGGGCTAAAGAGAGAAGGAGAAAACAAAAATAAAATAAAATAAAAATTTAATCAATCAGCACCCACCGGAAGTGTTGGGGGTTTCCCCAGTAGCACCCCCAGTGGGGGTCTCTTTCATTTTCCTAAACAAAATGAATAATGTAGGTGTTTGAAAAATTATTATTTTAGTAGTTTATTTTAATTTTTGGTTATTTTAAGAGGTTAAAATTTTGTGTTTAGAAAGATAGTTGATTTTTTTGTAGTTGGATGTAATGTTTAGGAGATAAAAAGTAAAATGATTATAGGTTTGATGTGGTATTTTGTCTTATTGACTATTTTAACTTATTTTATCTTTTAATACTATTTTAACCAAAAAAGCTAAAAAACTTGCTTCCCAAACACTCCTAATATATTGGTAGACTATTAGTGTATTTTATTGAAAAATCTACAATTTGTGCCTCAAAAGTGGGTTGATGTATGTTTTAAGGAAAAGTGTTTGACTTCTTAATTTTTTTTTTTTAAAATTGTACCTATAATGATATGATATGATATGTATTAACTTTTGATTTATTATACACTCAATGATATAGGGTCTAACTCTTTTGCTATATCATTGTGGGTGAATTTATGAATCTCTAACATTGCTCTATTTTAAATTATGATGAGATATAGTTAGGATTATAACCTTTTAGATTATAATTAAAATAAAGCCATAATTAATCCTATAATGAGTTATAACTAACATAACAATGTATATAATTAAGTCATAATTAACATCATAACAGATTATAACCAAATATCACAAATGTTATAACTAAAAATGTATGATACACACCCCAAAATGAGGTGTGTATTATAGAATTTTTTAGGGTAAATTATGCAAATGGTCCTTATAATTTACACGATGTGTCAATTTGGTCCATGTTGTTTCAATTTGCTCAATTTTGTCCATTAATTTAACGGATTGTGTCATTTTAGTCCAATAAATAACGGTTGTTAAGTTTGGTGGACGGAAAGTCTATACAATGTGACAATTTGGTCCCTGTAGTTTACATAATGTGTTAATTTGATCCCTATTCTTTTAATTTACTTGATTTTGACAGGAATCAAATTGACACATTGTATAAACTACAGGGACCAAATTAACACATAGTTTGACTTTCTGTCCACCAAACTTAACAACCGTTAGTTATTGGTTTAAAATGACACAATTCGTTAAATTAAGGGACAAAATTGAACAAATTAAAATAATAGAGACCAAATTCACACATCGTATAAACTATAAAGAGTATTTGTATAATTTACTCAATTTTCTATAAGGTTATGACGGAATATATTTGAAGAATGGTTAAGCTTGGATTTCACAATTATTTTTAACAATTTTATTTATTTACTTTTAGTTTTTTTTGAAATTTTAAAAACTGATACATCTAGAAATTGTAAAAAAAAAATCATTTTTTATTGGGGGCTTTTTTGATAAATCTACTTTCTAAGAGCTTTATTCCATCCAACCCATATTCTTTTTGACTATTTCATTAGGTCCTATTTGAGATAAGAAGACCAAAGTACCATTTTCATCTACTACTTATGTTCCATTTAGTTCACATTATTTTCTTATGTTTCAATAAGTCCTATGGGTGATATAATTACCAAAATACCCCTAATGTGAATGTTCACACCGTCAATGTGAATGTTCATATCGTTAATGTGTAGGGGCCTGGCCCACGTCGATCCTCGTGGGTGCCCGAAAAAATTCGAGTCGGGCCGGGGCGGGCCCGGCCTATTGACAATGTAAATATTCACATTGACATTTTAACATTCATATTAATAGGAGTGTAAAATTGGTCCGCGTCCTGTGGCGGTGCGAAATCCGCCCGCGGCCCGTGGGCGGCCCGGGGCGGGCCCGGTCCGGCCCGTTGACAATGTGAATATTCACATTGACATGTTAACATTCACATTGATAAGAGTATAAAATTGGCCCGCGACCCATGGGTGGCCAAAAGCCCGCCCACGGCCTGGGCGGGCTCGGCTCGGCCCGTTGACAATGTGAATATTCACATTGACATGTTAACATTCACATTGATAGGAGTGTAAAATTAGCCCCCACCTTGTGACTGTCCAAAACCCGCCTACGACCCCGTGGGCAGCCTGGGGCGGGCTCGGCCCAGCCTGTTGACAATGTGAATATTCACATTGACATGTTAATATTTACATTGATAAGAGTATAAAATTGGCCAGCGGCCTAGGGCAGGCTCGGCCCGGCCCGTTGACAATGTGAATATTCACATTGACATGTTAATATTCACATTAATAGAAGTGTAAAATTAGCCCGTGCCTCGTGGTTGCCCGAAACTCGCCCATGGCCCATGGCGGGCCTGGCCATTTTTTTAAAATTCTTTTTAATTTTTTCTATCAAAATTTTATTATTTTCCATAAAAAAAGACACTAGGCCTCGGCGCGGGCCGGACCTCTGACCGAGCCTTGAATGGGCCTTAACCGGGCCGATGGGCCGGGCCGGGCTTCAAAGTGATGGCCCAGGCCCTAGCCTAGGGTCTCGGACTAGGCTTGAGCCTAGGCCCAAACGAGCCTTTCCCGGGCCGGGTCGGGCCGGCCTATGGACCAAAAAATTAGGCCCAGGCCCTAGCCTTGGCACAAGGGTATTCGGGCTTTGGACGGGCCGATGGATCGAGTCTCGGGTCGGGCCGGTGGGCCTGGACCTAGCCTCAAGCTTAGGACGGGCTTGGGCGGGCCTGACCATTTTTTTAAAAATTCTTTTTAATGTTTTCTACCAAAATTTTATTATTTTCCACAAAAAAATACATTGCACCTCGGGCGGGTCTCGGACCGAGCCTTGAATGGGCCTTAAGCGGGCCGATGGGGCGGGCCGGGCTTCAAAGTGATGACCTAAGCCCTAACCTAGGGTCTTGGACATGCTCGAGGCCGGACCCAAACGAGCCTGCCCCGGGCCGTGGGCGGGCTTCAGGCAGCCCGCCGCGGGCCAATTCTACATTCCTATCAATGTGCATTTTAACATGTCAATGTGAATATTCACATTGTCAACGGGCCGGGCCGGGCCTACCCCGGGCCGCGGGCAAGTTTCGGGCAGCGGACAAATTTTACACTCCTATCAATATTAATGTTAACATGGTAATGTGAATATTCACATTGTCACGGGTCGGGCCAAGCCCTCTTTCGGCTGTGGTCGGGCCTCGGGCCTCCCACGGGCTGCAGGACAATTTTACACTCTTATCAATGTGAATGTTAACATGTCAATGTGAATATTCAAATTGTCAACGGGCCGGGTCGGGCTCGCCCTAAGCCGCTGGCCAATTTTATACTCTTATCAATGTGAATGTTAACATGTCCATGTGAATATTCACATTGTCAATAGGCCGGGCCAGGCCCGCCCCGGGCTGTTCACGAGCCGTGGGCGGGTTTCGGGCAGCCATGAGGCGCGGGCTAATTTTACACTCCTATCAATGTGAATGTTAATATGTCAATGTGAATATTCACATTGTCAATGGGCCGGGCAGGGCCTGCCCCGAGCTGCGGGCGGGTTTTTGGCCGCCCATGGGCAAATATATTAAGATTAAGTGGATCTAAAAAGTAAAAAAAAAAATTTTGATTAAAATATTTTCAAAAATCATTAAAATACAAAAATACGAATTAAAAATTTTAAAAATTATTTTTGAAAACTATTTGGTTTGGAATTTTCAAAAGCAATTTTTTGAGTTTTTAATTTGTATTTTTATATTTTTCAAATTGTCTTTATTCAATCCATCGAGAGTTTTAAAAATATTTGAAGAGTTTAATAAATTTAATTGATAGTTCATAGACTAAATAAACAATTTAAGCAGTATAAAGTAAAATTAACCATTTTGAAAAGTCTAATTTTTTAGAGACAAACACTATAATATAAATATGTTACAATTATCAAATTGAATAATTTTTTTAAAATAATATAAGCAATTGACTCTACAAAATAAATAGTTCGAATCATAAAAAAAAAAAATTATGATAATCTCACAAACTTAAACAATTCTCTCAAATTTATATTTAGGCCTCTTTTGGCATCATTTAAAAAAGTTAACTCATTAACTTATTAATTTATTTAGATTACATGATTTTTTTTATTTTTTTATATATTTTGTTTATAATAAATAAAAAAAATAACTTATAAATCATATCCACAACGATTCTTAAATTTGGAAAATATTTGGGATTCTTTTTGGGAATGACCCCCACACTCTTAAAGTAATCTTAACCCTTTATATATGTGTAGAATCTATTCATATATATGTAAAATATATATTATAAATAATCTAAATTTGTGAACATCTTTTAAGAATCTTACAAGAATGGAAGTCTCAATCATTGGTACTTTATTTATAACTACTCATTTTATGTTGAGTTTGTATGATATGCACGATTACGTATCAAAGACGGCATGAAAAAAAATGTTGACTTTTTATTTTTGTTTTTATATTTAAGAATATGAATCCTGCTGCACCTATCTAATTTCACAGGGGCACGTGCATTCAATATGCATGATATTGCCCCGTTTCTAAAATAGAAGCACTCTATGACCATCCACTAAAATGTGGGCCCCACTTTCCTCATAATATTGGCTCCAATCATTTGGTATGCGAGATTTATTTTTATTCACTAACAAGATTCTATGATAGTCAAAAAGTTCATTTGGTTTGCCACAAATAAAAATATGGACACAGAACACGATATAGATATGCTGACATAAAAATTTTAGAAGGTACTAATTTTCTTCAATTTAAATATAAATAAGTTTTGTTAATAAAAAATTATTCATTGTTTAAGTTTTTATTTGGCAATGATTTTTTTAGTTGATTTTTTATTTTTTTTAATTTTTTTAATTTGGAGCTTTTTTGTTCGTTTGGTATTTTTGATTAGCTTTTTTGGCTTTTTAGCTTTGGAATAGTGGATTTTTTTTTGTCTTTTTGTGATTTTTGACTTTTTGTAATTTTTTGATTTTTTTTTTGGTCTTTTTGTGATTATTTAGCCCAAAATGATAACCAAACACCACCTAAGGAATAAATTTGGGTGGTGTCCTAACTTAATTATTATTGATTAAAATAGTAGGTCTTACTATATGTTTGTCTCTTTTAGGGAGATAACTGGACACTTGAACAAACATAAATGGGGTAGAGCAATGCTCTTGGGGCAATGAATAATTTCTCCTTATTACCATGTACCTTAAGAAAATTTAAAATTTTGTACATTTTTTATTATACTTACTTGTTAGGACTTTTTGTTGTCAAATTCCATGGATCAAAACCAAGATTGTAACAAGAGTTCTTTAAGAAGTTGGTTTCCTTCAAAAACAGGATTACTTTAGAGTTCTGCATGAAGTTGGTTTTCTACAAGAAGTTGGTTTTCTTTCCCAACTAGGATTGCTTTGATTTTCTATAAATAGTTGGGTTTCTCCCAAATCTAGGCTATTCATTGATTCATTCATTGAATCCTCCAGATCTTTCTTTTTGGTTCTTAAAGGTTTATATCTGGGGATATTTTATTTTTTTCTTTGATGTCTTATTGAGTATTCAACTCATGATCTAAAAAGACTACATCAAAGGTTTGTGTTTGTTTCACAAAAGAGAGAGGAAGTTCTTCAGTTGTGGATTCTGAAGAATTCGGTCTGAAGCTTCGGTGGTGGAATCCGGAGTGGCTCATCAGAAAGACAATTCCGTGGTGAAGATGGGGTTGGAAGAGGCACATAGAGGTTGGTTCAATTAGGCGTTGTGGATTCGCTAGATAATTGAGAGTGATACCTGTGTAATTCCTTTATATCTTCTTAGTGGATTGTTCTGGTGGCTGTGGCCCGTGGTTTTTTGATCACAGTTGGAAGGTGTCCAATTGTGGTTTTTCCACGTAAAATCTTTGTGTCTCTTTCTTTTGATTGTTTGATTGGGATTGTTTTTATATTCTGCTTAAAATTGATACATAATCACAAATCAACATCTAGGAGGTTTCTAGATTTTTCAATTGGTATCAGAGCGGGTCGTTCTATTTTTTTTTTTAAAAAATTTTCTTTTTGAACGCTCTATTTTTTTTTAAAAAAAAAAATTTTTAGAACGAGATCTTGTTTGATTTGTGATAATGGACTCAATTCGCGAGGGAAATTCTATGGTTCGACCACCCCTACTTGACGGATCCAATTATTCTTTTTGGAAAGCTCGGATGAGATCTTTTTTAAAATCTATTGATGAAAAAGTTTGGCAATCCGTCATGAATGGGTGGACTGAACCAACAATTACTGTTGATGGAGTAACTTTCCCCAAACCAATTGATAAGTGGGACACAACTGATTACCAAAATAGTAGCTGGAATAGTAAAGCTATCAATTCTCTCTTTTGCGCTGTTACACCTGAAGAGTTTAGTCGGATTTGTAATTGTGAAGTCGCAAAAGAGGCTTGGGATATCTTACAAACTATTCATGAGGGCACTCCTTCTGTTAAACGATCAAAACTTCAAAGGCTCACATCTAGTTTCGAAAACCTTTCTATGAAAGATAATGAGACCTTTGATGAATTTTATGCAAAATTGAGTGACATTGTAAATTCCAGCTTCAATTTAGGTGAAAAAATACCGGAATCCAAGATTGTAGGAAAAATTTTGAGATCCTTGCCTGATCGGTTCCAACCAAAAGTTACGGCTATTGAGGAGGCTCAAGATGTTGACAACCTCAAGCTAGATCAGTTAGTTGGTAATCTTCAAACTTATGAGGCACATAGAAATTTCAAAAAGAAACAAAAAGATTTTGCTTTTAGTAGTGCTCATAAAGTGGTAGAGGATTCTGATGAGGATTGTGAGATAGATTCCAAGTTTATGGCTGCTTTTGTTAAACAATTTAAAAAATCTTTTTTGAATAAAAATCCTAATCTTTTGGAATCTACTCATACTCATAAATCCAAAGGCAAAGATAAAGTCAAAATTAATTCTATAGCCAAGAAGGAGAAAGGAAAGATACAAGGAAACTCTGAAAGCATCCAATGCTATGAATGCCAAGGATTTGGCCACTTTGCTTTAGAATGCCCCACTCGTTTGAGGAAGAAGAAAGCCCTCGCCATCACTTGGGATGATGAATCAGAATCTAATGAAGATGAAAGTGACGATGAAAATCAAGGCGAAGAGGGACATAAGCAATTCCTTGCTTTCATGGTGGCTTCCGAAGCTGAAGGACAAACAGAGTCTTCGAAGAGGTCAGTTGAGAATACCACTGATGATGAATCATCGGAGAGTGATCATGAAGACCTTGAGCAAGCCTATGAAAAGCTGTATAAGGAGTCTCTTAATTTGTTCAAATTGAATGACAAACTCACAAAGAAACTCAAAGCATGTGAATGTGAGAATGTCAAACTTAAGGAGGAGATTTCCGAGGCTAGGATCAATGCCATCAAGATAGCTGATGATCAACAAGTTCTTTGTGCAAAACTGTTGACTTGTGAGACAGAGAGGGATGAGCTACAGGAAACTCATGCCATGTATGAAGAAAAGATTGAATCTCTCGAGATGTCACAAGTTGCCTTGGAAGAACTAATGATCAAGAAAGAAGAAGAGCTCAAGTGTGCCATGGTTACCATTGGTCTTTGGAACAAAGGATCAAAGACTTTGGAGGATATTATTGGGTCTCAACAAATCTGTTCTGACAAGAGTGGCATTGGCTTTGGAGGTAAGAAAGAGCAACAACAGAGTGCATCCACATCTCATGATACAAGAACTCAAGGAAAAGGAGGACAAAAGATTCAACATGAGGATAGACTTCTCAAACTTCCTAGAGTTGGTAAGGTAAAAGAAAAGAAGGTACACCCTGTTTTTATTTGTCATCATTGTGGTATGCATGGTCATATTCGCCCTTATTGTTATAAGTTGCATGGGAGAGTGTCTCAAAAGGGTAGAAATTTGAATACTTTTTGGGTTAGTAGACAACCTTACATGTCCAGGCGGAATACCAAGATTCATGAGGGTGTTCACAACACCACGACACTTACCAAGACCGCTAGACCTGTTTTTGCTAAGACCAAAAAGATTTGGGTGAGAAAACTTGACTTGTGTTGATGTGTTTACTCTTTTTAGTTTTTTTGGGGTCTCTGTGTGTTTTTTTTTAAATGAGAAAAAAAAAAAGTTGTGTGCATGTTAGTTTTTTTTTATGTCTTGCTTTTTTGTTGAAAAAAAAAAAAAAAAAAATCCAAAAAGATTTTCTTAGTATGGTTTTGCAAGCTTGAAATTTTTGATGGTCCTTGGTGCATATTGGAATTGATGAGAATAACCATTACATGTTAATATGTGTGTGCTTTCTGTGGTCATTACTCATTTTGGAGTGTGTGTTCTTTGATTAGTATGTCTCATTCTGTACACACTCTTGGATTAGCAAATATCGGAGTCTTCCGACTTAGTATTTTTTTATGGACTTCTGGCATGATATCTTTTGCTTTTCTAAAGGAATTGACCTATACTAGCATATCATGGGTGATGTTGAGTCTCTTAACCACCTTCCATCTTTTTGCATCTCCATGGCTTTCCCCTCTGTTCTTTGTAGTCCAGCCATGAGGAAAAGGCTGCCTCAGAGTCACCAACCAGGCCATCCTTAATATATCCATGCTTCTCTGGTTCGGTTTCCATACTCTTGAGCGTGTCAGCCACCGATGAATGTGCAAAAGAAAAAAATGTGCAAAAGAAAGAAAAGAATGTGCAAAAGAAAAAAACAATGTGCAAAAGAAAGAAAAAAATGTGCAAAAGAAAGAAAAAGATGTGAAAAAAAAAAAGGTAAAATAAAGGATTCATTGATTGAGGGGGAGCCTCCGCTTTTACTCACCAAATACCCCTTGATTCCTAGTGGTTTGACTTTCCTTAGTTGTGCTTAGATTCTCTTGTCGGAGGTCCAACTTTCATTTCATATCACTACTAGGATTTGAATCTTGTGTTTGTCGAACTCCAAGAGTCACACACACACCTTTATCATGGGATCTATGCTTTTCACATAATGCATCACTTTCTTTTATGAGGAATTTTCTAGAGGCTGTGCACATTGTGTTTTCAAGTAATTGTGCTTCTTGGATAATCTTGTGTGTTTCAAGGTTCAAATCAGAAATTCCTTGCTTGCTCAACCATATTATATTTTGTTTTACTTGTTTAGTGAGGGGGAGTGTGGTTTATCATTCAAGAGTTTGTTAACATGAACACTTTGTTTTGTTTGGTAAGGGAGATTGGCTTTAGTTGGTTTGCTTGATGCCTTGTATTGCTTATTTATTATTTTGTGTCAGGTGCATGTGTCTTAGTTTTCATCTATTCATACTACATGTTCTTAAAATCTCCAAGTTGCATCTATTTATGTTTTCCATATCATACTTCAAGATAATCGTGTCATATGTTTATTGCTTTTTCATATATTCTTGTGGGACTAATAGTTGTTTTGGAGATGGTGGCACTAATAGTTGTTTTGCAGATCATGACCTTGAAAAATAAGTTTGGAAAGAGATTTGGTTATAAGTGCTGGTTCCTAGTTGGTGATGTTGTTCTTGTTTTGATTGGAAATTTGTTTTAGTGTTTTTGTTAGGAAATTTGTTTTAGATTGGTTTTATCCAGGATTTGACAAAGGGGGAGATTGTTAGGACTTTTTGTTGTCAAATTCCATGGATCAAAACCAAGATTGTAACAAGAGTTCTTTAAGAAGTTGGTTTCCTTCAAAAACAGGATTACTTTAGAGTTCTGCATGAAGTTGGTTTTCTACAAGAAGTTGGTTTTCTTTCCCAACTAGGATTGCTTTGATTTTCTATAAATAGTTGGGTTTCTCCCAAATCTAGGCTATTCATTGATTCATTCATTGAATCCTCCAGATCTTTCTTTTTGGTTCTTAAAGGTTTATATCTGGGGATATTTTATTTTTTTCTTTGATGTCTTATTGAGTATTCAACTCATGATCTAAAAAGACTACATCAAAGGTTTGTGTTTGTTTCACAAAAGAGAGAGGAAGTTCTTCAGTTGTGGATTCTGAAGAATTCGGTCTGAAGCTTCGGTGGTGGAATCCGGAGTGGCTCATCAGAAAGACAATTCCGTGGTGAAGATAGGGTTGGAAGAGGCACATAGAGGTTGGTTCAATTAGGCGTTGTGGATTCGCTAGATAATTGAGAGTGATACCTGTGTAATTCCTTTATATCTTCTTAGTGGATTGTTCTGGTGGCTGTGGCCCGTGGTTTTTTGATCACAGTTGGAAGGTGTCCAATTGTGATTTTTCCACGTAAAATCTTTGTGTCTCTTTCTTTTGATTGTTTGATTGGGATTGTTTTTATATTCTGCTTAAAATTGATACATAATCACAAATCAACATCTAGGAGGTTTCTAGATTTTTCATTACTTTTATACATAATATATAAACAGGGCATACATTAACAAATCCTAATATTAAATTTGAAAAAATTATTTGGGATCATAGAGCTTATTAAGAATTTCATTTGAACTATTTAAATCGTTCATTTGGTAGGATTATGTGTATATATATAATAAAAAAATTAGATTGATTTAATAATCGTAATTTTTTTATTTTATTACATTTGTTTTAGAAAATAGTGGATGGTTGGTTTTAGATAACACAATTGCCACCCAAACCTTAAACATTTTTTTATTTGATTTATATTTATTTTATTATAATAAAATTTAATAAATTAGAATTATAATAATAAAAGTCAAATGTAACATAAAATTAATATAAAGAAACTCTCTAAGAGAGAGTGAATAGTATCAATAAATATATGGGAAATAAGTCTCATATGCAAGTGAAGAAATTACCTTTTGTATAATACAAAAGTTTTGGCTAATACAGGTAGCCACTAGGAAGAGATAACATTTAATATAAAGATCACATTGATAACATTACAGAGATCACGGGTATAATTTGTTTATTTAAATCTTAATTTCAAATCATTCAAAAAAATATTTATTTTTTGCTCAATTGATAAAAGATTAATTACAAGTATCATAAAACATTATATCACATTAAATAATTAAAGTCCAATAAAAACTTAACAATCATAATTCAAAATTAGAAATAAATAAACAGCTGTACACAATTTCAATCCAAACTTAAAGAAGAAATAAACAAAACAGGACATTAAACTTCTTTCGATAAGGGTTAACGAAAACTTACTTGGGTTGTTTGAGAAATAGACTATTTTATTAATTTTTTGGCTAAAATATGAGGTGAAAAAAATTAGTTTATTTAGAATAATTTTTTAATTTTTTATGAAAAAATTTAAAAAAAAAAAGAAAAGAAAAAGAATCTTTAACTTTTTTATATAATTCTTTTTTTTTTTTTTTGTTGTAATTCTCAACTTTGCTTTTATTATTTTACCTCGTGTTCATGGGGACAAGTGAAAGCCAGGGCAAGAAGTAATTATCTGGTTTTTTAGGAATTCTATGTTGGTAGTGTGCCCAATCAATAGCAAGGCTTAAGAAATACATGGAGCTAAAAACAAGGAAATGATGAAAAAATGAGATAATCTCATTGAATGGGCACATGGTCATGTGGTGTTCTTGACCCATAGAATAATTTCTCCAGGACAGGACTCCATGGATCAAAATGCAATATCTCTATCTTTTTTATTTTTATTTTATATTTTATATACATAAAATGGATATATAGATAAGCTACTCTACATATCCATGAATGACTATTACCTCTTAGTACTCACAGCGCATTTACGGGAAACTCTACCGCATCTATATTGGGGCCGAAGCTAAAGCCCCCGTGTACTTTGGACGTTATGAAGCATGTTTAATCCCAATAAAAAAAACTATGAATACTCAAACTCAGATTTTGAGTAAGGAATCCAAAAACCTTATCATTGAACTAACCCATGTTGGTCTTTATCTATATAGAGGAGGAAAATGCTAAGAATCCACCCTTACGGATCTCGAATTTATCCCGAATGTGTTTGTGCGGTGGAGATTGAATTGATGAAATGTGTGATCCATATATGAAATGAACCTAAGTCATTGATTTCTTTTTTTGGATAAATTCTGAATTGACAAGGATGGATTTGTAGTATTGTTGTATGGAGGAGGGCCCATGAGAAAGGCACTTGAATGAATGGTGGATGATTAGATTATGGATGGTAGGATGTGCCTTTTTATTGGTGGATGATTAGATTATGGATGGTAGAATGTGCCTTTTGATTCCTTGCTGATTGATTAAGTTAGAATGGAATGTATGGGTGCTAATTTTCGACCACACTGTCAAGCAAGAACTCAGCAGGGGAGCACAGACAAAATAGATTACGTTCGAACAACCTGTCACAGAAATATAAGAATTTGGCGGTGGTTCGTCCACCCGGAGGCACTCCAACGCTCAAGTCAGTACTCAGTTATCTCTTAAAGATAGTAAACAGTCTAACTCACTAGTCAGAATACAAAAAGCATACTTTAGACCCACGAGGGTGCCTTATTTTTATAGCCAGCACTAACTTGATCCTCGTAGAAGCCTAGCTTCAATGGAATTTAGCTCAATGCTCATCCTGAACTCCCAGCTAGATAGAGATAAACTCCCTAAGAGCTTTATCTTTATCCTGACTGAGGTCCTCCCCTAATCTAGGACTCTTGTCCCTTATTCGCTCATCCCGGATTCCGACATCTCCATAGATAACCTCGGTCTAGCTGAGATCACCTCAGTGCAAGACCAAGCCACGTGGCACCTCGGTTGACACGTTGGCGTCACCTTGGAGACGTGTTGCTATTCACAAAATGTGCCTGCACAACTGCCGGTTTTATTACTTCAGCATCCTGAGGTGATGGAACCTATATCATTTGTTCACATAGCACGTTGGCTAAGACTTATTTTATCTTTCATGACCGAAATTATCACCCGTCGGCTTCACATGACCAAGACTCTGCAATCCACTTTATTAATAACCAAGAACCAAGAACCAAGAACCAAGTTCTTAGAGTTCCTTAACCCAGATCGCTCCTCTAGCCGAGGTTTTGCTTCATTAAACCAAGAACTCCAAGAGTTTTACCTGCGCATGAGCTGTCACACAAGGTTTTCTCACTCGTTTCCACTACGCGTCCTTCTCCTATTGATTCGTACCTGACACGTGCTATTAGGTTGCGTCGCTTCTGCGCACACCACTTGATAGACACGTTGTCCAAGACACATTCATTATGATTTTGCCGCCTTTTCATGTTTTAACAAAAACGCTTTCCCTCTTTCCGTCTTTTCACTTCACATCTTTGATTTGGCCTTGAAACTTTCTCTCTCTAGCTCTTCTCTCCCAAAACCGCCATTGTTTCAAGTTTTCAAGCTCTGCAACTTGCTCCGATCACCTCCTCCAGTGAAACATTCATTGTCCTACTCCACTTGTTATCACCGTTTAACTCCAGCGAACCTCAAACCAGCGTCCTCGACCTCGGACCCAACATGTGAGTTCTTTGTTTTCTCTTAATTTTCAGTTTCAGCCCTTCATGATTTGAATAAGTTTTTTACCATTTGTCCATCTTGTTGCTATTGGATCTGTTTTCATGGTTACACTCTATTTCTTTCTTTTATTCGATTATGAATCGATTTCCTACTCTTGAATCTTAAATCTTGAATCTGTGTAGTCTTTTATGAAAATGTTAATCATGTTTTCTTGTTGTGACTTTTGCACACTGTTCTTTACACACTCACTCAGTGTCTTGAAGTTTTAAGATGTGTACATCTATCGTCTTGCTTTCTGTTTCACTCCTGATTTCTAAATTTCATTTCTTTTTTGGCTTTCTTGCTTTATTTCCAGATTCTTGCCTTTGATTTCTGTACCTGCATAGATTTTAGGTTTGGGATTTGATCTAGAACCCTTTTCCTTAGGAAAACTGAACCGAAACTGTAGACGTCCCCGAACGTCCCGGGAGGGAATCTCGTTTTGTTCATTGGGCTCACTACAGTTCAGGACTCAATGTCACGGTCCTGTATCTAATCTCGCAGAATGCAATGCAAGACCGATGAGTCATCAAAGAGTCCAAATCTGGCAAATCATTTTTGAAAACAGATTTTTTGAAAGAAGTGCCAAACATGGACTGCTTTGCCAGATATAGAGTCGCCACCTAAATATTTATTTTGGGGGAATTTAGGAAACCCTGACTTGTGCCTAAGGCCACGTGTCCGTCATCACCAAAGTTGCCTCGGCTCAGGAACTTAGGTACGACTGGGGAAGGTCACTTCGTGAGCACCCCCGCTCGTTCGATCAAAGATCGGCCTCTACTAACCATGATATCGAGTTTTGAAAACATTATGTGCTCTTATTCCGGTTATTAGCCTAGATTTACTACGTGATGCGCATAACATACAAATATAGACCGGATCGCCTGAATTGGAACAAAACATCTCATGTTCGTTTTTGAAAGCGGTTTGCTACTCGTAAGTAGGCTAAAAATGTGGATTTGCCACTCTCAAGTGGGCTTAGAAAACATGGTGATTTGCCACTATCTAGTGGGCTTAAAACTCGCAATCAATGAATTGTTCCAATTCAGATAATCCAACCTCCACCCACAGGCATTCAGGCAGTTATGTCACATAAGCAGTTAGCCTCATGGTAAACATGCTATCATGGCAGTCACTCACACGCATGCAAGGATGCTAAAGCATAAACACTTACCGAGTACTTCAAACCAAAACAGAAGCTATGTTAGAAATCCATGCATGATCCTAACTATGCTGAAATGCCTAATGCAACACATGCAGAAATGCAACTAAGATAGGCTCGGCTATTTTAAGATGGCATATGATGATGCTACAGCTAACACGTATTCAACTTGAAATTGAAATACAATGCAGTTAGTATGACGTGCCGAGCCCGGTGCATGCAAGACAGATGAATGGATGCAAACATGCGAGCATAAGTATGCTAATTGAAACATGCCCTAAACTAACCATCATAAGCTGGTAAATAAAAGGGAGAAAGACGTGGGGTTAGAAGACATACATCACACATACGCACACTTATTACACAATTGCCCTCGCTCGGAGGGTCCGTATAAATAATACAGTCCGAATAAATAATTAACTACTCTAACTAATTAAATATTACAAAACCCTAATTAATTAACAAATTAACTAGGGAAGCGAATAAACTAGCATGCAAGCTATGAAATGGACTGCCTCAGCTCTTGTTCCGAATGATGAAAGATGCATGCGTGCTCGAGTCGCGTTGTCAGGAAATTCTTTGCGATGCCCCGATTCGCCTCTGTTTGCAATTGATCCCAGAATGCTGTACAAAACTCCAGAAGGTTGTTGACCAGTTTTTGCTGTCGGTTTCCGGTTTGCTGCAACAGAGAGCAAGAAAGGGGCATGGCAAAGTATTTTCACATATGTATGCATGACCACTCTCCCTATCATCGCACAAGCTCTAGGGAGTGTAGACCTCGATCCTCATGCCACCAATCACGCATCTCGATGCATGATGGTCGAGGAGTCGAATTGCACGACTCAATATGAAATGAATGCACATATAAACACAACAAGGCCTAAACTCCATCATGGGTAATTCGGAGTGTCGGCGACTGGGAATTGAGACACGTTTCGTCACTTAGAGTATGAAACGTCCCTCGTTTCCCGTGTTTGGACTAACCCTACTCCAAACACAAAGCGAAGAGATGGCATACACAATGCGACTAACATGCAACCTAGCATACGCAATGCTATGGGCTAAAATGGCATACACAATGCGCACATACGAAGATGGATATACATAAAGGCATAATCAAAGCATACATAATGCGATGGTCAAACATGCAACAACATGAACTAAATGGCATATACAAATGCAAGATGGACTTACACCAATATGAGTGGACCTCAGCCACACTCACATCAGTGACCATACATGATGGAATGAAAGGTAGGAACACTCATGCAAACATGCCCGATGCAAGGGACCGAACCTAAGGCATCAAATGCCACTCTACCAAAGCATGGCAAGGGATGAAACATGGCATACAAACAAACATTTTCCAGCTCTGAGACATGATACACAATGGTCCCGAATCATGCAAATATGTTACCCAATGCATGCTAGATGGCCCGAATACCGAAACTAGTGAAGTGCGTTACACTAGAGGTACACAAAGCAATGCACAAATGGAAAAACCAACCCCAAAAAGACCCTAGGCAGGTCTGAAACAGTGGGAAAATGGCCCAAAATGATGGTTCAAAGTGCATGAAAATGAAGCTCATTCAATGGTCCGAAAACAAGGCATTCATGCACAACTCTCAAGCACACTTAGAGAGGAGAAAACATGAGGATATGGCATTCACATAGGCTCTGAAATATGATGCAAAATGACCCCAAAGCATGAAAACACCTCAGTATATGCATGCAAAGACCTCAAATCTCAAAGCTAGGCAAGTGTATTGAACTACAAGCATGCAAAACAAACATCATTCGACCATGAGACCCAAAAACAGAGCTAAGGCAATCCAAAATATGCACAAAATCAGTTTAAGGCAAGGCCAAAAAGTGTTAAAATCAAGGGTGAACAAAGCATGCAAAATAAGCTAGTGAACCATGATTTGCACTACAACTATATGAAGCACATGAGAGCTCACCAAACCAGCAAAAAATAGAAGTATGCCATGCCAAATAATGCCCAAAAATCCACTGAAACTCAGTCAATGCATACAAGAATGATGTGTCCCTTTGAAAGGCCAATAAGAGGGTTGTTCTACACATTCAAGATAGATATATAAAATGGCAAAACCACCTCTAGAAAGAGGTTATGAGGGCCCTAAAACTCACTGAAAAGGGCCTGAAATTAGTCTAGGAAGCATGCAAGTGAAGGCCCCTTTGAAAGGTCTTGAAGAAGATTACTCTACACATGCATAATAGACATCTAATATGGCAAAACCACCTCTGGAAAGAGGTCATGCAGGTCATAAAACTTACAAATAATGGCCTGAAATATGCTCAAGAAGTGTGAAAATATGGGCTCTTTTGGAAGGCCAAGAAAGCTAGTAAAGAGAACAAAGGGTGAGAGGGTCACCCCTCTCTGATTTTGAAGCTCAAAGACACATGTTAGCCACTGAAAATCCACTGGATTTCAGTGGCTAAAAGTCCAAACCAAGGCCAACACAAATGCTCTAATGCATAGCTCAAAACATGAGAAAATGAAGCATGCAAGGGGGTAGATGACCCCCAACAGAAAAATGCCCTTAATCAAACTTGAAGAGAAGCTCAAAATAAGACTTTTTTTAGTTTATGACAAATCCTAAATATGCTTGCAAATAGAGCTAAATTATGGAGCAAAATAATGCTACAAAGAGGGAAATGGTGTCTTACCCTTGTAGCACAGCAAGCCAGCAAGCTCTGGACCAAGAAATCAACTCCTCAAGCTTTGAAAATGACCTCCAAGGTGCTTAGGTTGATGATGGAGGTGGTAGGCTATGAGTGGTAGTGCAATGGGGCAAGAACAATAGAGTTTTGGAGCTTGGAATAGAGAGATAGAGAGAGGTATATGTATATGCCTTAGCCAAAATGTTCAACCCTTGCAATGGAAAAAGACTACTTCCTTTATAGAGGAGAGGGGCTAAAGCTTCTCTTGGAAGCTTAAAACCAAGCTCAAAGATCCTCCATACACGTGTATGGAGGATCACTTCTGAGGCTTCCAGCTGGCACAACTGGCTAACACTCAGTGAGACAAAAAGCAGGAAGCTGGCCGACCAGGTTCAGGTGGTCGACCGACCACTCCCCCTAGTCGGCCGACCATGGGTCAAAAGGTTCAAGCTGAAAAGGTGGTCGGCCTACCCATATTGGTGGTCTCCCAAGTGAATGCAACTCAATGGTGGTATGGGAGACCAGAAATTGTGGCCCAAAAGTGCGGGAGACCAGCTCTCGAACAAGAAAACCGGGCGGCGAAGAGAAAGGTGGTCTCCAAGAAGAAAAGGTGGTCTCCCACCATAGTACCACCTTTCTAACAAATAAACTAGGGTCCATGCCAAAAATGAACCCACACCGATGCAAAACGAAGGTTCGGGGGCCAAAATGCGCAGCCGGGTGCCCCGAAAACAGGCTGTTAGGCACCGGAGGTGGCGTGCGACCACAAAGGTGGTCTCCCGGGCCACAGTGTCCCTCTAGGGAGAGGGAACAAGGTGTGTGCCAAAAACCGGAGCAAACAGAGAAAGTTAAGCGGTCCCGAACCAAGGCGCACGGCCGACGGCTCCGAAAACCGGAAACTGGTCTCCAAACGGGAATAGTGGCCTACGACCACGAAACGTAGCCTACGGCCACTGAGAGATGGTCTTCGAGACCTCTCCCTCCCTTCGGGAAGAGAAAATAGAGAAAACAGGACCTGGTTCGCAAATCGAGGCAAAGCACAAAAGAGTCCCGAAGTCCGGAGGCAAGGCTCTCAGCCGAAACTCTGTGACCTCAGAACGAGCACAATATGCAACATCACCGAGCACTCAGTTGGTGACGTCTGAGTCTTAAGGTCGGTCAAAAATGGGGTGTCTACAGAAACCCCCTTAGATTCTCAGAAATCTTTACTCCAATGCTTTCTAGGGTTTAGCCGAGATCATTTTCCACTTTCCAAAATTCTTACCCAAAAAACCTGAAATTGGACTCACTTTAACCGAGATAATGGATATGTTTAGGTGGAGGGTCGACACCCCTTTTAAGCTAAAATACTTTAAACAGGTGTTTTCTATTCCAGCCTACTTTCAAATCCGATTAACTGGAGAGAATGACTCCATTATGCTTGGGAAGGACTTCATGCCCTTTCTCGTAGTCTCCATCATTGAAGGAGGAGTCAGATTCCCCCTCAACATCCTTTTTAGGGAGGTCCTCCACTATTACAAACTGAACCTCATGCAATTAGCCGTAAACTCTTTTAGGATTATAAACGGAATCACCAAGTTGGAACGTCAACAAAACGCTAGGATCACTTTGTCTAGGGTTTTGAGAGAAAAAGAGATGAAAAAGTGATGTAAAAAGGTACTGCTGCGAATTGATAGATGTGTAGTCCACTCGAGTGCAAGAAGTGATGCTTCAGCATTAGACACAATAAGTTGTTTGCTCGAGCGTAAGAAGTGGCGCTCGAGTGTAGAATATACACATCTAGTAGTTTTACAGACAATAGACCAATGCTTGAGCTCGAGAAGGACCACTCGAGCTAAGCCAGCTTGAGCGCAGAAAGAACCGCTCGAGCGTAGAATACACTCGCCTAGTAGTTTTGCAGACCTATAAAAGTATTGAGAGTTCGAAAGCCCACTGGAGTGCAAGAAGTGCCGCTCGAGTGAAGGAGCAAAATTCTAGGCAAGAAAAGTTTGGAAACCAAGTAACCAACCTGTCCCAAACGCAACCACAACAACCCAATAACCAAATTTAGGAAAAAACAAGGGAAGCAAGATATGAACAACAATATGAAACCATGAAACCCGAGTCCAAAGTACTATATGGATCCGGTCAAAACCAAAATTGCTATAGAAATGCATCGCCTTCTCGGCCTGCCAATCGAACTTCGCAAGGCTCCAATCCTCCTTAATTACATCCCGACGTACCGGAGCTCGCTGCCCAACGTTTCTTGAAAGAGCAAATCTCCACTTTTTGTAGCAACTCCCCCTACCACTTTATCGCCAAGGCCTTCTGATCCAGTGTAGCAGCTATCAACATCCGCTCCCCAACTGATTCCTCCAGCCCAGCACCAACGCCGACGCCGAGCTCTACTCTTCACTCCTGCAGGCAGAACTCGTAGCCGTAAACGCCAAAGTACTGAGGCGTCGGCTTACGATCCAGCAAACCCACCTACTGCACTTCCAGCAATCCGTTTTGGTACCAAAGTTATTGTTACCGCCACCGCCGACGAGATGGGACGTAGCAAGGCTGTCGTTGAAGACCTCTTGGCCGACCTCCCTGGTGTTGTAACAGTTCAGTCCTCCCCATTATAATTCGAACCCAAGGCTAAGCCAAAGAGGGTAAAGAAAGCCAAAGCCAAGGTAACAGTGACTCAGATCGACTCTAAGGACACTGTACTAATCTCCAAGTTGGCCGAGGCTGAAAATAGTACTTCTTCGACCGACAATAGGCTAGCCGAGGCCGAGGCGTCTGACCCACTACAATCCAAAAGGCCGAGGTCCAGCGGCTCTTCTGATCCTTTTGGCTTCCACGCCGACGCTCCTTGGAATCCATCTGTCACAATCAGAGACCGATCTCTTCTAGCAGGGGATAGTGCTCTAGACAGTTTGGAGGTCGGTGCCGCCATTTTCACCGTCGTTCTATTCCTAGCCGACATCAATCGGATGGCTGAGCTTTCGGAGTATGAAAATTTTGCAATGATGATACAACATTGTGTCTTGGTAAGTCTCAATACTTGTAACTTTTTATCCAGCTTTAACTCTGGTTTTCATACTTAACTAATTTCCTTTGCACTCTTGCAGGCTATCTAGCAGGGTCACTCCCTTGCAATCAAGACCGATGAATTCAAAAAAGAACTTACCCCAAAAAAAAAGGAGGCTACCAAACTCCTTTCCTCTCTCACCAAGGCCAAGGCCCGCATCCGAGGTCTCTTGGATTAGGCCAAGGCTACTGAGTTAGCCTTGAAGAATGCCGAGGACTGAGCCGAAGCTGCGAAAAATGTCGCCGAGGTCGCTAAGGCTGAGGCAAAAGAAGCCAAGAAGAAAGAGGTCTAGGCTTAAACCGAGCTCCAAACGGCACTGTCTACAAAGGCAGTCGAAATCAAGGAGGCGGACAAGAAGGCTTACGCCGAGGGGGGCAACCGACGTCTGCAAGGAATACAAAAAGCAAGTCAAACAGGCATGTAACAAGGGTTACACTCTTGGTTGGATAGCTGCTCTGAAAGAGCTGGCTGTCCCCGAAGACTCACCCTTCTGAGATGAGAGCCGACTTGTCATGCCATTCCCCCCTCCAAGCCAATATGACGGTGAGACTGAGGGGGAAGAAGAAAAAGAAGCCGAAGTCGAAGCTGGTGCTGAGGATTCCGTTGGGGCCAAGTCCCCAACTCTAAATGAGCAAGTTCTGGACTTGACTTAGGACGATAAGGACGAGGTCTCTACGAGTGCCTCTCTCAAAAGAACCATGTAAGAAGCCGAGGTACATACAGCCAAGAAGAGCCTCAACCAAACTTTTCACGAGATCGATGCTGAGATCGAGGTTGAGAGGACTGTCGAGAAGCTTTCCCAGCTGTCTGCCGAGGTCGAAACACAACCACCCATCGACGTAGAATAGCCTGTTTAGAATCTTTTCTTTGTTTTTGTACCTTGTACTTTTTCCTCTGTAGTCTTTGTAACTTTTTGTGGACAATGTTTCAATTCCAGTCTAGTCGATGTGCCTTTTTGTACTTAAGCAAGTTGTCTTTTCTGAATGCAAGTCTTATTTTTTCTTCCAAGTGTTAAATGTGTGCCTTCCTCTTTTCTTCTATGCGTGTTTACTGTTTTCTTTTATAACTTTCATGCTTCCATCCTTTAGAATATTCTTGTATTTCTTCAAAGTATACTTTAACTGTATAATAACTTCGTGATGTAATACCTCGGATATAACCTTGAATGTTTTTCTCGGCCAACCATTGGTACACCCAGCTAACACTAAAAAATATAATATTTTTGCAAGTGTTTATTTAGTACTTCTTTTGTATCTCCATATGTTATCCTCTTTTAAGACTTTACCCTTTCCAAGTTTGGCGACCTGGTTGGCCATCCCGGCCATTATGTATCTCGGATACTTTTTCTAACATAACCTCGGCTAACTTTAACTTGTAAATTTTGTCTATAAAATTTCAACAAGTCATAAGCATTTCAAATTTTTAAGCTTATTCATCATTCGCCAACTCTCTGCCCCCTAATGTGAACCGAAGTTTCACTTAAGTTTACATTAAGCATGTGCTTATGGTCTTTTGCTAAAGTTAGATTCAAACAAAGACTAGCCGAGGTTATCAACCTTGGTTTCTCTGTTAATCTAACTAAAATGCAATTAGTTCCCATTTGAGTTTGATTCTGCTGACATGGAAAATCTAGTTTAATACAACTTAGTTTAACTCCATTATATGCAAGTATAATTTCAACTCTGCCATATAATGAGTCTAAGTTATTCGTCATGTTTCACTTAGAAACCTCGCCAACTTAGCTCAACTCTATTATATGCAAGTATAATTCAACTCTGCCATATAATAAGTCTAAGTTATTCGTCATGTTTCACTTAGAAACATCGCCAACTTAGTTCAACTCTATTATATGCAAGTATAATTCAACTCTGCTATATAATAAGTTGAAGTTATTCATCATGTTTCAATCGGAAACATCGTCAATTTAGTTCAACTCTATTATATGCTAGTATAACTCAACTCTGTCATATAATAAGTCTAAGTTATTCGTCATGTTTCAATCAGAAACATCGCCAACTTAGTTCAACTCTATTATATGCAAGTATAATTCAACTCTGTCATATAAGAAGTTTAAGTTATTCGTCATGTTTCAATCGAAAACATTGCCAAAGGACTGGTTAGTCCTATTACACAAATTTTAAAATTAAGCTAAAATTTTATTATTACTTCGGCTAATGACATAAAGTTTGAAAAAACAAAAATCTAATGATAGAAAAACTTCAAGTTGCAAGTGTTTCAGGGTCTTGGCAACTCTTTGCCCTCACTGTCTTCAAGCTGATATGCCCATTGTTGGCGGCCAAGATAATTCTATAAGGCCCCTTCCAGTTTGGCCCTAGCTTGCCCTCCTTAGGATCTTTTTTGTTGCCGACCACTTTCCTCAGCACAAGGTCCCCAACTTTGAACTCTCTTGGGTTAACCTTCTTGTTGTAAGCCCTAGCAAGCTGCTGCTGGTATGCCCTTAGCCGAATTGCTCATCTCTTCCTCATTTTTTCCAGTAGGTCTAGATCTCGGGCCAGGAATGCCTCGTTAGTCCCATTCTCTACTCCCTGGGTTCTGATCCCTGGGATACCGACTTCTAGTGGGATAACTGCTTTAGTGCCGTAGGCCATGGCAAATGGAGACTCCTCAGTTGATTTTCTTGGCATAGTTCAATATGCCCAGAGTATATTGGGCAACTCTTCCACCCACTTTCCCTTTGCTGCTTCCAGCCTCTTCTTGATCCCATCCAAGATAGTCTTATTAGATGCTTCTGCCTAACCATTGCTCTGAGGGAAACTTGGAGTAGAGTAGTAGTTCTTGATTTTGTACTTTGCACAGAAGCTCTTGATTAGTTTACTGTCAAACTGTGTACCATTGTTTACTATTATTGACCTTGGGATCCCAAACCTCGTGATGATGTTCTTCTATATAAAGTTCTTTACATCAATATCCCGAATCTTTGCAAAGGGTTCAGCTTCTACCCATTTTGTGAAATAATTAGTTACTACTAGCAGAAACTTCCTTTGTCTAGTTGTTTGGGGCAGTTGTCCAACAAGATCCATGCCCCACTGGGCAAATGGCCAAGGGCTAGATACTGGGTTCAAATCTGCTACTGGTTGATGTATCAAAGGTGCAAACCTTTGACACTTCTCACACTTCCTGACGTAGGCTTCAGCATCCTTCTGCATGTAGGGCCACCGGTATCCCTGAGTAATGGCCCTATGAGCAAGCGATCTCCCCCCAGCATGGCTGCCACATACCCCTTCATGTATTTCATACAAGAAGTCTTCAATCTGGGAGGGGTGCACACACCTCAAAAGGGGGCCAGTAAAGGACCTTCTGTAGAGATGTCCTTCTGCTGTTAGGCTAAACCTTGCCGACTTCAATCTGGTCTTGTGCGCCTCTTTGGGATCATTCGGCAACTTGTCGTCCTTGAGAAACATCACTATTGCATCCATCCAACTTGGACCCATCTCCACACACATTGCTTCATACTCTGTGATTTGTGGTTCCACACTTGGGCCTGACAAATAATCAACCATTATTGTCCTTGCCTCCTCTGATTTTATTGCACTAGCTAGGTTAGCCAAGGCATCGGCATGGCTGTTGTTATCTTGGCAGTCTTGAAACAAAGCTAACAGTCTAACAACCTTTTTGACATAGGCTATCATTCTTTCATCTCGGGCTGCATACTTGCCTGCTGCTTGGTTCACAATAAGCTAGGAGTCATAGAAGATTACCACATCGTCGGCTTCCATCGCTGCTACCAACTTCAATCCTGCGATCAGTGCTTCATATTCTGCTTCATTGTTTGAGGCTTTGAACCCCCAACGAATAGACTGCTCTAACATTCGTCTATCTGGAGATACAACACCACTCATGCCCCCACTCCTTGACGGTTTGAACTCCCATCAACAAATAGGCGAAAGGAGTCACCGATGTAAATATCACAGGGCTTGAGTTTCTCTTCTTTCTTCTGCTCTGCCGTGGGATTTTTCATTCCCAACTGGGTCTCTTCTTGTTCCCTTGGACATCCTAAGCTGCGGTTCATTGGAGCCCGACGTGGGATGGCACCAGGTGTAAACTCGGCCACAAAGTCGGTCAAAATTTGGCCTTTGATTGCTGTTTTGGGCCTAAATTCCAAGTCGTATTGGCCCAATACTACTATCCACCTGGCTACCCTTTCTGTCAGGTCTCCCTTTTGTAGCAGGGACCTCAAGGGATGCTCAGTCAATACCACAATCTTGTGGGCTTGGAAGTAATGATTCAACTTTTTGGAAGCCATCATTAAGGCCAGTGTTAATTTCTTCACGGACAAGTACCTGGTCTCTGCGCCTGCTAGGATTTTACTCACATAGTATATTGTCCTTTGTTTCCCTTTCTTTTCTCTGATTACCACTGTACTTATTGTGTGCTCTGAAACGGCCAAGTATAAAAATAGATCATCTCCAGGTACTGGATTTGACAGAACTGGAGCTGTGGTCAGGTATTTCTTCAAGTCGGCCAAGGCGACTTCGCACTCCTCTGTCCACAAAAAATCTATGGCCTTCTTTAATAAACTGAAAAATGGTTTACATTTATCTGAACTTCTACTTGTAAACCTATTGAGGGCTGCGGCCCTTCCTATTAGCATCTGCACTTGTTTTTCTGACATTGGGCTTTTCAAGTCCAAGATATCCTTGATTTGATCTGGGCTTGCCTCAATGCCCCTTCTGGTAACCAAGTATCCCAGGAACTTACCAGACCCAACTGCAAATGCGCATTTTGACGTATTGAGTCAGAGTCGATATGTCCTCAGGATGTCAAAAACTGCTTTTAAGTCGGCCAGGTGATTCTCAGGTTCTTTGGTCTTCACGACCATATCATCAATGTATACTTCCACTGTTTTGCCAATTAGATGTCTGAACATCTTGGTCACCAATCTCTGGTAAGTTGTTTCTGAATTTTTCAACCCGAAAGGCATCACTCTGTAACAATACAGTCCTTTTGGGGTGATAAATGCAGTCTTCTCCTCATTTGGGGTACATTGCTCTTTGTTGGTACCCTTTGTAAACGTCTATGAAGCTCATCCTTTCATGCTCTGAAGTGGCATCCACTAATTGATTGATCTTGAGGAGTGGAAAACTGTCTTTGGGACAAGCCCTATTCAAGCTAGTGAAGTCCGCGCAGACCCTCCACTTTTCATTCTTCTTTTTCACAACAACTGTGTTTGACAACCAAGTGGGGTAGTTTACCTCACGAATGGCTCTGGTCCTCCAACAATTTGTCCACTTTTTCTTTGACTGCCTCCACATGGACCAACGTTGGCCTTCTTGCTTGCTGAATGATAGGTTTGGCAGACCTGTCTATATTTAGTCTGTGGCAAATGACCTCGGGATCAATGCCAGGCATCTCGCATAGCGTTTAGGCAAACACCTCTATGTTTGCTTGCAAGATTGACTCTAACTCCTTCTCCTCCTTTTCGACCAAACCTGAGCCGATAAGGAAGAAGTGCTCTTCATCCTCTTGTTAGACCAGGATCTTCTTTAAGGCTTCCTCACTTTTGTCAGTCGGCTCTTTGCCGACGTCATCTAGGACCTCCATGTCCTCGTCTTCAATTTCGACTGTCTTTGCCTCTCATACGTTGCAGGTGGATTTTATTGCTGCCATGGAGCAATTCTTTGCCTGTACCTGATCCCCTCTGACCTCCTCAATTTTATGCTCTGTTGGGAATCGCAACAACTAGTGCAGTGTTAAGGGAACAACCTTCATTGCGTGCAACCACGGCCTCCTAAAAGATAACATTGTAAGGGGAGGGGTGTCAATTATTGTGAACTCTGTACTTACCTTATTGGTGCCTGCCTGTACCTCCAAATTTATTGCTCTTAGGGGCCATGTCAGCGTTCTATTGAACTCGATCATTGCTCTGTTGGACTGTTCTAGATCATCTTGGTGAAGGCCGAGCTCCTTGTAACATTTGACATACATGATGTCACAAGAGTTGCCTTGGTCAATCAGAATGCGCCTTACCTGGCATTCTCCAATCTTGAGGGATACCACCAGAGCATCGTTGTGTGGATGCTGCACCATGTCTAGGTCGGCTTCAGTAAAGGACACCATTGGTCCTTGGTACTCGTCTGCCCTAGGTCTCTTTTGTTGGACCTGATACACATGTTGTAAGTGTTTTACCATCTGAGTCTACCCACGTACCTCGTTCTCTTTGACCTTCGAGTAAATCACATTGATCACTCGAGGTCCATCTGTTTGCGATTGTGGTGCTGGTGGAGGTGGTGTTGTCGGTGCCTCGGTTAAACACCTCATAATACCTTTTGGCATAAGCCCTGAGGCTTTCATCCTCGCCAATTCTCAGAGCCATCAGGGAGTCTACCTTCAACGGTTGTAGTTTGTTTGTAACAAACCTGGCCACAAACATCTCGGCCAGGCCTTTCTAACTTTTCACAGTTCCTTTCGACAACTTGTGAAACCAATCTAATGCGATTTCTCTAAAGGATGAGGGGAACACCTTGCAGAGCAATGGTTCGTTCCTGGTATATAGCGCCATTGAGTTTAAATATAAATCGACATGAAAGTTAGAATCGGACTTTTCATCGTATATCTAGAATCTCGGCATGTGGAACCTTTTCGGGGCCTCAAACTTATCCAACTCTACTGAGAACGACGTTCTCGGCTTGACCGATGATGTGACCTCTGCATCTTGTCGCTTACTCTAGAGGTAGTCCCTCAAATCCTCTTTAGTCCATCCAGGAGCTCGGCTGTCAACGGATTTAAGCCTTTTTGGTGCGTTGCTCCCAATGTCGTTATGAGTCCTCTTAGATCTCCCTCCATTCATCGTGTCAAAATAAAGCTCCTCCCTTGAACATGCTCATGTTCCTTGACATAACTTTCCTTGGCATGAGGTGTCTCCTAAGACTTTCCTCTCATCAATTCTCCTCGCCCGACGTTCCGTGAAGGCCGATGCGAATGCTCCTTTGCCCTATCATGCTGAGAGACTACAGGGATTGCTTTCTTCCTCTCATTCTGGGTATTGTTCTTGGCCACTAGAATCGACGTGTCCTCCAATGGGAATGGTGGCTGCATGACGTTGTTCTGCATCATGAAATTGGCAACCGATTGTAAGTCTGCCAATTTGTTTGTCATTCCCTTCATCTCGCCATCCCTCCTCAGGCATCTATCTTTCCATACTTGGAGGTCGCTTTCGTTGTAATACTCGCCTCAGCCTGCTTTCTTTGGTACGTCTCCCTTTTAGCCGATGTCCTTTTCCTCGAGATTCTGCTCCCGGGGTTCTTCATTACAATTCTCTTCTTCTACATTAGGACCGGCGTGTTTGCCACTCCCACTAGGGATGTTGTGATAACCCTGGTCCATGTTATACTAATTAATCTTAATTGTGATTGTGATTATGTGTTTGATATGATTTTGAGTGCCATTTATGTGAATATATGTGGTTTTGAATTTCTATCTGTTCACCGTAGGAATATCTGTTAAACTTACTGTTGTAAACTGAAAATTGAAGGCCTTATCAGCCACAGAAACCGAAATTGACTACGCTATTGTGATTAACGTAATTTTTAGAGCCTACGATGAAATTTAATTGAAAATTGATTCGGATCAAATTAAATAGATTAAATTGATGATATGGTGCTCAATTAATTAGTATTAATAAATATGATTAAGGGAGCTTGTATAAAAGGGGCCAATATACACTTATATTCATTTGTTGGTGGCTCAAATCAGATTTTGCTCTCTAGAGAGAGAGAGGACCGAACTTAGAGTGAGAGAGGGAGCTCAAATTGAAGGTTTGATCAAGAGGCTTGAGAATCTTGAAGATAAACTCAAGAATTGGCTAGAATTTGGGTGTTTGAAGCTCCTAGGTGAGTAAATTCATGGATTTTAGTTTGTAACTTGGTGAATTCAAAGTTGAATAGTGATCAAGAACGTGAATTGAATTGATTATGATGAAAATGAGTTGGTTTTGATGAATTGAAAGTCAATATACACATGTATGTAGGAAATTGCCATGAATTTGTATGTTTGAGCATGAAATACATGATCCACGTTGAATCTTTGATTGAAGTTGATGCTTTTGATCATCTCTTCATCATTTAAATTGAGAATGAGAGCTATATCTCACATGCATGTACAATTCATAAGAATATGGGTTTTGAATGCATGAATTTGTTGTGTTGGAAATGAGTTTGGTGTAATTTGGAGCATGCATGTAATTAATTCATGTGATTTGAGCTTCATAATATCATGAATTTGGTGTTGTATCATGTTAGTAAATGTATGTGTGAAGTTTGAGTCATAAAATGCAAGATATGTTGATTTGAATACTTGTTTGAAGCTCAACATGGTTGCTGGAAAACCCAGAATTCGGCATGTTCGCTCGAGTGGGGAAAGCGCCGCTCGAGCGTGAAATGCGAGCTCCCAGAACTTTTTGCAGACATGGATGTCCGCTCGAGCGAGGATATTTACGCTCGAGCGGGGAGCCATGTAGTGTGACCTTCCGCTCGAGAGTTCGAATTCACGCTCGAGCATAAAAATGAAGTAACCAATACTTTTGCAGACCATGAAGGTCCGCTCGAGCGGCGGAACCCAGGCTCGAGCGGGGACCCCTGTTTCAAAAATTTTGTAAAGGTGTTCTGTTTTTCGTTTTCCGTTCCCTTTCATTTCTAAGCACTCTTAGGCATGCATTGAGCATCATAAATGAGTTAAAAGGATAAGAACAAAGCCTAAGAGGAATATATAAATTAAGAACGGAATGAATCGTTTGTGACCTATTATGTTCATGAAATGTGTAGGGTCAAGCACGAGAGCAAATCTACCGACAGATCACTGTGAGTAATATCTTAGTAAAGATATTTTAAAATATATTAATTGTCCAATTGCTTATTATAAGTCTTATAAGTTTGTTAATTTGAATTGTGGACAAATGTTTGTTATGCCATATGGTTGGGCCAAAGGCCGTTGGATACAATTGATTGGGCCGAAGGTCGTTTGACATGAATGGAGAAATGGTTGGGCCAGAGGCCGTTGGAAATGAATGAATGGGTCAATGAATGGGCCAGAGGCCGTTGGATATGAATGAATGGGCCAGAGGCCATTGGACATGAATGATTGGGCCAAAGGCTGTTTGATATACATGAATGAATTGGGCTCGAGGCTGTTCGTTTAAGAACAAAGTGGGCCAGAGGCCGTTTGATATGTTCGGGCTTGAACTGCTTAATGTACTGAATAATACACGAAGTAGAACACTAAATGGGCCCAAGGCTATTTGATATATGTGAATCTCATTCGTGTACTTTCTTTATTTGATATTATTCACTGGGCTTTCACTCACGCTCATTCATGTGTATGTAGGTGAGCCAAGGGATGTCCAAACCCAGCCTCGGTGAAATATGTGAGAAACAGTCAAGGTTTTGAAGAGTCAGCCCAACGTCTCACGCACGAGACTTGTCTTTGCCTCTTTTGTTCTTTCGTTATAGTTTTGTTACGTTGGCGAAAGCATTGAACTACTTTTGTATATAAACTTTGGGTTTGACTGACTTAGACTTGAATGATCCTGCATGTACAGTTTATATGTTAACTCCTATTTGATGTGAGTTATTAACGAATACTTATCTGAAATGTTATGATGTGCATATAAGCACAGCTCTATGGGCAAAGTTTTAAATTTTGCTTCCGTTTGGCCCATTTTATCTGATGTGTTATGTCTTATATGGTTTGAGGTCGTAGGTAATGTATTGATTACTGGCCGGTTATGTCCTTAACCCATAGGGGCGGGTTCGGGTCATGACAGATGTCGTCCCTAATCTTCTCTTTTGGCCCGTCGTTGGCCATCTATTCTCTTTACGTTTCCCACAGACGGTGCCAAATTGTGGGTGCTGATTTCCGACCACACTGCCAAACAGGAACTCAGCAGGGGAGCACAGACAGAATAGATCATGCCCGAACAACCTATCATAGAAAGATAAGAATCCGGCGGTGGTTCGTCCACCCGGGGGCACTCCGACGCTCAAGTCAGTACTCAGTTATCTCTCAAAGATAGCAAATAGTGCTTAACTCACTAGCTAGAATACAAAATCATACCTTAGACCCACGATGGTGCCTTATTTTTATAGCCAGCACTAACCTAATCCTCGTAAAAGCCTATCTTCAATGGACTTTAGCTCAATGCTCATCCTGGACTCCTAGCTAGATAGAGATAAACTCCCTAAAAGTTTTATCTTTATCCAGATTGAGGTCTTCCCATAATCTAGGACTCTTGTCCCTTATCCGCTCACCCCGGATTCTGACATCTCCGTAGATAACCTCGGTCTAGCCGAGATCACCTCAATGCAAGACCAAGCCACGTGGCACCTCGGCTGATACGTCGGCATCACCTTGGCCACGTGCTGCTATTCACAAAACATGCCCCCACAGAATGCATATTGCTTAATTTTTTTTTAATTTATAAAATGATAGTTTACTTATAATAATAAATAAATTTTATTTATAATATAATTTTTTAATAAATTAATTTTTTATTCCACTTCATTCAACTAAATACTACGTGGTCATGAATGGTTAATAAGATTATTTCATGTTATTGTGTTGTGTCATTTTTTATCCATATTCAGTTCATGTCGTATTAACCTATCATGTCAAAAAATTTCATCCACCAATCGGCCATAGCACATAAATATTTAAAAAGAAGTTGATCAATATTTAGTAGAATTGTATTGAATCAGATTCATTCTCTTGTCCATGTTATGCTTTGCTTGTTTACCCATTTATAGTTATTTTGGTTCAAATATCATCCGTTGGATCGTGTTTTGATTGAAGGGTTTTGCCAAAATCTGGTTTTGGTCGGGCAACTTGCCACATTAATCATTGGATCTCTGTTGCATCGACGATTTGGATTGTCACGACCCAAACCCGCCTCTATAGGTTTAGCGTCGTAATTGGCCAGTAATCCTTAGATTACCAAAGACCTCTTAACAGAATAACATATAATAAGGGGCTGCGGAAGCAAAATATAGAAAATATACAATGTCCATAGAGCTGTGTTAACGTATATGAGACAGAAAACTTCAAAACAACTTATATATATACGTGACGTCATAAATACATGAGTCTTACGTCACCCAAGTACACAGATAAAACCAAAAGATAACTTAGCCCAATATAAAAATAAACAAAACAAAGTAAAAATATCTGTGGCAAGGTTACAAACTAAACATTTCAAAGGGAACCTCCCCAGGAGGCACAGTGGCTGGCTTACCCAAAACTCCAGGCAGTAGCTTAGGCCTGGTCACGCGCCTGCTCACCAAGATACATAATATAATAGAGTGAGCGAAAGCCCAATAAATAATAACAGAGTAAGGGGTTTTGATGAATGATGGTGTCCATAACATAATCAGAAATCAGATTTCATATCAGGAACATGTTTATATTCATATTCTTGTTCAAATCAATAACAAAAATCAGAATACATACTTAATCTGACATCCGTTAGCGCTAACAAATCACATACGGAGCATCGAAGATCATACTTGTCAGTCCCATAAAGGAACCTCTGACCGGGTACGGATAACTTGTCAATTCCATAAAGGAACCTCCAGACCAGGTAGGAATAACTTATCAGTTCCATAAAGGAACCTCCGGCTGGGTACAGATAACTTGTCAGTTCTATAAATGAATCTCTAGACCGGAAATAGATTACTTTCTCGAGCCCCGAATACTTACCAAAATGGGACAATCATTCATAGTACAAACATAACATTTCATAGAACAAATCTTATTCCATATATAGAAAATAAGTAAAGTTGAACATAGCTTTACTAAGTTATTACTCACAGATGGCTCCACTTGCAGAACAGACAAATCAGATAACTTGTGGCGCGTGACCTACACATATATGGCAGGAACACATAATGAAACACACATTCGGTTGGTACTTACCTTCTTTCGTTCCATACTTAGTGTGTTTCTAGGTCTTAATATCTTATTGAATCTTAATCATGGCCTAGGAATGCCTAGGATGCAATGTGGGTGCCAAAATGCACTTGAACTTGTTTTACAAAACTTGCTGAAAATAGGGGTCTCGCTCGAGCGAACATGCAAACTTGTGAGGGGCCGCTCGAGCGCAACTTTCTTCGCTCGAGCGGTCTACAAACTTTGAAAAATTATTGGTCGTGTGATTTTCACGCTCAACGATCGCTCGAGTGTGAGCCTTATGTCCTTGCTCAAGTGCAACTCTTGTCACTCGATCCAACTTTAGGTCGCTCGAGCGGAAGTGCACACACTCAAAGTGGTCGATCGAGCGTAGGAGCAGAATTCTGGAATTTCCAGATTTGCTCCCAAGTTCAAAACTCCAATTCTGAACTGAAATTCATGATCCTTTGGGCCAAAAACTGAAGGAAACTAGTGTGAACATGCAAAACAACTTGAATTCAAAATCAATTCACAAAATCAAGGCCCAAAGATAAGTCAATTATACAAAACTAAGCTTGAAGCTAAAAGAACATAACTTGAAAATACCATGCATGAATTGATATGAACTTAGGTTCTCCAAAACATGATCAATTAAGGTCAAATGGTAAGAAAAGTGATGAATTCTCTAAACCAAGTCAAGAAGGACACATGCATGTATGACTTGAGTGAAATTCAAACTCAATATGCTTTGATATATGCATGCATGCATGACATGGTTCAATCTTCTTCATTTCTAGTTTAATTCTTGCATTATCCATCATAATTCTCTAGAGTTCATGTCTTACACATCATAATTATACAATCTAAAGGTTGAATTCTTACCTAGGCTTGTCAATGATACTCTAGATGATCAATTGTTGGAAGTTCCAAGTCAAATTCTCTAAGTT
This sequence comes from Camellia granthamiana, assembly GCA_036172215.1. NCBI lineage: Eukaryota > Viridiplantae > Streptophyta > Magnoliopsida > Ericales > Theaceae > Camellia > Camellia granthamiana. The sequence continues at coordinate 25,794,468 of CM069905.1, read as the reverse complement.
CTCTTGCAATCTTCTTAATTTGAGCTCAAACTTCTCTTCTTTTTCTCTCTCATGTTTGGTTTGTGTGTGAGCTCAAAAATGTGTTGAGATAAAGAAAAGAATGAGTGAAGGCACATATGGGAGCCTTATATAGGCTTGGCTAATGGTTTAATTAAATTGTTGATCAACTAATCAATTGGACATTAAATTATTTTAATTTAATCTTTCCGAATCGAATTTTAATTAAACCTACCGTAATTTTTCAAAAATCCTAAATAACACATAAATCAAGTCAATTTCGTGATCGGATGCTGATAAGGTCTTTAATTTACAGAATAGAACAAAATTAGAGACAGATATTCCTACAGAGAACAGATAGAAACTCATATAACACATAACACATGTAATGAATGCAAAATTTCATCTTAATTACTTCTGAGACACAATTAATCATGGATTAACGTTACTCAGAGGCCGGGGTTGTTACATGGATGCTGTCAGACGTTAGTGGCCAGCTGTCCGAGCATTATGTCTGTTGGATTAATTTGATTAGATGACCCCTTCTCCTACTAAGCCCAGCCTACGCTTTAGTCTTGTCTGTATTACGTTCATCACCGTTGGATGATACCTAATTCGACGTCTCTCATTTATTTTACAAATTTGCCTTCTAAAAGGCTATCTTTTATATTTGTTTGTCCTCCCATGCACCTTAATTGGATGCCAAGTTGCTGTCAGTAGTCTTTCGTGGGTTTCAAGGGACGGGCTTGGACGTATTCCTTTTTATGTTGGACTAGCGTGATTGGGTTTGGACCTGGGCTCATATTTTTTCCCTCCACAATATTAAAATTTTATTCATGTCGAAAAATAATCAACACTAACCAGTTAAATTTGTGTACAATTTGTTCTATGTTATCATGTTTGTCTCATTTGGTAGTAATGGTGTTGGGCTTTTTTTTTTTTTGGTAATTTTAGATTATAATTTATTTCACTTTTTCAATTTATTTGGTAAAAAAAAGTAAGATTTTTTAAAGTTACAATTTGTAATTAATTTATTTGAAACTTTTAAATACGTATGAATAAAAGAGCCTCATTTATTTTATCTTAATTATAACTTTTAAAGATACCTTGGATATTTGTGCATGAAAAAAAATTCATTTGACAACTTATATAACCAAACATGTTTAATTTTTTCTTTATACAGATTATGAAAAGTTGTTCTTAGCAGATTTATGACTTATTTTAAATAATTTAAGTTAATAATCTAAAAATGTATAATTATAAAAGTTAAGTTAAAAGTGATACCAAACAAAACTTTTATATGAGCCACGGATGTTATGATGACACCTCAGAATATCTTTTTTTTTTTGTTTAAAAAAAAAAAAAAACTTTTATATAGAAAAAATTCACTATCATAAATGAGGGAATGACTCCTCTCTATATTACTATTCTTCATATCCTTCCATACTCTGTTTCATGGACCCATTCTGGGTCTACAATGATGATTTGAACCATTTACGTCATAAATTCAACCATAAAGACAAGTTGTGCAAGAAATTAGTTTTATCAGACATTACTAAACTCATGAACAAATCATATATTATTTTTTAAAATAAACAGTAATTATAAATTTAAAAATAAAAAATAGTGATATAAAAATGAACCATTCTCTAAGATTGTGTTTGATTCATAAATTTAAAATAGAAAAGAGAAAAAATATATAAAATTATGTGAAATGTACATATATTTTATTCATAATTCATTGTTAATTTTTATTTTTATTTTTTTAAAAATTGCTTCCTAAATTTTTAAGGTTAAAGTACCAATAAATCTCAAAATATGATATTCTGAACTGTTTAGTCCTCTCTTTTTTCTTATGAGCCTAAAGGTCCTATTAAAGTGGAAATTACATAAAATGGTAGTCACTTACATATTTGGGTTTAATTTTTTAGGAATTGTGACAACTCTCGCCATTGATTACTGCTAAACTGTGATTGAACATGATAAGTAACTGGTTAGACTGAAATTCTGAGCTGATTGTGCGTGTATGTTGTTTTCATGCGTTTCTATCTGTTTGCCATTGATTTATCTGTTCATGTTTTAAGTTTTGAATTGCAAATTGAAGGCCTTATCGGCGGCCGAATCTGAAATTGATTGGTATTTTATGCTAGTTAGAATCCATGTGATTTTATGGTAAATTTAATTACAAGTTGATTTGGAATGATTAAATTAGATTAAATAATGTTAAATTACATTAGGTGGCTTATTTACCAAAATGCCATTAAGTGGACTTTGCTAGACCAATTGTTTAGTCTTGATTTACATGTGTTGGCATCACTCTTCATCACTCTTTTGAGGCCATAGCCGTGTGAGAGAGAGAGGGAGTGTAGGAGAAAACTTAGCTCATCAAGAATTTGGCTTGGAGACTTAGAAGATTTGAAGAATTCATTGCATAATTGAGCTTCTACCTTTGAAATTGAGGACCTAAGGTAGAGAATTCATCTTCTCCATTGTGAATTTGAGTTACTTCTTGCATGGTTCTTGGTGAATTAGAGTTTAGAGTCAAGATTTGGTTCATAATGTTGAATTGAGTGGTAATCATGCATACATGTGCACATTGTTGAGTTTTGAGGTTGATTTCATGGAAATCCTCACATGCATGTCTATATTCTAGCTGTGGTTCATGAATTCATCATGTTTTTGAGTGAATTGACTCATTTGACCAAGTATTTGAAGCTTTGATTTTAATTGAACACTTGCATGTTACATATACATTATGTTTATGAAGTTTTGTTTGGATTTGTGTTTAATTGAACTACCTTTGGGGTTTGATTTTACAAATTGATCTTCAAAAGATGTTATATTATGGGTTTAAAGTGTTTTTCCAGAAAATGAGCCCAAGAGGTTGAGTTTTGAGGTGTTGAATGCTTGGTTTGAGCTTGGAAGGCAAATCTGGAAATTCCAGATTTTGGTTTCCACGCTCGAGCGAAGGATTCCACGCTCGAGCGACCATCTTTTGTTCAGAGCTCCGCTCGAGCGAAGGGATGCTGGCTCGAGCGTAGATTGTAAGCTCTCAGGTTTTTGGTGCACGCAGACGCGCGCTCAAGCGAGAGAACCTACGCTCGAGCGAGGATTGTGTCTCACGCTCGAGCGAGCGTCCAGCGGGTGTCGAGCGGAGATTTTTAACATCTAGCACTTTTTACATTTTTACAGACCGCTCGAGCGAGAAAGTCCACACTCGAGCGAAGAAAGCTACACTCGAGCGAGACCCCTGTTTTCTGAAAATTTTGGTAGGGTTGGCATCCGAGGACATTCTTTAGCTACTATTAGCCCAGTGCTCTGTGAGTAACAATGTTGTAAAGATATGTTCAATTATGAATATTTTCTGAATGATCAACTGTTCTGTTTACTGAAACGTCATTGTTTAATGAATGAATGTTTGTTCTATTGGTAAACTGTATTCGTGGCATCCATAGCAATTTACTGTTACTGCTACTGTTACAGAGATCTCTGTCGGTTCCCATGTTTGGAACCACTACTGTTTACTGTTATGATGGCCATCAACTGACTGTTCGGTCTTTTAAGACCTACTGTACTGTTTTGCTATGGAATGTACCACATATAATTGCTATGGTTTCTAAATGACTGATATGACTGTTTAATAACTGAAAGGACATTCATTCTTAACTCCTTTACGCATTTGTTATTTACTGGGTTTTAGCTCACTGTTTATATCTATATGTAGGTGTCCAGGCACTGGATCGGAGTTAAGAGCATCGGGTTAACTCCCTTTTTGTCAAGCCAACCATTGTGCCTCACCTCGAGGTTCCAAGTCTGACCAAGCCAAGGCTGTTTGGGGGTGTTTAGATTTTCCCCTTTTGCTTCTGTTTTATAATACTGTTTAAGACTTGTACTGTACTGTGCTAATTAGGGATTTGGTCCCTAACCTGAATATTGTACATATGGTGTAGATATGTTTTGCTTATGAATATGAATATGTTACAGAAAAGTCTTTTTGCATACAGACTGTCACAGCTCATTGGACATCTTTTATTACTGTTTTGGCTTCCGCCAGCCCCTGTACTCTGTATTACTGTCTTTACTGTTAAGCAGGCCTTTGGTAATCACAGATTACTGGCCGGTTATGGTACTAAACCATAGGGGCGGGTTTGGGTCGTGACAGGAATAAAAGTGAATTTCTCAAAATGTAAAATTACACATTTGGGCAATCCGTATTGTAGAAGTTTTGAATTTTTTCCCATTCTGGAACAAATTTCACATTACGAATAAAAACGTAACACCTAATGCAACACTCCAATAACGTAACATTCAATGTAACAAACTAAAAGACTTCATAGTATAGTTTTCACAAACAAAATAAAGTAACACTAAAAAAAAAAATCTTAGTGTACTTTTTCTAAATATAACGTTTCAATGTTACAAAAAAAAAAATTCTTTAGTGTACTTTTTTCTAACGTAACACTCCAATCAATATAATTTCAAACGTAATGCTCCAATGTAACACATACAAAAATACCAAAAAATTCTTTAGTGTACTTTTTCTAAACGTAACACTTATAGTTTTAAATTATACATTTGTCCAAAACTTGCTAAGGAGTATTTGTACTCCTTTTGGAATGGTTTGAAGAATCGCATATCCTTTTTTTTAGTGTTATATTTAGGAAAAGTACACTAAGGATTTTTTTGTGTGTTACACTAAGAAGTTTTGTGTGTGTTACATTAGAGTGTTACACTAAGAATTTTTTTTGGAATATTATATTAAAGTGTTACGTTTAGAAAAAATACACTAATAAATATTGTGTGTTATATTAGAGTGTTACACTAAGGAGTTTTTATGGAGTGTTACACTAATTTTTTGTGTGTTACATTAGAATGTAACACTAAGGAGTTTTTATGGAGTGTTATATTTTAAAAAAAAATACACTAAGTAGGATGTTACACTAAATTTTTTTTGAAGTGTTCCATTTGAGTAAATTGGCGTATTACTGTTTAAAATTATATATTTGGTCAAAACTTACTAATTTTTATACTCATTTTGAAATGTTTGAAGAATCTTATATTTTAAGCTATTTTTGTACTCATTTTGAAATATTTTCCAAATAGAAAAGATTTTCATATAAAAATTAATCCAAATTTGATTTCCATACATTATATATTTTATCTTTCTAGCACAAAAAAAAATATAATAGAAATAAAAATATAACTATAAATTTAATTTTTAAATAATATATTCTATCTTTTTCAACCAAACACAGCAAATCATACCCTTGTCTGTCATGTCCATTATACATGGAATAACGGTTTTGATATGTACGCAAGCTTATCAAAAACCAGATAAAGAAAAATAAATAAATAAATAAAGAAGATAATGGGGGCTTTTAGCTTCCAACGAATGGAGGTGTTTTTTTGATGTAACTAATAATGTCGGGGCACGTGCATCGCTGATGCATCGATGTTGCCCCGTTTTTCAAGCGCTTCCTACTCATTTCATACTAAAAAAGTGGGTCCCACTTCAGTGATAATCTATTGCTCCAATCATTCGCTAAATTATTATTCTTATTCGTGGAATAGATTTTATTTTAATGTTAAAAAAAAAAAAAGGCGTTTTCTCTGTTGTCTACTATCAATTAGGCTTGTCTCAGAGTATCTCCAATGTTGTTACTGATCAGGAGACAAGTCAAGCTATTCAATTGAAAAAGAATAATATTATATGAACTAATTAATATATTAATTAATGTATTAATTATTGATGTAATATAATTTTAAAAAATTAATATTATATGTATTAATTAATGTATTAATTAGTGTACCAATTGATGATGTGACATAATTTAAGAAGTTTTTGATATTTGTAATATGATTAATGAGTGAGGTCAATAATAATATCATAACTAGTGTTGGTACATTAGTGTGTATATTAATTGGTGCATGTAGCACCACCGTTTAAGAAATTTTTAATATTTATAATGTTATTAATTAGTGAGATCAATAATAATATCAGAACTAATGTTGGTACACTAGTTAATACATTAATTGATACTTGTAGCACCACTCATTGAATAATGAAACAACTAACCTCTCATTAACACAATATTATCTATTTTAGATTTATCTTTATGATTTTATTTTTGAGTTAGGTTAGGAATCCCAAATATTCTACCAAACCTCACATGGGTGTACATTAGGGGTGGGCGTGGGTCGGTTGCGGCCACAGAACCTCCAATCCACCATCCGTCTGCCAAATTGGCGGATTGGAGAAAATCAATCCACATCCGTCCGCCAATCCGGCGGATGTAGATTGAGCGGATTGGCGGTTTGGCAGATGGATACGAATCGGTTTAGCTGTTTGAAATTTTATAAATTTTCAACATAGTTCAACTTGTGCACTTCCTAAAAAAAAAAAAAAAAGAAAGTATTACAGTCAATAACTTAAAAAAGTATTACAATTACTGCATGCCTCATCCGAAGAAAGAAAGTTTGAAATTTTAAAATATCAAAATCACTGCATGCCTCATCCACATATTACAATCACAGCATGCCTTATCCACATAAAATATTACAATATGTGGTTCTTAAAATATAAAAACAATTCAAACCACCAAAACCATGAACATAGCAGTAGTAGAGATTGTATGTCTCTGTATTGTTACATTTATATATGCTTTTGAAAACAAAAACCAACCAGCATATATCATATTTTCTATTTGTTACTTTTAGAGTTAGATTTAAAAACCAAAAAATATAAATAAATAAAAAGTTTATTTTTTTCAATTCAAAAAATATATTCAAGTTGAAAATTTTTTTTCAACAGAATATTTAAACTCTTTTTCAATTGAAAACACAAACAAAATATTTAAACAAATTGAAAACACAAAGTCTTATAAATTATTAAGGGTGCTCGCAGTTTGGCGGTTCGGTTGTGGCCAAAGGGACCTCAAATTCGCCATCCGTCCGCCAAATTGGCGGATTGGAGAAAATCAATCCGCAACCGTCCGCTCGTCATCACGCATCCGTCCAAAATGCGGCGGATCGATTCGGTTCGGTCGGTTTTGGCGGATCAATATATCCGCAGCTCACCCCTAGTGTGCATCCCTAGTGTGCATGGGTGTTAGACATACACACATGTGGATTTGTGTGAGTCTTACTCTATGTAAGAGGTTTGGTAGAATATTTGGGATACATAGCATTTCTCTTTGTGTTTCTTTAAAAAAAGGCATTGTATTTATTTGAAGGAGTTAGTCAACTTACGTAGTGGAGCATGGTTTTCTCACGGAACAATGTGAGATGGACATCCATTGACCTTTCATAAATAATAAAATAAAATAATATATATATACCTACGTTTTAGATTTATATTTTATGTTTAATGATATGTAAAAGATATTATTGATTAATAATTAAAGAAAATATTATAGAGATAGTTGATTTAAATATTTTAAATAAATTTTCACATCATTGATTTTAAAAGTTAGTCTAATTTTTAAATTTAAATAGCACTAAAAAAAAATTAAAATTTGCAATTTTAAGAATTTGAATTCTGTAAGATGAATGTCAATTTTTAATTATTATAAATTTAATTATATAAAGCTCAACTCTTTTGACATGTCAATATGAGATAAATTGTGAGTCTCTAGTATTATTATTATTATTATTATTATTTTTATATATAATAAGAAAAATGATAAAAACAATCTTTAGGACGGTCGTCAATGTCGAAAAATTATGTAAAAAGTGCATGAAAATGTAATGAAATTATAAATATTCGGACATTTTGTGATACTTACCAACAATCATTAGGACTATCATTAGCAGGACCCATATAATATAGTTATTTGGTGATCTTGGTGAATTGCTTCACTTTACTCATGTTAGGACAATTGTTTTGTTGTCTTCCAAAAAATAGATAAAAGTGTTGAGCGTCACTATTTTAACTAATAAAATTCAAATTAAGATACTGTCTATATTTATCTTTAAACAAAATATAATTTCACGTATGTATAACGTTAATCGATTCATTCCTTATAATTGGAATATCTAATTTCATAGATTTTTGGCGAATTATATTAATAACCTCTATAATTTGGAGTTTGTATCAATTTAGTTCTTAATTTTTCAATTGTAATACATTTGATCATGAATTTTAAATTTTGTTCCAAATAAGGACAACAAAAAATATTTCATTTGCAAATGGTCAATTTCAAGGATAAAATTGTTGTACAACTTTTTTTGTGTTGGTTAATTTATATATTGTTTGAAATGTAATGCTTTTTTTTTTAAGGGATTTTTGGTGAAAAACCCCTCCCATTGGGCCTTTTTTGTGTGAAGCCCACGTAATAAAATATTGGTTCAAGTGTCTCTCAAATAAAAAAAAATATGGTGAAAAGACTGAAATACCCTTCCATATAAATAGACAAATATCAAACGATGGAACTATTTGTCTCCCTCACTCTGTTTCATTACTTGAACTCGTTCTGTAAAACAAAAACAGAACACCTACTAGAGTAAAATTTTACTCTTATTTTGTCAAACAAAATCACAACACATACCAGAGTAAAATTTTACCCTCATTCTGTCAAACAAAAACAGAGCACATACCAGAATAAAATTTTACTCTCATTCTGTCAAACAAAAATAGAGCACATACCAGAATAAAATTTTATTCTCATTTCGTCAAACAAAATCATATCATACACAATAAAAATAAATCAAAAACACAAACCAAAAAACTAATCAATATACCTGATTGAACTCGAACAATAATCAAACATGTAATTAAAACAAAACCTCTAAAAGTCCATCAACACTCACAAATCTCGATAAAACTGTCTAAATCTGATACATATTTGTATAGATTTAAAACGTAATCTCTCTCTTGGCTTTTTGGCTTTCGAAGGTTATTGTTGTAATTGCGAGCGTGCCAGCAAGGATCAATCAGTCCTTACAGAAAATTAATTGCCAACCAATTATCAGACGATTGTATTTTAGTTCTTTCAGCCTTAATGAAGACGACTCTTACTGGTGGCTTGATTTAGGAGAATTAAATAGATAATAATGAATTGAAGAACAGTCGAAGTATTTCATTAAAATGAAAAGACTTACAATGATCCAAACTCAGCCTCGTAGAGGTTTACAGCAAATCTACTTGGAACTACTCCTATGAAACGAAGTGTAGTGCAGGAATTTTAAAGTACAGTAATGTAAAGAATTGTAAATGTAAAGCTGGAAAGAAAAATAAGTATAAAGGACTGATTTTTTGGATCTGAGTCTGGGGGCTTTTTCTAGGGCCTTCTTTACTATTTATACTGCTCAAGGATGACCATCGAATTGTACTTCCAACCGTCGAACTGCTCCTCCATGATCATCGATCATGTTATCCCAATATTAGCTCCATTACGCCATTACTTGCAGTTAAGCTTCCCTCCTAAATTTGAATCTGAAATGCGAGTAACCGTTGAAGCCACGTCACTTTGTATCTCTTTGTTGATCCGCTGCTACTTAGATATCTTAATAACCAATACTAACTGCCACGTGTATGATCAGGATCGAGGACCTGAATAGTCTTCCTATATTACCCTTATTTCGCCACGCGTCGAATTGTAATTGGCTTGTATAAAATATGTAGCCAACATTATCCCCCGCACTAATATACCCAATACTTGGTGATATTAGTGGATCAAAGTCTTTTCCCACGTCTTAGAACGTGCATGGTTTCCAAAAATACAACTGTCATTTATCATCTGCATTAAACTCCCCTTCAATCTTTTGAACACCTCCACCACCTTAGTATTCGAACAGACTGGTACACTTTTATATGGCCGAATCAATTCTCCCCTTCATTGATCGAGCACACGAAGAGTCATATGATGATGTTGTTCCTCATCGAAAGAACCTCCATGCATTAATTAGCCATCTTTACCCACCCTTCTATATTCAGGTCATGGATGCCTTTGCAAATTATCAACCCTTAGACTTCGAACATATTGCCCTTAATCCTTCGATTCAGAAACTTACAAATATGGACATGGGAAGGTCTTCTTCTGACTCATCCTCAAACTATGAACAAACTGCTCTCAATCCTTTGATTCAGAAAGTTGCAAATATGGACATGAGAAGTTTTTCTTCACAACCCTCTACATGGGATAAGGCTGCAACTTATTCCTCTTCTGGGGCTTCTGACTGGACAAACTGGTCAAAACCCGAGGCCTGTGATTTAAGGGAGCGAATCAACCATCACTTCGTTGAGTTTACTGACCCTTTAGAATTCCCTTCCTATACGCGAAGCTTGGTGGTCTATCCTTACGTGCCCATTGACCACCGACGCAGTTTGGAGGAGAATCTGCTTGTGGCATGGTATACATCTTCCATGCCTACAAAGATAGTGCATGTCGCCCGACGCCCAGAAGAGGCACAAGGGTACAATCCATCATTCTTAGCCCAAAAGGCGAAGATTTGTTCTTCTGACTGGCTTGATTATATTAACGCCCTTGTTCCTTCTGCCCTTGCTCCACCTTTTGAGATAGAAACATCCATACATTCTCTTCCGCCAAATCCTTGCTGGATAGAGAAACTAAGGCTTGTCCTCTCCGCGGATAAGGTCTTTCCACCTTACAAACCACCACCTTCCCTTATTCCGGCTGAGCATAAGCAAGCTCAACTTTTGCTCGCGGCTTTCTCCCACTTGCCTTTCAATGTTCTTGAGGACGAAATCCCTCTCAAGAACCTTCAATGGGCTTGTGATATTCTGACTCGGAGTCACGTCCTCAACTCCCTCGCCCAAGCAGAGCTTCACATGTTTTTGGACCAACTTCCATTGCTTTTCCACTGGCATCGGGCCTCTATGACCACCACACAATCTTTAGACCAACTTTCGTCCCTTCGAATTCATGCCCAGTACGAAGCAGAAAACTTTATTGAAGAATTCGATGATTTCAAGAATAAAGATTCTGCATACTGGGATGACTTGGATATAGACGAATTGGAACAAGGATTGAGAGAAACAGCTTTCGAAATAAAGGCTGAAGAGCTCTTTTACGAAGTGAGAGCACATCAACTCATGCAGCCAATGTTAGAAGAAATAGAGGACAGAATAAAGAAAGAACAGAAATTCATTGATCATAGTTGGACTAAATTTCATGATCTCGTTATTTATTCCATTCCCTATTTTTATGAGCTTGAGTTTGTATCCAAATAGTGCCATTCGATGAAACTGCTTTTGCTTTAATACCACTAAGACTTCTCTTTGTTTGATATGGTTTGATCTTGTCTCCATTTGTCTTTAAAAGCAATTTCAGAGCTTCGAACTGAACAATCTTTTTCTTCAAACCTGGATTCAATCGTTTTAAATGAATATTAACAAAAACGACCATGAACTTTTCCAATTTATAGAATGCAGTAGCTAGTTTTTTGTTGTTTTTCCATTTAGGATCCATGTTTCGAATCTAACAACCTTACTCTTCAAAACTTATTTCAATCATAACCAACATATGGTCAATTATTTAGTATGATCAATCAGTTTTAAATTGATCTTTTTGTCTTGAACAACAGTCCATACTTTCAACAATATGGAAGCTCCTTTTGAGTGCTACACTGTTTTAGTTCGAAAAGACAACTTTTCTGAATATATATAAACCAACTATTGGTTTTGATGTTTCGAATGCCAATTTCCATTCTTAAGGGATTTCTAGTTTTACTTCGAAGAACATCACTTTCATTGAGAAACCTAAAACAGGTCTTTAATCCCTTTGAAGTAAACGAATACTTGAGCATTTTTGCATCCATTGGGTACGGAATATGCTTCGAAGCCGGCTTCTTAGTTTCGAAGCCGTTGTTATTGGACTTTTGGCGCCAAAATCTGGTGTGTTATGTTTTGAATACCAATTCCCATCCTCACAGGGTCTCAAGTTTCACTTCGAAGGACATTACTTTCATTAAGAAACCTAAAACAGGTTTTTAATCCCCTTCGAAGTAAATAAATACTTGAATATTCTTACATCTCTAAGCATGGAATGTGCTTCGAAGCTGGCTTCTTAGTTTCGAAGCCGTTTGTTATTTGACTTTTGGCGCCAAAATCTGGCTTCGAAGCCAAATATTCTACTTCGAAGTTGGTATCAACATCTGGGATGTGCTTTCCCTCCAAGAGTATCAATATTGAAGGAAATTCTTCGTATTCGTACTTTTAGTACTTAACGAATTTACGCGATGTATCTTTCAAACATAAAGGCTTTTGAAACCCTTTTATTTCGCATTCTGAAATCTCTTGCTCGCTCAACATACAAACCCTTTATCTCTATTCATCTCCTACTTCTTTCTACTCCCTTTCCCAGCTTCGTCCTTTGAGAAAGCGTTTTATCAATGGCTTCCTCTTCATTGAAAGTGCCAGTTGTAGAGTGTGTGAGCCCATCTGTAGCCCTGAAAAGGCTCATTGATGCAGAATGTGAAAAGTACAAGGCTGGGAAGAAAAGTGCCATCGACGGACGCATCTTTATCCCTCGTCGTCATGTGCAACAAGACTACGTGCTTGGCCCCATATTCAAGGAGGTTCCTATTGAGCTTCCAGCTCTATATCCTCGTCTGGAAGACCATTGTCTCCTTTACGAAGGTGGCCTTGACTGGAGGAACTGGAAGACGAACCGCCCCCACCGATGCTGGCCCACGGTGAGACCGGAGTGGCAAGAATGGTATGATCGAGTTGTCCCTAGTAGGACCCTGGACCTTCAAGAACTCTGCCTCCTCGACGCCCTCCGACTATCCAGGTTAACCATCTCAGAGGACCCCTTCTTAATTCCTGCTGCTCTGTGCTTTTGGAATTCTGTTTTTAATTTCTTCCAATTTAGATGTGGGATGATGGCCCCTACTGTTCTTGACATTTGCCATCTTTTAGGATTATCTCCCATTGGAACTCCCATTGGACCAGATTATCCTGACCTAGCAGTCCCTTTTTCCCTTCCCTCTCTTAACTCATCCTATAGTGATTTTGTCAAGGCTGAGAATAGAAGGGAGGGTCCTGTGACCGATAGGGAATTCTTCTCTTTCTTATTATATTGGCTTTGCAAGTTCCTTTTCTGCACCTCCTCTCAAAGAATTATGCCTGAATTTGCCCCTCTTGCCAAAGCCCTTGTTTTACAGAAGAGGGTGGCTTTAGCCCCATACGTTCTAGGCCACGTATATAGAGCATGCTTTCTTTTCTGTGAGAAACCCTTAGATGCCAATCAGGGGGGGCCGATTTGGATTCTTCAGCTTTGGCTTTTTGCTTATTTTCCTGAGTTGCAATCCAAATGCCTTAAATTTTTTGTACCAGACCCTCCTACTCATGGCATGAGGCTAGCCAATGCTTCACTTTATCCTTCTACTTTTGCTTTTTACTTCTCTTTCTTCCACCAACTTCCAGCTTCTCCTCCTTCCTACTGCTTTCGTCCCTTCGAACCCCCTACTATTGGCCCACTTTGGTTGAAGAATTTCCTAAATGATAGGCTCTGTGCCTCACCTGCTCACAAAGATATATGGGCTTCCATTTTCGTCCCCAGAGAATTGTTTATTAGGACCATGAACCCCAGAGCTTACAAATGTATTGCTGAGCCCTATTGTCCTGCACAATTTGCTAGACAATTTGGCTTCCCTCAAGGGGTCCCAATACCCCTTTGTAGTAATACCAATCTAAGTCTTACCACAAGGGATGTGAAAGTTCGAAGGCCCAAACTGGAAGAGGCAACTTCCAAATTTATACAGGACTTAATCGATTTTGAGTATACCCCCTTCCTTCCTCAAGGTAACATTTTGAAGAGATATCAAAACTGGTGGGTGACCAATATAGAAGTGTACTTGGCCATTTCCCCACAAGACCTACTGACAGTGTTGGATGTGCCCAAGCCCAAAGGAGTTGGAGTTGCTACTTCTTCCACTGTTCTGACCACTTCAGTTCCTGTACCTGCCTCTACACAGTCTACTCTTGCTGCTTCAACTCTTCCTAGAGTTACTCGGGCCACCTTGAAGAAAGGTATATACCCTCATCTCTTCTCTTTTTACCTTCTTTATAATGCTTTTAGTATTATCTTTAATTCTTCTTTTGTGAAGGTGGTGCAGGTGCCTCACAGGGAGACTCTCCTCAAAAGATTCAGGCTCTAAATCTCCTTAAAAGCAAACGACAACAAAAGAAAATGAGACTTTTACTTGAGCCTGAAAAAGAAGTTTTTGAGGTGCAAGCAGAAGAAGAAGAAGAAGAAGAAGAAGAAGAATTAACTCAAGAGCAAGAGTCTCCCCTGAAAAGAAGGAAAAGAGTGACCGTCCCTTCTTCTGACTTAGTCCAAGATCCCACACATGAGACAACTGTCAGAGTAGAGGAACTCACTTCTAAAGAATCTGAATCCCAAATTGGAGAGAAAGAAATTGAGGAAGAACATTCAATGCCAGTACAAAGAAAAAAGAGAAGGAAAATAACTGTCTCTCCTTCTGATTTTGTCGAGGACCCTGTACATGAGGCAGCTGCTAAGGCATTGGAACAAGAGCACTTTAAGGCCATAATTGTCTTTGAAAGAGCTGAGAAGAGATGGCAGCAGCAATTCCTAAGAGATGAAGCTGCTGCTGCTGATGCAATTCAAAGGGATGCTGCAAGAAGGCAACACATTGCTGAGCACTACTCTCTTCGAAGCTCTCCTATTGCTGCTGTCACTTCTGAAACAAGTAACTTCTTTAAAGCCTCTACTGTTTTCCCTTGTTGAATTTTTTGGGTATTGAGCCTTGACATCACTTTGTTCTTCTCTTCTTTTGCAGCAACAACCCCTGAGCTTATTCTTCCAATGAGGACTCCCTCAGTTTCAATTGAGGTTGATCAGATGCAAAATGTGAAGACCATTCAGATAATACTCCGACTTTCTAGGCCTACATTCCATGTACCCCCTTTGAGGCCAAACATTCCTGCACCTTTTCCCTTTGGATTAAATCCATATCTTCCTTTCTTATCTTTGGATCTACCTCTATTCAATTCTTTTCCGAGCCTTGCTCTTTCCCCTCCCCCTAAGGAAGTTCCAACTGTTGCTCCATCTTTGATGATAGCTGATTTCCCTAAAGAGGGTACTAGTAGCTTTCCAACCCATGGTTTATTACCTTTACCTACTTCCAGCCTTTCTTCCCTTGACGTATTGGTGGCTAGGACCATAGAGACTGCTGAGAATGCTCTATCCATTTCTCCTATCCCTATGCAGTCCTTTGTGTCTCCCACCACCACTCTTTCTGCACCCCTCATGTCTATGGACGAAGTAGATGTCTTCGAAGCAAGACTAGCTAGTCTCTTCGACATACCCTCTACCTCTCCAATAACTATTGATGAGGCTGAGCCGTTAGTTTTGGCTGACTCTTTGTTAGAAATTCTTGAGAGCTCCTCTTCCTCCAGTAAGAAGCCTTATGCACCTCTGATGGATTTAGACAGTTGTCTGGAATTACTGATATCTTTTTCAAGGATTCCTTTCGAGGCTTTACAAAGGCCTATAATAAGAAATGGCTTCCTGCAGTGCTGCAAAATTGTTGAGCAATCCAGTATAACTATCTCAAGTCATCTATCTCAGGCAGCAGCTACTATCGACTTCTACATCAACATTTGTCATACTGCCAAGGCTGCAGAGGAGAAATTAGTGACAGATCAGAGCTTTGTTTCCACAGTACATTCTGAAGTCTCAGTGCTAAAGGAACAACATTCCTCTGCCTCCCATTTTCGAACACAACTACTGGAGAGGAAAGCTCAACTTGAGGAGGAGCTGTCTGCAGTGAATCAAGCCTTAATTCGAACTGACACCAAACTGCAGATCACCAACCAAGAATTGGCCGATCGAAAGCAAGAAATGACCACAGCCATTCAGTTGGTTCCTTCATTTAAGAATATGAAGTCTGTTGTAAAAGAACAACTAAGGCATTGTAATGATTTTTGGGCCAATTTATGGCAAAATGTATTTAACTCTTTATGAAGAAAAACAAATTCTGATTTATCATTTGAGTGCTCTTGTGTTCTTTTGCTTGACATTTATTCTACTCCTTGTGTTTCCCAAATAGTGGGGAAATAAGGCTTCAAATATCTGCCATTGATCTTTTTGGGATGTATGTATCCATTCAAATTTCTCAAATGGTATGCCCCAAAAGGCAGGACTCTATGAATTTGATATGGTCATTCCCAGTTAGGTGACCATTTACCAAACTTTTGGCTTTTAATTCCTATTGGGAGTATTGTCTTCCATAACAAATCACCTTCATCAAAGCCAATGTATTTGACTTTCTTATTGTAATTTTTGGCTGCTTTCTTCTTTTGAAAGAGAATACTATTTAATGCCAGAATTCTGGTTTCATCTATGCCTTCTAATTCCAAGCACATACTCTGATGGTATTGCTCAGGATTTAGCTAGTCTTGGCATCTTACCCTCAACGATTTAACATTAATTTCCACAGGTAACACTGCATCATGCCTATACACCAAGGCATAAGGAGTAACTCATGTGCTTGACCTTGGGGAAGTTCTATAAGCCTACAATACATCCAATAATAAGTTATGCCAATCCTTAGGATTGTCTTCCACGACCTTTTGTATTCCTTTCTTCAAGGACTTATTGGATGATTCAGCTTGACCATTGGCTTGTGCATAATAGGGGGTAGAATTAACAAGGCTAATTCCAAACTCTGCCACAAAGGACTTCACCATTTTCCCATCGAACACAGTCTCATTATCAACAGTTATAGTTTGTGGGATGCCAAATCTATGGATTAAATCCTTGATGAATCCAATGACCTCAGTCTGGTCTACAGCCTTGTATGGCTTAGCTTCGACCCACTTAGTGAAATAATCAGTGGCTACTAAAATAAAACAATGATGCTTCGAAGAGGGTGGGTGTATTTTCCCCATATCCATGGCCCATCCTCTGAATGGCCAAGGTTTTACCACTGCATGCAGGTCAGTTATGGGCACATGCCTTATTGTGCCATGCTTTTGACATGCCTGGCAACCTTTTGCATACTCTATGCAATCTTTAAGGATAGTTGGCCAATAGTAGGAATGCCTTCGAAGCAACCACCTCATTTTCACACCAGGCTGGTGAGCACCACAGATGCCTTCATGAACCTCAGCCATAGCTGTTAATGCTTCTTTTGGGCCCAAACATTCCAACAATAAACCATCTCCCCCCATTTTGTAGAGAGCATTGTTGTATATGATGTATTGCATGGATTGCAATTTAATTTTCCTGCTGGCCTTCGAGGATGGACCAGCCAAGTACTGCATTATTGGATGCCTCCAATCTTGTTCCTGTAAATCATTATGATTGACTTCCAGGACCACATTCCTTTTATTTAAGGGTGGTATAAATTTCTGGTATGTTGCTTGATTTATGTCCCTTTGAGTATTATCCCTCCTCTTGAAATTCGAAACTTTCTGAGCCACATCATTAGCTCTATTATTCAAGAATCTTAGGACATAATTTACATTTGCTATTTGAAGTTGAGAAAGTAGATGTAATGCAACAACATAGTATGGCAACATGCTTATACTCTGACATTTGAAAATTCCTTTAACTTGGTTAACCACCAATTGAGAATCTCCAAATATGTCAATTATATGAACTCGTAGTCCAATCAGAATTTTCAATCCCACTATTAAGACTTCATATTCGGCTTGATTATTAGAACAAGTACTTTCATCCACTCTGAAACCATGTGTGGTTTCTATTCCTTGTGGTGACTTAATCACTATACCA
The DNA here is from genome assembly GCA_036172215.1 of Camellia granthamiana. NCBI lineage: Eukaryota > Viridiplantae > Streptophyta > Magnoliopsida > Ericales > Theaceae > Camellia > Camellia granthamiana. Next base: position 25,776,745 of record CM069905.1, on the reverse strand, counting down.
ATTCCAGTTAGGCCATTGGCTTTCGATCCATCGAACCACATTTGCCATGGCTCAACACTAACCATACCAAGTTCCATTATCTCTTGGCTTTCTGTTTGAGATGGATGGTCTGCCAAAAAATTGGCTAAAACTTGTCCTTTCACTGCCCTTTGGGGAACATATTCTAAATGAAATTCTGATAAGACTAATATCCATTTGCCAATTCTTCCCCTCAACATAGGTCTAGATAACATATACTTAAACAAATCTGTGGTTGCAATTACCAAGACAGTTGTAGACAAAAGATAATATCTTAATTTCCTTGCAGCAAAATACAATGCAAGGCACAGCTTTTCTACAGCTGAATATTTACATTCAGAAGAATTTAAAAACCTACTAAGGTAATAAACAACTTGCTCTTTGCCTTCTTCATTGTCTTGGGCTAAGAAAGCTCCCAATGAATCTTCTGCTATAGCTATGTACAACTTCAAGGGCTTATCACCCTTTGGTGGCATCAGCACTGGAGGGTTGGCCAAGTAGGCTTTGATACCTTCGAAAGCAATTTGATGCTCTGCTATCCACACAAATTCCTCTTCATCTTTCAACCTTAATAAGGAAGAAAATACTTTAGTTTTCTCTGCAGTATTAGAAATGAATCTTCGAAGAAAATTAACCTGTCCAAGGAACTTTTGTAATTCTTTCTTACTTGATGGAGGTCTAGCTTCAATGATGGCTTTAACTTTATTCTGGTCAATCTGTATTCATTTCTTGTGTACTACATAGCCCAAGAAGTTTCCAGATGATACGCCAAAAGCACACTTAAGAGGATTGAGTTTTAATTTGAACTTTCTCATTCTTTCAAAGGCTGCTTCTGAGTGAAACAGATGCTCCTCCATGGATTGGGATTTAACTACAATGTCATCAATATAACACTCTAAATACCCTCCAATGAGGTCATGAAAGATAGTGTTCATAGCCCTCTGATATGTAGCCCCAGCATTCTTTAGGCCAAATGGCATCTTAACCCATTCGAAGATCCCAATATTCCCAGGACATCTGAATGCTGTCTTGTGAACATCCTCCTCTGCAATGCAGATTTGGTTATAACCAGAGTGCCCATCCATCATTGATAAAATTTGATGTCCTGCTGAACTGTCTACCAACAAGTCTACTATAGGCATAGGATACTCATCTTTTGGAGTTGCTAGATTCAAGTTTCTGAAATCAATGCATACCCTCATTTTACCATTCTTTTTTACCACAGGCACAATATTGGATAACCACTCAACATACCTGGCTGTCCTAATAAAGCCTGCCTTGAGTAGTCTAAGAATTTCTTCCTTAACTTTCTGAATCACTTCTGGACTCATTCTTCTTGGCTTTTGCTTGTATGGCTTGAAATTAGGCCTCATAGGGAGCCTATGTTCCACTAATAATCTCTCCAATCCTGGTAGTTCATTATAAGACCATGCAAAGCAATCTTTATACTTCTTCAAAACAACCAACAACTGGTCCATGTCCAGAGCATTCAAACGAGCATTTAAATAGGTGGGCTGTTGTATTGGACCTTCCCCTAAATTTACTTCTTCTAAGGGGTCTAGAATCTGATAACTTACTGAAGCCTCTTCTTTGATCCCCTCTGGCTTCGAAGCAATTTTCTTGCTGTGTTCTGCTCCCAGGTTCTTTAATTCAACATCCTTACCCTCCTCCTCATAGACAAAATCTGTCCATAAGGCCTCTTCCTCCTGTATCTCCTGGACTTTTGTTTCAATGTCCAATGCACAGTATTTGTCAAGAGCCAAAACTCTGGCCTGTTGCTGCTCCTGCTTGCAGCCAATCCTCATGGCTTCTTTCTCTTGCTCTTGTACTCTCTGGACTATCGACTTTACATCCAATATTGAGAACTTAATTAGAGCCAAAGACTTGGCTTCTTGGACTTCATTTCTTTGCTTACAACCAGGCATCATTGTCATCCTTAACGACAACCTCCTCATCAGCACTCTCCTGGACTAAGTGCTTCAGGTGTGTCACTACCTCATCAGTCATTACTTCGGCTGAGCTATCAGGTTTCCTTAGTATATTGAGTGGTATCGCTCCCTCAATATACAGTTTGGCCTCTGCAAAGTCTGCACAGGCTATGAGGGTTGAGGATCTGCATTAATTTCCTCTGTCTCCCCATTGCCCAAGGCCATCATTATTTTTTGATGCAAAGAGGAAGGCACACATTTGTTAGTGTGGATCCAATCTCTACCAAGTAAAACATTGTACTTAGCATTGCTGTCGATGACGAAGAATGCTGTCATGCAATCTCTGGTTCCCACACTCAGGTTGATGGGCAGAATTCCCTGAGCCATCTGCTTGTCTGCAGCGAAACCAGCAATGGTTGTGCTGGTTGGGATTAACCTGGGATTCCTTTTCCCTAGTTTCTTCAAGGAAGATTTCGGTAGTAAGTTCACCACTACCCTATTATCTATCAAGACTCGGTTTAATTGTATCCCATCGAAGAAAGCCTTGATATACAAAGGCTTGACATGCTGTGTCATAGAGTTTGAGGGATACTCAAAAAGATACGAAAGGTTAATGCTCACTTCTTCTTCACTCTCATATTCAGTTTCCATTGGAGTAGCCATTCCGGAATCATCTTGCACCATACTCACTTGTGAGTCATCACTAGAGACTGGAATTGGGTCAATTTCTTGCCCTTCTTGGTTCTCATCTCCAGCTTGGAATTCATGCGGTAGTATGTGTACCATATTTACTGATACTTGAGGGAACGAGCCAAATTGGATGGCTGGCTGTGTCTGTTTCTCCTCTTGGCTACCTTATTCAGCCACTTCAGAAGCATCCTCCATGCTATATTCTGGCACTTCATTCCTAACAGATTCTTTCGAATGGTCTTTTCCGACTAGCTTTTCAACCATAAATGTTTGTTCAGCCATGAAGGCTTCGAACATTTCTTCTTCAACCATTTCTTTCTTTTGGCCTAAGCCAACTTCTTTCTCTGCCTCGTTATCACTTTCCATCAATGCCTTTTCCAATCCTACTAGACTGGATTTCTCTCTGGCTTTTAGTTCAGAGTGAACTTTGGCCAACTGTTCTCTACTACAACCCATTTTGCTTTGTGGAGTTGGTTTTGAAATATGGTCTGACTTTGGATTCTTCTTTCCTTCTATTTGGACCAATGAAGAGCTCTCTCCACTCTCTTTCAAGTCTTGCCGGTACTGAGTGTACTTGCGCTGAATTTTCCTCCTTTGTGATCTAGAAATTATAGGGACCATGTCTGGTTCCTTTGTTTTTGGGTACTTAAGCAACACCCAATTGTTGGGAGCCACCAAAGGAGGTTTGACCATCTTGCCTTGGTTTCCAATTACTTCTCTTTGAGTAAACACTTCCCTAGGTTTGTTTTGCATCACAAACCAATCTGGGACCTCAGGTACCCACGAACTTACTGACCCAACTATTGAACTGCTTCTCTCCTTCTTCGAAACTACCTTCGAAGCTGTCTGTGAAGGCCACTGCTTGTCCCTGACTTCATGCTTTGGGCCTAACTCAGGCCTTCGATGAAGGTGTCCACTTTCTGTCCTGCGTGAAATTGATCTATGGGGCCAATCCCTAGCTTTGATCCCATAAACTGAACCCTTCTCCAGTCTCCTTTCAGAATGACTGCTTTCCATCTTGTAATAATTAGGTGATCTAGATTCATACAAAGGCCTCTTGCCTTTAAAATGCATTCTATCGGCTGTTGGTTCAACCATCAGTGGCTGCTGCCTAACACCAGACGGATACGGCCTTTTATTTTAAGCATTGGTTGGTTTAGGACGTCTTTGCACATCCTTGTAGTACTGTTTCCCATCAATTGAAAGCCCCTTTAACCACTTGTAACTTAGTCTGCACCTGGGACACATCCTTTGCATTACAGCTGCTTCTAAAGAATCGTCATCCAGTGCTTCCTCATCAGAATCTTCCCCCTGGTGTGAGAAATCCTGTCCAATAACTGGTAGATTTCCAGTGTCTTTCTTGGTAGTTGTCTGGTTAGCCACATGCATCTGCACATTGACTTCTTCCAATTCTTTTAAAGACAGGTTCTGAAAGTCTAGCACAATGACATTGGCTGCCGCCTCTCCAATTTCTGGGAATGGATTACTGTCGATTCCCATGGCCTTTTCTGTTTTGGCTGGGAATTTCAAACTTTCCTTCCAAATTTGCTCTTAGATCCTGTCTCGAAAAACAATACAATTCTTAGTCGAGTGAGACCAAGAATTATGTCATTTACAATATACTTTTCCTTTAAGTTCATCAGGAGATGGAATTTTGACTCCTTTTGGTAACTTAAGGAAGTTGGCTGCAAGCAAATGATCAAAAATATCATCTGCCTTAGTTAAATCGAAAGAGTATTTCCTGTGAAAGTCTTTCTTTTTAAACTGTTGGTCAATTGTTGTATCTTTATGAATTAATGCTTCACAAATTACAGGTTCTTTTCCCACAATCTCTGCTGCATCGATCTCATAATTAGGATCTCTATAATATGTCTTATACGATGCATTATTTCGATCTTGTTCTTCCTCTAATAATGTTTCGTATCTAGACACCTTATAGGTGAGTTCTACCAAGTCTCTGAACTCAGTCGAGTCAAACTTCTTTCGAAACCTAAACTCTAAACCATTTTGAGCCAATCTCACGAATTCTAGCTCTGGTAAGATGACTCTACATTTATTTCAAGCCCTTTTAAATCTGGTAATGAACTGAGTAGCCTTCTCATCAGGCCTTTGACTTAATCTTGCCAAGTCTGCCATGGAAACCTCTGGCTCTGATTGGAAGAATTGGGCATGAAACGCCTCTTCCATTTGTTGCCAAGTCTGGATAGAGCCAGGTGTAAGGTTAATATACCATATAAATACTCCCCCAGTTAGGGAATTTGGGAATAACCTTAATTTCATATAATCATTATTAGTAAATTCGCCGCATTGAGCAACAAACCTAGCAATATGCTCTACTGTTGATTGATTTTCATTTCCATAAAAAAAGGCAAAGTCTGGTATCCGGAAATCTCTTAGGTATTCATGTATCCTGTCTACCCATTCTGGATACGGTTTCCTGTACACTAGAGTCTGGACCCCCCGAGCCATTGGTCCACACATCTCTCTAACAATGTCAGCAATTTGGTCCCTAAGGACCATATTTTGTGCCTGCTGAACCACTACTAGAGGGGCAAATATAAGATTTGGTGGGCAAACTTGTGTCTGTGGTCCTCTTGGTCCATAAGGTGGTACATTTGGGATTGGTTGTCCCTGTGGTGCAGGCTGCTGTTGAGGGTGTGGGTAACCCCTTTGAGCCTGTCTTGCAAAAGGACCTGCGAAAGGTGCTGGAACTGGTGTTGTATCTCTTCCATTTGTAGGAAAACCTACCAACCCCCCAGGTATGAATTCGAATAAAGAATTAGTGAACCCCCTTGTGCCAGGTATGGCTTCGAACATGGGATTTGGAACCATTCTTATGCCATTTTCTTGTACTGGGCTAGATCCACCAAATTGCATGGCTTCACTATTAAGTACTGAGGCATTTTGACCTGCTATAGGCCTCGGAATAGGTTCGTACCAAGACTGAGGTGATAGTCTTTCATAATTCTGATTACTAGTTTGACTATTAGAATGTCCATTAACTTGCATAGGCTGTTTATCTCTAGCCAATCTTTGCTGAGGGACATTCGAAATTTCCTCGATGTGTCATGCACTTGTTGGTTGGTGGTTATTCATTCGATCCAAAAAGGATGTTGCCCACCTTTCCATCGTGTTCATTAATTGCTGTCCCATAGCATCTACTAGGCCACCCTACGGATTTACTGGCTGAGTAGATAGAACAGTGGATGGTCCAATTCCTTGGTCTCGTCCAATATTATGAGCATATGGTATTTGTTCTGAAGTGCTGGTCTGTTCGACCATAGGTTCTGATAAAATAGGAGTTTCCACAGGACGTGTTATCACATTATCCTCTGGATTAGGTATCTCTACCTTTCCTTCCACGCATTCTTCCAAGCGTTCATTTTCTCCTTATCTTCTACGTCTAGCCATTTTAAATGTGGTCCCACTAGGCATGCCAAAAATATATGTTGGCTTTTTGGCTTTCGAAGGTTATTTTTGTAATTGCGAGCGTGCCAACAAGGATCAATCAGTCCTTACAGAAAATTAATTGCCAACTAATTATCAGACGACTGTGTTTTAGTTCTTTCAGCCTCAATGAAGAGGACTTTTACTGGTGGCTTGACTTAGGAGAATTAAACAGATAATAATGAATTGAAGAACAGTCGAAGTATTTCATTAAGATGAAAAGACTTACAATGATCCAAACTCAGCCTCGTAGAGGTTTACAGCAAATCTACTTGGAACTACTCTTATGAAACGAAGTGCAGTGCAGGAATTTTAAAGTATAGTAATGTAAAAAACTGTAAATGTAAAAAATTTAAATGTAAAACTGGAAAGGAAAATAAGTATAAAGGACTGATTTTTTGGATCTGAGTCTGGGGGCTTTTTCTGGGGCCTTCTTTACTATTTATACTGCTCAAGGATGACGATCAAATTGTACTTCCAACCGTCAAACTGCTCCTCCATGATCATCGATCATGTTGCCCCAATATTAGCTCCATTACGCCATTACTTGCAGTTAAGCTTCCCTCCTAAATTTGAATCTGAAATGCGAGTAACCGTTGAAGCCACGTCACTTTGTATCTCTTTGTTGATCTGCTGCTACTCAGATCTCTTAATAACCAATACTAACTGTCACGTGTACGATCAGGATCAAGGACCTAAATAGTCTTCCTATATTACCCTTATTTCGCTACGAGTCGAATTGTAATTGGCTTGTACAAAATATGTAGCCAACACTCTCGTTTAATTGAGAGTGTTGATCGTTGATGGCGAGATCGTGTATTGTTGACGAAGGGCGAGATCTTCAGATTTTGAGATAGTCTTTCGCAGATCATCTTCACTGATTTCGCAGATCCTCCTCACTGAGCTCATGTATGCAAGATCCGTGTATACATGAGCTCAAGATCCGTGTATATAGAAGGGCAATATGGTTAAAAAAAATACAAATTATAGAATGTCCTTATCGAGCCACGCATCTCCTACTTGGGGGTTTTTTGAATGGAAATTTATTAAGTTGTCATTTACCCTAAAAAAAGGGCCAAAAAGGGGGGTGTCACCAAAAATTCCTTTTGTTAATGAATAATGTTGGAACTGAACTTTCTTGGTTATAAAGTTATATTTGGTTTGGTTTTCAAATTTTCTTTTGTAAGAAACTAAAAATTAAATTGGTGAAAAAAAAATTAAAAATACATCATTTTTATATAATTTTATCTCTTGAGAGGTTGGAAATATTTTTTCTGATATTTATTTTCGTTAAATTAGTTTATATTTTTTCAAAAGGCAGACATGGTAACAACTTTAATGTCATTATTAAACCAATCCATTAAATCAAAAAAAACTTAAAACTAAAAAATTTCATATATTAAACATATCGATTACACATTAAAAACCTAATAACCATCCATTACATGATAACCATAAAAAAAATATCTATTAACAACAAATATGATCATCTATTATATGATAACTATTCAAAAATATCAACAAAAATAACCACTCATTATATGATTATAATCCAAACACATACTATAAATTAATTTGGTAAAAAAATAAAAAAAATCAATAAAAATGTAAAAAAATTATCATTTTTATTTAATTTTATCTTTGGTGGATAGAAATAATTTTTTAAAATTCAAAAATAATTTTTTAATATTTATTGTTGTCAAACTAGTTTATATTTTATCAAATTGACGACTTTGTCCTTGAAATGGGTAACAGTATCTTCAATTGTCCTTATTTGGAATGTGATTCAAAATTTAAGGTCTAATGTTTCACAATTGAAAAGTCAAAGATCAAAGTGACACAAGTTCCAAATTACAGTGACCGTTAGTGTAATTCACCCTAAATTTTTATTACTCATCCAGCAAAGTTTGAAAATTCAGCTTAACCACTCTACAATGGGTAAATTACTAGTAGATTCTAATAGTTAGATTTAATTCTTATTAAATTCTATCAATTCGTAAGTTGATCCTAACAAAATTGTCATTAAAAATTGATAATTAGTGACTTTTTTTGTAATAATTTTTTTAAATTGTCACGAAAAACTAATAATTAGTGACTTTATTATTATTATTGTTATCAACAATGATTCATCCCCCCTTTTCCTCCCACCCCCTTTGACCCCCTCTCTCTCTCTCATTGGTTACTTTTTCTTTTTCTTTTTCTTTTTTTTCCTGCTCCTCCAATCACTCCCCGCCACGTGGTAAAGGGGGTGAGGGGGTGACCCCCAAAAGGGGATCCCAAGCATTATTCTATTGTTATAAAACGCCACTAATTTACATATTGAATAATAAATTCACCTATTAAGATTTGCACGTAAGTTCTCCCTTTAAAATTTACACCCTGATCTTATAACTCATTTCACAATATCTTTTTAATTCTTAATGTTCATTAGAAATTCTACATATTCAAAAAAATTTGTTCATAACATGAAATGTGTAATATATATAATATAGTGTTAGTGATACTCAAAGTGCATCTAATTCATACACTTCATTTTCTTATTAACAGTTGACTGAAAAAATTTACCCGAAATCTCTCAATATATATAGCTTGTGTTGAATTAGTCAAATAACAGAAGAAATATTATCATGGGTCACATTCTTCATTTTAATTTCTTGTGCCGTGGAAAATTAAACAAAATTTCAATTCAAGTTCAAACTTATTGTCAAAAGTCAAGGGAGATTAATTTTCTTTAATGGACAATCAAAAGGCAATTAATTTGAGAATTCCAAATTCAACAATCTCCACCCAACTTAATTATAGGTACAAACTCATTTGTAAATAAGGACACACAACTCCTCTTTACATCAAATTCATGCAAGTGTTCGATTCGAAGATCAAGCTATTGAAACTCTTTGAATTTGAACCTAAACAGGAGATCAAATCAAAGGTTCAACAATTGAAAAAATGGTGTAAATCGCAGATGATTGTACTCATATGTTTTAATTTAATAAAATCGAATTTTATACATCTTTTTATTAGTCTTTATTGTTTGACATGAAATTTATATGTATACTCACATGTTTACACACGTGTATATATATATATATCATGAGATTATTAGATTATATATATTATATAATGATTACACTATATTTGGATAAAACGAAATAAAATTATGACAAACTCGATAGTCAAATTAACGAGCCCTCTCACATGCCACCAATTCAGGCCAGGCCGGACTTCTACACTCCAAGTTTTATTGGAGCAGGGCCAACTCGCTCTAAGTTACGGGTTTAGGTTGAGTAAAAGCTCGTCGGGTCGAAACCAAATTATTTGTTAGATGTATAAGTTAACCAGTTTTATATATCAATCCTCACAACACGAAGTGCCATAATTTTGATTTTAATTTTAAATTATATTTTTTTGGGTTGGGTTTTAAATGCTTCCTCTTGTACTACTACTAGCCAGTACTAGGGTTTAGTGCTTCCATATCTATCGTCTTCTATTAGGAAGAGATAATATTAACCAAACTTTAGTTTTTTTTTTTTAATTTTATATTGTGGGCTAGAGGTTTAATGGTGCTTTTTTTTTTTTTTTTTTGGTGTTTGTTCTTTACTTACAATTGAAGATAAGCATCAGAGATATGCAGCTGTCTAGAAAAATGGCAGTGAAGTGAATGAAGCATGTGAACTTGTCAATAACATCCAAATCTTGCTTTACTATTTTAAATCATGGGGACAAGAGAAAGCCAGGCCACTGAAGTCAGGACTCCATCCAAAGTCCTCTCTCTCTCTGCAGTACAATTTGGTCCCCTCCATGTCAAAAAGAAATATTTTCTTAAACTAATGATTCATATCTGGGAAAAGGTAAATTACATTCACTATTTTGGTGTTTAAAAAAAATATAATTAGTCTTATATTTTTAATTATATTACATTATTTTAAAATTTTAATTCACATAATATTTAAATTATTTTTATCAGTAATTCGTGAGTTGCATGGATGAAAAGATAACGTCATCATCTCTTTTATATTATATATTTATCTTTATTTATTTTAGTGTCTATCCATCATTTGCAAAGGGAAGGTTAATGTAATTATGCTAAATTTTTTGGACTGGTTATATTTTTATCAAACCTCAAAGGAGGTTAGTAATTTATCCTAAAAAAAAAATACTATATAAACTCACAAGCAGGACAACATATTAAGATTTTAGGGATCAATTTTTTTTTATTTATATTTTTAAAAGTGAAAATTTTGTTGCAAAAAATATATATATTAGAAGACTAATTCATAACGTCACTAAAAAGTCATTCCCAAAAAAAAGACCTTTAGCTTCAAAAATATGAAAATATTGCTAATAAATACATTTTTAGTAATAAAATAATTTTTTGCAAAAAAAATAAATTACTTTTTGTTACCAAAGTTTTGATCAAAAAAAGATAAAAATTCATTACTAAAATATTTAACTTTGTTACTAAAAATAAAATAATGACACTTTTAGCAATTAAGATATTTTATCCTAAATTTTTGTTTCTAAATTTGAAATTATTATAATAAAAATTTATAATAAACTTTAGAAACTGGCACAAACTCATTTCAATATTAGAACACCTCCACTCAATATGTTAAATCCAATGTGGCGGTCCAATAATTTTATTTTGACATATCAAATGATCTTTACCCGATGTGCCAAAAGCTAACATGACTTTTGACATAATCACTTCATGTCAATTTTGATATGAAGACTATTTCATGTATTTTTCTTTTTCTTTTCTTTTCTTTTCTTTTCTCTTCAAATAAAATAAGACTAATAGAATAATATATTTGACATATCAAGTGGAGATCTTCTATGTCAAATTGATATAAGCCAATTTGCCACCCAAGCCTTCAAAAAAAAATTTAATATATTAAATTTTGAAGGTTTGGATGGAAATGCTCTTATATATCAACAAATAAGAGTAAAATTCTAAAATTTATTAAGGAGGACATCACTTTTCTTATATTACCAAGGAGGGCATTGCTATAAGGCCATGTTTGTTTGGCTTTTTGGGAAGGGAGATTGGACTTATAGTCCGTGAGATCCACCTATAGAGTGTTTGGTTGGGGACATGAGTGAGGGAATTAACTATTCCCTTGGGCTAGTAATCACCCCATTGGTAGGATTACCAATCCTATAGTGGGGTTGAGATTAGAAATTGAGTAAGGGAGTTAGTGAATTTTTAAATAATTTTTAAGCAAAATTTATATTTTTTAGAACAAAAAATAATAATTATAATATTAAAAAATACTAAAAATTAAAAAATATTGTTTTATAGATTAATACTATTTACAGTATTACTAATTCGGTGGTATATAAATAAACATCTTTATTCTACATCTTTAACTTAATACCATCATACTAATAATTTTCTCACTCAATACTTTTTCTTTCTTTTTTTTGTTACAGAAAAATCCTCCTTACTCTCCCGCAGGTCCAAGGCAGCGCCCATTTCAGAGATCACCAGGGTGTCTGGTTAGTCGTTCCGAATAAGGAGACTATAACCTGGGAACTTACTCCGACCTCCCAAGACAAATTCCGCTTAAGTCAAGACTCACACAGTAGGAAAGCATTGAACCCACACTTTCTCACTCAATACTCTTAATCCCTTTTATCCTATAAAATCAAACAAACATGGCCCAAACTCGTTATCCTATGTCCGTGCACATGTGACGTGGAAGATGATTTGGGAGCAATTATAGACTTTTGCTTGCATGGTTAACGAATAGTCAACATCTTCTGTTCCTAAATGTTCATATTCTTATGTTTTGGAGTATTTATAATCATTTCATATTCTTATGTTTTGGAGTATTTATAATCATTAAATATGTATGGAGATTCTGGTACTTTGTTTTATTGTTCTAAAGTATTTATAATTATTGAATATATTTTGAAATTTTCACATATTAAAATTTTTATATAATTTAATAATTGTAAATATTTTTAAAAAACAGAGACAAGAACATTAAGAATAGAGGATTTAGTTGTACGGAATTGACGCCCAAAAAACTCCAATATCCAATTAGTAAGTAATAATTAGAGGTGTAACTTGGATGGGTCAAAAGGTTATTCATGTTCAGCCTGAGTTGTGTTGAGAGCTATGCAAAATCTGAATTGCAATATGAGATTGTCTGTCAAGCTTACATTGAATTCAAAAATATGTTGCTCAAGCCTCAAAAGTTTTGAGTTAGACTCAAATTATTCAGGTTGAGTCTACCCAACTTGCAAGGGTTTTGGCCATTGAATTAATCACGTTTGTTATATGGAATATTTATTACCTAATTTTGACATGTTTGTGACAATTAACCAAATAAGGTGTGGATTAGCTTAAGAAAATGACAATTAGGACATTTGGCCTAATGGTTGTATAGCATCTTTGTGGTGTAGGGTTTTTGATTCAACTCCTATAAATAAGAGTTTGATATATTTTATAGTAAAAGTTTTAACAATAAGTTCGAATAAAGGAATCTTAAGGGATATGAGAATGTAATTCGAGCCCCTATAATTCTAGCATTTGGAATGGATTGGAATATCACATTGTCAAATTAAGTAGGAATTTGTTTCACCACTTTCCATGAGAATTTCATATTCATGAAGAAATTTGCCCTACAATATTTAAAAGTAAAAGGCAGTAAATAAACCTCGAAAATTCTATTTACAAAATATAAAAATAAAATTTACATTAAACACAAATTACACTCACTTTACTTGATGTTTGAAAAAAAAAATACAATTGATTCCACATTTTGGACATAATTACGCTAGTCTCTCTTAAGATTTTAATTCACATAACATAACAGTAAGATCATTTTTATCAATAATTTATTAGTCGTATAAATAAAAGAATGATATTGTCATCTTATTTCTACTCAAGTGTATATTTATTTTTATTTATTTCAATATCTACCTATTATTTACATTTAGTTCCAATCAATTTAATTTTACTTAAAGAAAGATCAATATAATTATGTTAAAAATATAAGACTAATTATATTTTTTTAAATCTCAAAAGAAGTGAATGTAATTTACCCAAACATGCAATACAAAAGTAATAGTATTTATTTAAATATAAAAAGAAACACCTATTGAGATTGGGCCAGTCTAGCCAATAATTCTAATGCCATCCCATGTTGCAAAAGGGAGTGGTTTCTCTCCAATTGGGGTTGTGATTTCATCGATTCAGGCTAGTTTTTTTGCCCCATAACAGGCCTGTTAAGATGATTTAAGTCGTATATCTTTTATCTCTATATGTATATATCATTTATATAAAAAAAAATTAAATCAAATAATTATAATCACATAATTTTATTATATATATATATATTTTTTTAAATAATACATATGATTTTAAATATAAATATAATAAAATTATATGACTAACCGTTAGGTAAATTTAATTTTTTCATAATGATTTATACACATAAATAAAAAAGTTAAATAGCTTGGATCATCTTAACGAGACTTATTGTGAGCCCAAAACACTTTGGACCGTGGAGGAATTGCCCTAGTTCCTTTGGGCCCAATTGCTTATAAAATATGAGCGGATAAGTGGTTGACCGAATTGTATATCCAGTGAACCCCATATGTTTTTTTTACGTCCCCTACTTCACATTTGGTTGTAAAATTAGCTAAGGTTATAAAGGGTCCAGGCATTATATCCTCTAAAAGGGTGGGATACATGTTACCACCTCCAGTAATATTGCATATTTTCCACCATCGGATATAGAACTAACATTTATCTAATGGTAAAAAATAATAACTTTCCTATTACCCCTAGTAAAAACGATATTGCAATGCATATAATTTATCTCATCATATAATTGGTAAGTATTAGATATCCTCTTAAATCCTTTACATCTAATCCAAACAATGAAAGTGAAATGTGCTTTAGATACTTCATCCACTATTATGTACGAGATATAATATAAATATAACAAATAAGTGATTACAAAGTTTGAATAGTAAAGCCAATAAATGATATACGTCAATGAAGGAATCATTGAAGTTTCTCTCCTTCTTCTTTTTATTTATTTTTTATTTTTTTATTTTTTTATTTTATAGTCAAATGTGAACAAAGTAATGGTCAGACCGGAAGTGGGCAAGTACACCTGCCTAGCTATCAGGTCATGGTAGCAGGGTAAACTTCTCTCTCTCTCTCTCTCTCTCTATATATATATATATATAACATTAACACAATGCAAACTACATTCTAATAAAAATCGGATCTTAGATAGGTCTTTTGAGCCAATGCATGAATATAAATTCGAGAATCAAGCGAAACTTTCAAATGTATAATCCTAGCAAATAAAAGAGGCTTGCAAAAGTCGAACTTGAATTGAGACATAGACAAGAAATTTATATGATATTTTTGACAAATAAAAAATTCCAACACACATTCTAAATTTATCATCTTTAATTACAAAATTGAGACATAGGCCTATTTTGGGAAGGTGGTAAAAATCAGCTTTTTTGCTTTTAACCAAGATTTTTTAGAGTGATTTGAGGAGTTGGTAAAAAGCTGCTTTTAACCAAACTTTTTGGAAGTGATTTGACTAAAATACCCTCACTCAACTTAAAAAATTTACATTTTACCCAAACTTACAAGATATAAATATTGAGGGTAGATATGTAATTTTTCAACCAAATTTCATCACTTCCCAAATGACACAGAAAACGCCAGCTGCGTTTTCCTCCAAAACGCAAACCATGCGTTTTTTCCCTTTTCCCAAAAGAGCCCATAGACAACGACCATATTGAGACATAGACAACGACCATATTTATATATTAGTAGTGAGTTCCATTCAATTATGTAATTACAAAATTATTATAACATTACTCATCATCTTTTATCCCTTAACCAGTTCATCAAATTATTCTTGTTGAATAATTATTTGTCTATATGTACCTCACATGTATATAAATGATGTATTACATATATAATGATGGTATATCCTATTATATTATCAATGTAAGTAGTAGTAGTAGTGATGATACATTAAAACATGTGTAGAAAGCAATAATAATAACAGGGCATAGGGTTGTGTATAGCAGTGTGTGGTGGTGGTGGTCACAAGTGCTTTTGTCACATATGCATATCTGCCTTCCAAAAAGGGTTTTAAATCTGAGTCATTATTATTGTTATTGTGGTCCAACCCACCATTGTTCAATTATTTTTTGATCTTGTTGGAGAAAAAGCTACGTCACAATAATGTTTTCAAGTTTACCTAATGAAAGGCGAAAGAGAGTATTGTAGTGTTGAAATTTGGGCGAGTTCAGATTAGTTGAGGAGTTAGTTAAGCTGCTCAAATCAATCTAAGTCCGATTTAAACATCAAAAATTAAATTCAAATTAGGCTCGAATTACCCGATTGTTCACAATTTTCTTCTTTCTTTCTTTCTAGCTAGAGTAATTAATTTATTAAAGTTAACTCACATATATTTTTTTTATTTTGATAAAATAGTTAACATTAAAATAAATAATTTATATAATGAGAGAGACAAAAAGAACAAAGAGATGAGAACTGAGGAATCTTGTATAGTTGTTGAAATTTTTGTCATTTCAAATGTTAAGTATTGTGCTATATAATTTGCCTATATGATATACATAGTAAATATAATGTAATAGTTTAGATTATTTTAATATTATTTGATGGCTAATAATTTATGTGTATTTAATATATTTTTATATATTTATATATACAATTTAAGTTTCAAATTATTCAATGCCTTTGTCCAAACCCAACCTAAATGTAATTCAAACTTCTGCATTTTTATCCAAGTCCGTACCAAAATCAAAATATGTTGCTCAAGTGATTATAAAATTTTGAGTTAAACTCGAGTTGCAGTTGTAGAATACTACCCCTTACTAATTTCTAGTCTTAAAATTGGGTCTTGGGCAAAGTCTCCTTTCTGGGCCTATTTATCTCATTTCTCTAGTATATCCAAACGCGATCGGGTTGGGCAGCATATTTAGAAATCACAATGATTCATAACTCTAAATCTGAAATTCTAACAATAATTTTAATGATGTGATATGAAGTAAAAATATATATATATATATCATATCATTTATGAGTGAGGTTTATTGCCACATAAGAGCATCTCCAACGGTAATAGGTATTTTATTTATCTAAACATTACTATAAATTATACATTTTATTTTGTCTATTAACTGTTTCATATTTTTACTCCAACTATGTTTTTTATTTTAGTTATTCATCCAAATACTATTAACTTTATAGAATGCCACATCAGTAATAAAGATAGAGGAAAATGATCCTAATGATTAAATATATTTTGCCTAACCTTTGAAAGCTACCTACATGTAACTAATAAATGTGAGTTGAGTTAAAATGCCTAATTATATGCATATTGCATTGAAGTTGAAAAAAGTGAATTATACTAGGCATTTTGACTAACAAATATTATATGCCTAGTGGGTTAGAGCATCTCCAACGGTAGTAGGCATTTTACCTATCTAAATATTACTATAAAGTATATATTTTATTTTGCCTATCAACTGTTTTATATTTTTACTCCAACCATGCTCTTTATTTTAGCTATTTATCCAAATACTATTCATTTTATAGAATGACACGTCAACAACAAAGATGGAGGGAAATGATCTTAATGATTGAATACATTTTGCCTAACGTTGAAGGCTAGCTACATGTAGCTAGTGAATATAAGTTGAGTCAAAATGCCTAATCATATGCCTAGTGCATTGGAATTGAAAAAAGTGAATCACATTAGGCATTTTAACTAACAAGTATTATATGCTTAGTGCATTGGAGATGCTCAGAGCTCTACTTTTAGTGCTCTTAAACATTTTTCTTTAGGAAAATGTAGAGACTTATTTCACATTTGGGTTGTTTGGGGCAACTTAAATTTGATTATAATTTATTTTAATATGAGAATATATATTAAATTGTTTAGTGCAACTTTATTAGGCAAAAATAGTTTAAATAAGTTTTTAAAAAAAAATGATTATCTAGAAGCTAGGGAAAGGTGTTTTTAACTTTTACTTTCTGATTATAAAATTTCAACTTACAATAAACTATAATAAGCCCATTATCTATCTAATCAATCCATGTTTGGTTCATATGGTCTAAGCATCTTTCACATAATGCCAATTGATTTTGAATAGGATGGCTCTAAAATTTCAACATAGTATCAGAGTTGGATAATAAATTATGTATTTGAAACTCACTACTTGCTTAAAAATTATATAACAAAATTATGCTGCTAGTTCCTATACTTTGACCCTTATGTCATTTTGGTTGCTGTAATTTCAATTGGCTCAATTTGATCCAAAATTTTTGACTTTGTCTCAAATTGGTCAAATTGATTTCAATTATTACCATTTTTTTTTATAGCAAATGCATGTATAAGCAATATATGTCATACTTTAGAAGTAAAATTATAAACTTAATCAATTCAATGACTTAACCTTAACCAATTTAGTAATAATTTTTTGTCAAAAAACTTAACAATTTTATCAATTGGACAAAATTGATGCAAAATCTATAATTGAGGTTCAAATTTGAGCCAATTGATAGTATAGAGATCAAAATGACACAAGCAACTTAATATAGAAACTACTCATATAATTTGTTCAAAATTATAATATTTGTATGTGTTTGGTATGCTCATCGAGAAAAATTCGACAACATGCAGAAAAGCCCGTTAAAAATAAAAATAATAAATTTACCTCACTTTAGCAAATTAAAATTTTTAAATAAGGTGCTGATTAACAATTTTAAGAGTTGTAATACGTTTGCGAGGACGAATGGCAAATTAAGAGGATGCCGAGGTTGAAGAATGAAAAACTCAAAAGGAAAAACCTGTAGAGGAAAACTTGGCATACTAATAATGAGTCCTTATCGATGAGATTATCAACAGTAAGATACTCCGAAACTTAGGGATTATTTGGAATGTTTTAAATAAGTGTACTTTTTAATTTTTTGGACTAAAAAGTTAGGAAAAAAATATGGTTGTTTGGGTTAATTTTTTGACTTTTTACGAAAAAATGTGTATTAAAAAATTGTATAAATTAGTTTGTAGGAAAAGATAAAGAGTACGGCCGTACCATCTGGGGAGAGTGAATCGATAATAAGAAATGGTTGTCTACTTTTTGGACATTGCATTCGATGGTGCCATTCGGTCCATGGGGGCCATCACAGATCCCATTTTGATAATCTGAACCGTTCAATGTGTAGAACTCATCAAATACTATATACCTGTAAAAAATCACGATGATCGAATATCGATAGCTATCTAATCAGATTAGTTTTTTTAAACCGTTAACTATAAAACCATCATTTTTTTATACAAAACTGATTTGATCATGTAGTTAGCAATATCCGATCAATATGATTTTTTACAGACATATAGTACTCGACGAGTTCTACACATTAACGGTTCAGGTTATCAAAACGGAACCCATGATGGGTACCCACGGGCCGAACAACACAGTGCACTCCGCCTATGCAATTTTTTCAAAAAACTCAGTAACAGTTTGTGGGACGTCAGACTAAGTTGTAATAATTTGTGTGTAAATTTTTTTTTATTTATTATAAATAGTGATAATTTTTTAATTTTTTTAATAATTTTTTGACTTTAAATTATTTAGAATATGCCAAATCATGCCTTAAATTAGTGATCTCTCAATGTAAAGTGTGAGTACCAGTGCAAATGGGTGTGTAGACTAAACCAGGTGCATCTTATTCTTGGGTTTTTCCAATCCAAACTTCATGTTTGACCCAACACTTGATTGAACGATTGTCTGAACACCCGATCACACATCTTGCTCAGTCGATATCTTCTTTAAAAATTTATAAAAAAATATATGTTAACAGATATTTTAATATTATAATATATTATAGATTATATTATTTGCTTGGAATCCAAATAACTTGCTTGTCAAGTTTTCTTTTCTTTCCTTCCAAGTTAATCATTTTTCTTGGTAACCAAGTTTCCTCTCCTAAACTTTTCCTTCAAGAATCCTTCAAACAATTTGCCCACTAAGTTTTCTTTGCCTCCAAGAATCCTCCAAGAAACTTGTCCACCAAGTTTTCTTCTCCTATAAATTGACCTAACCTCTCATCTTGGAAAATAAAAAAAGTGTTTGTTGTTTTATTATGTTTGTGTGAGATTATCAAGCAATTAAAAAATGGTGTATGTGATGAAATTTTGAGTTCAACTAATTATACAGTATTGTTGGTGAACCATACGACTTATTTAGGCTGTTGTATTCTGTGGGGATAAGTCAAGGTTTTTTCTGCTGCACCGATGTGAGACTATGCCTAACTATAGAGAACTTGAATCTCTTTAAAGAAAACGAATTACTTGTACCTCAACCCTTTCAATAATTATTATAATTTTTATTTTTTAATATTTTATTTATAGTTATCACCAATAATATATATATAATTTCTTATAATAAATAAATTCAAGATTCAAACACGACCCTTCCCTCCAAAATTACAAACAGTACAACTATACACAACAAAATGCAATGAGCATTATAATAAAAGTCGGTGAGGAAAATGATAGCGGTGGACTTTAGGCCACTTAAGCTACACGCAAAGCATCAAGATTCATTCAATTCATACCTACCACTAAAATGGGACCCACTTCCTCATTCAAAAGCATTCAGGGGCTGCTCTCTGCTGTCCCCTCTCTCTCTCTCTCCCCTCTTTTTTCTCTCTCTCACTGAGTGGAGCATGCCTGTCGTCCTTCCTCTTTTTCCTGCATTGATAAAAGGCAAGGCAAGAAAAGCATTGATTAAAGGAACTCATATGGATGACCAAGAAGTATATATATTAAGAAGGAAAATGAGGAGAAGCTCTAATTAGAGCTATCATTAATAATGTAGTAGTGGGTCTCACTTATTGTCACAGTAGGTATTGTGTCTAATTTTTTGTTTTTTGTTTTTTTTTTTGCTTTGTCACCTCATTAGTGGTGAGTTTAAAACTACTAAATTAGTGGTCTCTAACACCACTGTATTAAGAAATATTAGAGATCTGAGTTATTAAAATTTTTATTAAATGTTTTATATAGATGTGGGACTCATATTATGTAGATCACATGCAGATCCTATACTTATATAAGATATTTGATAAGAAATTTAAAAAATCTTTTAAAATCTGTAACATTACTTAATGTATTATCATCATCATCATCGCGACCACCTCCTTTTATTCATTTGTGTGTGCAAATGCAATATTGTAGTTTTAGTAATGACTGAATCAATTACAACTTACAAGCACTGAAAAGGTTTCACAACTACCGAGCAAACCCCACATATTTACACCAACTGTATAATTAACCATCTTCAGCTTCATTTTGACAATTCTTTTGTTTTTTTTAATGAGTTCATCTACCTCATATTAATAATACTAGAATGATTATGTTTTCTTCTCATTTTTCGTTTTGTTAAAAGAATAAACAAAGAACATGACTATTTGTTGCCTCCACTGTTTGGTTCAAGCCGGGGAATTTTAATTTAAGTATCGTCTTTTAGTCAGTATATTTACTGCTATATTTATTAATATTTATTTCATTAAAATATTTATTTTTTAATTTTTCTGTCTAGAATTATTTTAGTAAATCAAACATTACCTAAATGACTTACAATACCATTTCCTCATGCATTCATAATCACGACCAAAGGAGCTATGTATTTCCGGCAAATTTACGGCACCGGTTGTTACTCATTAACGGGATAATTATTCAAAAACAAAATATATAATATTACGCATATGGTGCTCCAAACTAATAGCTTGATAAAAAGATTAACTAATAAAATATGTTGACTCACCTTTATTAGGTAGTTAAAATACAAAAAACGCTTAGTATGTATTAGAATTTTTCATTAGCTGATACATAGACAATGTGATATAATATTCCAAGAGTACCTAATAATTTCCCATTTAGAAGACTCCAATTTCCCTTTGCTTACCACAAAATTCATGCAACTAATGAAAACATCAGACCTTCCCTTCACCATATCAATTTTTGATGAAACCCTCAATTTACTGAAAACCCACAAAATTGGTTTTCTAGAATTTGACAAAATCCATCAAAAACTCAAAAGAATATACACAGAGTACAAACAACAATAGCAAAGTTCTTCCAAAATGCACAATTCTTATGGTAGCAACAATCCTCATTTGGACCATATATGTTCTCTCTCCGCATCACAGCACTACATGCCAACAAGACCAATTTTGGCAACAACCCGGGATTACATCTAGTCAATGAACCGGTTAATAAACATATGGTAATATCCTCCATGGAACGAGTTTGCAGTACTCTGCCCACACTTCTCTATACTTCTCTGTGCACCGAGCTTCATCTCTTCTTTCTCTCCATATTAGCAGAATAAGAAGATAAACTGGATAGAAGTACGGAACTGGGGAACTGCAAAAATGAATGACTTCTCATTGACATTTTTTGTTTTTTGCTATATTGAATTATATAACCACCAAAAATAAAGTATGATTGAGAACTTTACCTTATCCCACACGGTAAACTGAAGGAAGAAGCCACTAGTAAATCACCAAGGTAATTACAGTGCCTTGCAATTCCCCTACAGAGAAAGAAGGGTTGAATGAGATGACACGTCTCGAACATTGAAGATAGGTACAAAAT
Organism: Camellia granthamiana; assembly: GCA_036172215.1. Classification (NCBI taxonomy): domain Eukaryota; kingdom Viridiplantae; phylum Streptophyta; class Magnoliopsida; order Ericales; family Theaceae; genus Camellia; species Camellia granthamiana. The sequence continues at coordinate 25,754,988 of CM069905.1, read as the reverse complement.
TGATATATTTTGCAACCCATGATTCATTGATCATGGAATGTTGATACCGTCAAAGTAAAACATTCAATCCACTGAAGACAACATTTAATTGGACCAAACCAAATACCATGATGCCGCCGCCTTCCCAGGAACCGTTGCAAATGAAATAAAAGAATAAAATTATAAATAAGCTACACAGCTAAAATTTTCATCTGTAGTTAATTTGACAAGTCACTACAACAGGCTACATTCCACAGTATAGAACTAGACTGCTCCCCAATGTATATTTTGTCCCAACTGCAAATTGTCGCTTACAAAGGTTTAGATTGTAGTTCACAATTTAGTGTCACACCTATTAGTTCCTTCTTTGGTCATCACAGAATTCCAGACTTTGGAATTCTAAACCTTTATATGGCTTGTTTGCCTACAGCTTCTAAATATCGGTGGAAGTACTACTTTTTTGAGTGACGATCAGAGTTGATTCAACGTTACACCTATTAGTTCACATTATTTCCAACTCCAAATTTTGTTGAGGCCTAAAGAAACTACCTCTTCTGTTTATGCACTTTAACAGACAATAGGAATTGAGCCGCAGAATCCCTCATTCTGACGTAAGGTTGAGGCACTTAAAGTTACCACCTTAATGTTGCTTTGGCCAAGTAACAATCAATAGGAAATCATAATTGCATCACTGTCTTGAAAACAGTTTTTGGTTTATTCATTTAGTTTCATTTCTTTCATTTTTTTCCAACAAAAAAATGAATTAGAAGAATGTGATCAGACGAAAACCTTACCAATAACCAGAAGCCAGCAACTTTCCCCCTATAACTTTTGGAGGCCTACCCCATATTGGCGCTTTAGGGTTCTTTTTGAATACATGCTTCTGCTTGTTAGCACCTCTAAAAACCAGATACCTTCCCAATACCAAGAAATAAATAAATAAAATGCCATTTTAGGTCATGAATGACAAAGGAAGAAGAGAAGATAAAGAAAATTAGAAAAGGAAAACCTAACAAATAAAGTCATCCAAATTGCAAAGAGAAAAAGAAAAAGAACTTGATCAGAATCATCTTGATTATGCTGAAAGACATTTACCCAGTCAGAAAAACAATGCCATTTGCAATAACAGCAGCTGTTGTTAGCTCCACCTTGTTACTCAAAAGCCACCAACCCTACAATAAAGAAAGAGGCAACCGGTCATCCAAGAGTTTTACAAGGAAAAATATTTAGCTCACAATGTGACTTTGATGGTAACATCTTCAGGGTACAACAACAGAAACATGGAAATCCTAGGAACAAATTACAAAGCACTTTGTCATCATTATTCAGATGCATCAAAGTTAATTCACCATCTGGAACTCTGATCTCTAAAGGGATAAATCAATAGTTTATTTAGATTAAATTAATTGGATTGTAGATACTGATAACAAGTCCAAGGTTGGTTTTCTTTTACTCAGTAGAAGATAATAAAAGAGTAACATATCTATAATACAACTCGCTATTCTATGAAATCTATAAAATTTAACTTCACTTTTCTTCAGAGATTATAGAAACTATGAAGTTTACTAAAGTGGCTAAATAGCATTCAAGCATAAATATGCCATATTGTGATCCAGATTACATGTTTCATTTGCTACCATATATACATTTTTTGTTATCCAAGGAGGATTAAATCAGTCCTTGCAGAAAACTGATTGTAATTGTTGGAATGGAAGTCAAACAGGTTCACTGTTTTGAAGAATTTATCACAGTCACGAGCATAACTGGGTATAAGTATACAGATCCAGGTATGCATCTTTTTAATTTTCTTGCCAAGAAACAAAAATAGTTTCTTCTAATAATTTGATCTAACAAGTGACGAGTAACTAACTACCTGAATACTAAAGGTGAAGGGAATCCAAACTAGATCTCCAAACACAAGCATGAAGCCCAACTTTTCTGCAATTATATCCCAACTGCACAAGATAGTCACATAAAAAAGGTCAGATTTGTAAATAAAATCATATTGGAATTATAAAGTTGAAATCTTCCAGATAAGAAAAAGTAAATAGAAGTGAGTGAAGGAAACAGAATGATAGGATGCACAATGTAACATGATTTATTAACAGTACTATCAGAAATGAATAAGATACAGACATGTGAAGTGCCAATGATTCTCAACATTAAGGTATAAATCTCATGTAGTGGACTACAATTGGGCATAGAGGTGTGCATGGTTCACATCAGCTCAGTGCATGTTAGAGCCAGACCCATAATTGAACCAACTTTTGTCAGTTCTCAATTTGTGGACCCAAAGCTGACGAGGCGATGACTAAAATGTAGAACCAAACCAATCCAACCAAAGAAAATTCAGGTTGGCCATGCAAGTCTAACTGTGTTGTATAAATTTTTTTTATTTTTATTTTTTTGGATAAACAATCAAACTTTATTAGAAAGCATCAAGACGATGCAAAGAATACAAAAAAGCAGCCCACAAAAGGATTATACAAAACTAACTAATCAAATCCACCACAAAGTCTACAAGGACCAAAACATTGGGATCAACTGTACCCGTAACCCAACTATGTAGCACCATCAACAACCTACTCTCTAATCATGAAACGGAATGACACTCATCTTGAAACACTCACCTATTCCGTTCTAACCATACCAACCAAAGCAAACAATGGGAAGCTGATGCAGGACAGATTCGAAATAGGCCTAAGTATGAGCAAACACAAATAACAAGGCTGTTTTGGGGTCTGTGAACAGCGGACGTGAACAGTGATTTGTAGGAAGTAGAGGAAGGGTTAAAGAAGGATAGATCTAGGTATCACACCTAGAAAACCCAAGGCATCACACCAAGGGGCTCTTTAGCATCGCACTAAAGAAAGATTGCATTGCACAATCATAGAAGCATAAGGTTAGTTTTCATTCATTCAATCCATGATTTGCCACAGGACTTACAATCTAATCTATACTAACTTCATCTTGACTCTAAAACTTTCCAAATTAAATGACAGGACTAACTTAGACTCCCTAGGACTCTTTAATGCATTAATCATGTGAAAGACACCAGAAGACTCTTTGACCAATTAAATAACCCAAAGACCTTGACTAGAAATTTAAAGACATTTGACTTGAGAAACTCAAAAGACATTTTTAAATAAATCCCAAGTCTAGTTAATCTCCCAAGTAGGCCCCACATCATCTAGCATATGCCAAATTAAGGCTTGGGCCTTAGAACCATCGGGTCCACGCCTTTTATAGACTTTAATTGGTTGCTGCCATTTTCCATCAACTCTTCCCGGCTTGAAAGAACTAGACCCCGTCGAGTTAAAAGCATGGAACTCTTCATAAAGGTCAGGGTTGAGGCGCCGAAACTCCTCATCAGTAATCCAAGAGCAATCTGACAGTGAACATTCCTTCCACAATGAGATACTTTTGATAACCTCCATGTTGAGTTGAAACAATTTCATGATCAACCATGTCTTCGATTTCATCTTGAAAAGATTTGGATGCCGGGAGAGATGCCACAGGATCAGCCCGGTTACTATTCTCAACATGCCCATAATATCGAGTTAGATCCTCAATATTGAACACATTACTTATGCGCATATCATCAGGTAATTCGAGCACATAAGCATTTGAACTGATCTTCTTGAAAACTTTAAATCGTCCAGCACTCTTCAAATGAAGTTTCTTATATACCCCTTTAGGATACTGTTTGGGTTTGATTCGAACCATGACCATGTTGCCCTCATCAAATTTAGCAAACCTCCGCCGCAAATCAGCATGTTGTTTGTACCCCTCATTGCTGATGGCAATCTTTCATCGCACTTCATCATGGATATCACAAATATGTTGACTAAAAGCTTTAGCTTCAGCACTTGGGCGAGCCTGAATAGGTGGGGGAACCAAATCGATTGGTTTCCTTGGAAGCAAACCTGTGACAATTTCAAAAGGGCTGCGACCTGTAGATCTATTCACAGCGCTATTGTATGCAAATTTTGCCATAGGAAGTACCTGATTCCAGCTGCCAACATGATCACTAACAAGGCAGCCAAGTAGATTATCCAAAATGCAATTAACAACCTCCGTTTGACCATCAATTTGCGGATGAAAAGCCGAAGAAAATTTCAGCTTTGTATTCAGCAACTTCCATAGCGTTCGCCAAAAGTAACTCATAAATTTTGAATCACAATCAGAGACAATGGTCATTGGCCGTCCATAAAGTCTGACAACTTCTTGAGAGAAGAGCTTAGCCATGTGGACTGCATCCAATGTCTTTGAACAAGGAATAAAGTGTGCCATTTTCGAGAAGCGATCCACAACTACAAGGATAGAGTCATGTTTCCGAAGGGTTTTTGGTAATCCAAGGACAAAGTCCATACTTAAATCCTGCCAAGGTTCGTGGGCCACGGGTAATGTAGTGTATAAACCTGTATTCTTCTTTCTTCCCTTCGAAAATTGGCAAGTACGGCATCGCAAAACAACCTTGCCCACATCTCGCTTCAGCTTTGGCCAATAAAAGCGATCCTCAGCCATTGCAATTGTCTTATCTCTTCCAAAATGACCTGCTGCTCCCCCAGAATGCAATTCCCAAATCATTTCTTCACGGATTGATGTGTTGGGTAAGCAAATGTGAGTTCCCTTGAAGAGGAAACCATCATGCAAAGAAAACTCACCATATCCTCCCTACTGTCCAGCTAGCAGTTGAGCATGTATAGAGCTAAAATCCTTACAAGAAGGATAATCTCTCTTGAGCAAGTCAAAACCCACCAATTGTATAGCCATGGAAGAGAGAACATACACTACTCGGCTAAGGGCATCAGCAACCTTGTTCTCAGAGCCAGCTTTATGTTTGATAACAAAAAAATACTCCTACAGAAATGAAACCCATTTACCATGTCGATGATTCAACTTCTTTTGACTGTTGATGTACTTGAGTGCTTCATGGTCTGAAAACAACACAAACTCCTTATAAAGAAGATAGTGTCGCCAATGGCGAAGAGCTTGAATCATTGCATAAAATTCCTTGTCATAGGTGGAATACTTTTGCTTGGTTTCATTGAGTTTTTCGTTGAAATAGGCAACCGGGTGCCCTTCTTGACTCAGCACACCCCTAATCCCAACATTTGAAGCATCACACGCCAACTCAAATACCTTTGAAAAGTCAGGAAGGTGTAGAACAGGAGCCTCAGACATCATCTTCTTTATGTCTTCAAAAGCTTTTGTGGCTTCCTTGGTCCAAACAAACTATCCCCCTTTTATACAGTTAGTGGTAGGTGCCATTATCGTGTTGAAATTCCTGATAAACCACCGATAAAAAGTCGCCAACCCGTGAAAGCTGCGAACTTCCTGCAAGAAGGTTGGAATTGGCCACTCTAGGATAGCTTTCACTTTACTTGGATCGACTTCCACTCCTTTAGACGACACAATGAAACCCAAAAATACAACCATTGGACTCATAAAAGAACACTTCTTTAAGTTAATGTAGAGCTTCTCTTGACGGAGGACCCTCAAAACTTGTTGAAGATGAAAGATATATTCCTCCTTGGTCTTGCTATAGATTAGAATATCGTCAAAATAAACAACTAGGAAGTTAAAGCGCATGAATGTACCTGGGGCATTTGTTAGACCAAATGGCATGACTAGCCACTCATAGAGGCCATCCTTGGTCTTGAAAGTTGTCTTCCATTCATCTCCTGGCCTTATACGTAGCTAATGGAGCCACTTTTCAAATCAATCTGTGAGAATAGACAAGACCCAGCCAACATGTCCAACATATCATCAAGCCTCGGGATAGGGAATCGATATTTGATTATAATCTTGTTTATAGCATGACTATCTATGCACATGCGCTAACTGCCATCCTTCTTAGGGGTAAGCAAAGCCGAAACAACACAGGGACTTAAACTTTCACGAATGAACCATATCATCAAGCCTTGGGATAGGGAATCGATATTTGATTGTAATCTTGTTTATAGCATGACTATCTATGCACATGCACCAACTGTCATCCTTCTTAGGTGTAAGCAAAGCCGGAACAGCACAGGGACTTGAACTTTCTGCGTGCTCCCTTTGATTTATGCGATAGGCTGGAAGATTAGGCAATTGTGATCCAGGAATGAGATCTATTGCGTGCTGGACATTGCACATGCGGGGTAATTCATCTAGGAGTTCTTTCGGGGCAACATCAAAAAAATGGGACAGAAACTTGGTTACTTCTGTCGGCAATACAGAGACAGATTCAACAGCTAAATCTGACACTTCTTTCACTACCATAGCATATATAACTCCCAGTTCCATACTCTCAGCTTGAAAACACCTCTTGGTGAGAATGTGGAGAGATTTAGGCTTATTTTCAGCGACGTCCTTTGGCTTCTTTTCCTTGAATTTTCCCATTTCAGCTGTAGTCATTGGCTTCAAAACAATCTCCTTGTTCTTGAATGAGAAAGCATATGTGTTCTCTTTCCCAGAATGCTGCACATCTCTATCATAAAGCCATGATCTTCCAAGAAGGATGTGTGACATTCATGGGAATTACGTCACACCAGATAGAATCACTATAAGAACCATAAGAAAAAGAGACTAGGCAGCGCTGAGTTACCGGAATGGACGTGTTATCGATCCAATCTACCTTATATGGATGATGATGTGGTTGAACAGGAAGCTTAAGACGCTCCACCGTGACTGCAGATACAACATTCAGCATCGATGATAAGCTTCCTAGCTTGGTTTCCACAACGAACCAACATTTGAAAAATAGAAGTATGCCTCCAGTCTTCCTTTTCAGTTTTGGCGTTGCAAGGATATGCTTGACAACAGAAATCAAAGAATTGTCCACCTCTTCATCTTCTAATTCATCTGTATTTAGTACCCCAACGTCAAAGGAATCATCGTTACCATCATTGTTTGGTTGATCGAATTCAGCTTCTTGCTCCACTCCCATGTGTAAACTCTCTTTGGACATTGAAATGCCATGTGACCAGATTCACCACACTTAAAGCACTTGGTTTCCTTCCCGTTTCCTTTGTTGGCTGCATATTTCTTGCCTTTCGGATCAACCGTATTGACAGAAGTTTGCTTTGAAACATTGGACCGGAAACGATTTGCATCACTGTACCCCTTAGTTGTGGTTTCCCCAACTTAAGACACAAACTTTTTAGAAATTGGATATTGCAAATACTCCTTCATATCCAAAGCAACTTGGAAGGCATGTTCGAGACTATATAAGGGTTGGCGAAGCAACTCCCTCCTTATGTCGGACCTTAAACCAGCCTTAAACCGAGCAAGAGCTTGACTTGAATCTTCCGTAATTTGACTCCTCATCTTTAGCTCATCAAATTTCTGCATATATTCAGCCACTGACATGCGGTTTTGCTTTAATTCAATCAGTTGTTCACACAACTTCTCATGGTTGTTTGATGGCATGTACTTTTCCCTCAACTTAGCTTTCATCTCCTGCCAAGTACCAATTGGTGGCTGCCCCAACCTTCGAATATCACCTTCAACATTGGTTCCTTTGCAATAAGTCATGGGCCCAATCAGACATGGAATTTTGCTGCCTTCCCTGATCTTGGCCAGCCCTAAATTGCTGCCGTCATAAGGGATTTGCATGTTGCTCTTCCATGCGCTCGCCTTGATTTTCACCATTTTCATTAGTATTGTTATTCCCAGAGTTTTCGCCTTGTTCATCACCTCTAGGTTGAGTTGTTTGGCCTTCCAAAGTACTGACGCGCAAACCAAAATTATCTATATGCTCCACAAGCTTCAACAGAATTTCGTCACGCTGGAAATCAGTTAATCTTCCCTTAAATGGCTTTCTAGATCGTGTAGACATGATGCTACTCTCGCTCTGATACCGAGTTGATGCAGGACAGATTCGAAATAGACCTAAGTATGAGCAAAACACAAATAACGAGGCTGTTTTGGGGTCTGTGAACAGCGGACGTGAACAGTAGGCGTGAACAGTGATTTGTAGGAAGTAAAGGAAGGGGTAAAGAAGGATAGATCTAGGTATCACACCTAGAAAACCCAAGGCATCACACCAAGGGGCTCTTTAGCATCGCACTAAAGAAAGATTGCATCGCACAGTCATAGAAGCATAAGCTTAATTTTCATTCATTCAATCCATGATTTGCCACAAGACTTACAATCTAATTTATACTAACTTCATCTTGATTCTAAAACTTTCCAAATTAAATGACATGACTAACTTAGACTCCCTAGGACTATTTAATGCACTAATCATGTGGAAGACACCAGAAGACTCTTTTGACCAACTAAATAACCCAAAGACCTTGACTAGAAATTTAAAGACATTTGACTTGAGAAACTCAAAAGACACTTTTAAATAAATCCCAAGTTTAGTTAATCTCCCAAGTAGGCCCCACATCATCTAGCATATGCCAAATTAAGGCATGAGCCTTAGAACCGTCGGATCCACGCCTTTTATAGACTTTAATTGGCTGCTGCCATTTTCTATGAGAAGCAAGCACCCAAGCCTTCCGGCGCCTCTTCCCCACCCCAGCCCCACCCCAACTTTGTAACACTTCCAATAAAGACCCCAGTTGCACCCACACTAAGCCAAACAAAGCAACAAGAAACTTCCAAAGTCTGGATACAACCGGGCAATGAAGAAGCAAATGATCCACCGTTTAACTGTGTTGTATAAATTTTGACTTAATTCATTAAAAAAATTTACTATTACTATAGAGACCTATTATAAACAATGATTATGGGCAAGAGTGTCTATATAAGGGAAAATGCTTCAATAAATACCTCCCTTTTGGGAGCATACCATATGCACCTACTTTGAGACATAACCAAAACCACTTTGACTTGTAGCCAAAAACAACTTTGGGTCGTAACCAAGGCGAGCCCCACTTTTATTTGACCATAAGCGAACCCCATTTCAATTTGATCACCACTTGAAGTCATAACCAACACACCGCTTTGGGGCATAACCAGAGGATATGGTTCACAACTTTTTAAGGGGTGTGTGCCATAAAATTGGCCCTATATAAGACACAATCATAAGTTCATAACCAATAGCATTGAGACATGCTAATTTACAAATTGAAATTTTTTTAATACATATAGGGGTCAATTTTCAAGTTGCTTCAGGTTACCCAAGAACCAACCGATTTGGTTGGTTCTTGGAAATTTGGACCCAGAACCAAAATGAAGCTTTGCTAGAACCCAGCCAACCCAACACATTAAGATTACGTTGGTTCAGTTCAAGGATTATTCAATAAGAATGAAGAGTATTATAACACAAAGAAAAGTAAACAAAAATACATCTCCACGAAGAAATTGGCAGGTTAGCATAGTAGAATATCAAATATATTCTCATGAGAGAATGATGCAATTGCACTTTGTTGAGTTTGAGTTGGGTATTCTTCAGAGAAACAGATAACGCACTTACGTGGAGGTCATGTACTCTTCATAAAACAAGTAGTCCAGGATGTATAACTGAAACACGATTAAACGAAAATGAAATAAATAAATAGGTTATCAAAGAAAAATCAACAATCACCTACAAAACTAGTTTTGAAACATGAAAAGTATACATCACCAAATTACCACACAGAATAGCTGGTAAAGAATCATTGATTGGCTCAAGTTGGCATCTTGAACACTTTTTGCCAAAATGGAGAGGTTGATAAGTAGCCATCCCATCATTCCAGCTCTAACAAAGAAAAATCTACAGAAGAGAATTCCATCATTTTAAGAGGTAACATATTCAACATAAAATGCAGCTGGATTATGTCTTCATATTCAATTAAGCTAGAGTCAAAATGTTTTGTCATATGTAGACATGGAAGAGTCGGGAAATACTTTTTAAGATGTTTCAAGAAAAGCACTGCAAAATTAATTTATGATTTAATTAGGTTCATGGAAATTGTGATTGTATACATGGAAGGAAAAACAAATAGGAATGAAAATAAGTTCACTGCTGAAGGATGGTGGAAAAAGAAAACAAGACAATGAGAGCAGGAAAGCAAAAACGTCAAAGTTGAATTCAGACTACAAAATCTGCAATAACAAGTTTCTACAGCTTGAAACAAAGAATAAGCTGGGGCATTTTTTAAAGAAAATAAAATTATACATGAATAAGTTAAAGGGAAAATTTCACTTCACCCCCTTGTGGTATAGGCCAAGAATGCATAATAATCCACTGTCACTCGAAAATAATCACTTAACCTTCTCGTGGTTTATGGACTAAAAGACACCGTCACAATTCCCATCTGAAATAACTGAAGGCACAACTCACACACCTTTTCTGAGAGTGAGTCACTAAAAAAATTTACAGTGAAGCATTTCTATAGAAGAGCTAATTTGTTGGGATAGTTCTTTCTGCTGGCCCACTTATCAAACAATTGTTGAGCATCGAAAATCACATGCTTCAAAGTCTAGACAAACACACTAGTATTGGCAAGCAACCCCATTCACATCACATAGTTTTAGTTCACTAGATCAACAATTTCTATTAGATTTGAAATCACATATGCTACAAGAAATTAGAAAAACTACTGCCAAAATTCGAAGAAAACAAACCCAACTTGATCAAACTCATTATGATGAATCTCTTTTTCTTACTCACTTTACAGTCTTTTCATATGAATTTAATGGTTGGCAAGTTTCAGAACCATGAAAAAATTCAGTGGGTAGTGAGTGCATGGAAGTGGGTTAGTTCAGAAGGGAGGGAGAAGATGAGGATATTTAGGTAAATTTACAAGTGCCATTAATAGAAGTAAGCAGTGCATTTTAGTCTACAAACCACAGGGGGTTAAGTGGTTATTTCCAAATAAGGGGGTCACTGGGGTTATTGCACATGACCCATACCATAGGGAGGTAAAGTGAATTTGCCCCTACTTAAATGCATGGTCTGAATAAAATTCTAAAGGACCAGCTATAAAAAGAAAACAAGCTCAAATTGAAGTCTGTATTACATACTTGAGATCAACGCCCATAAATTGAGGATTCAGCTGTATCCCAAACCACCTATTGGATGACATAATATAGCAGCAATATCAAGAAACCGAAGGTACATGCAAAATGTTAATTACACAACATGGAAGATACTTTTTATTTCACAAGCATAGATTTCAACAGAAAGGTGCCAAGGGAACGTAACACTTGTAAAACAAGACAGCTACTAAAAAACCTGTAAGCCTCTCTATAAAGGATCTACATTCTCTACAAACAAGAAGATTGAAAATACAATCAAATGATATTTATAGAGATAAAGAAAAGATCTTAAAAAGATGTTCAAGCCAGAAATTTTTATTTTTATTTTTATTTTTTTTTGATAAATAAGTTCAAGCCAGAAATTACAATTAATTATTACTGTATCTTTTCTTTCATAGGAGTTCATCTATTATTTGTGGTTGCTAAAGCATGCAATGAAAAGTGTGCAGGAAACATCACACGTGTGATATGGGAATTGTCTACATGTTTTATCATCAAACCAACAAGTTATTCATGTTGCAGCACTCAGCGATCCTACAAAAACATATGGACTGTTATGATAAGGTTGAGCACATAAAACATAAATGTGTAGCTAGTCACCATGACACACTATTAACATTTCAGAAATACTTCCACTTCAAAATAGCATGCAACAACAAAATAGCTCTTGCATCCTATTGTAGAAGAGAATTTGATTCTAATTTGGAAAATAAACTTCTGCTTCAACTTCTAGCAACCATCTAATAACTTTAGCCAATACATTTTGTACTATGAACCAAAGAAAATCCTAATAAGAAACAAACTCAAATGAATTTAACTAGAATTCCTGACAGGTAAGACCAGTTATATGATCCAACAATAAATTCATAACCAATTCAAACAGATCTCGTTTCTGTGATTTACAACTTAAGCTAGAAAGTAATTAAACAGATCTCATTTGAGATATATAAGCTTCCAAGAAGCTTAAGGTCGGATTGTTGGAGAAAATGAAACCATGGAATTACAAGATCATGTAATGATTTTGTGGATATTATTGCTAGAGACAGGAGTAGGACTAGGAAGTTGGATTAGGTGAACATGCTGCAAGTTAAATTCTTTCTGAATTCCCTTCACTCCAATGGAAGCTTCTATTTACACAACACCCTTTTTCTCTGTTCACAACAGTTTGTCAGTTCCGATATCAACTACTGAACAAAAGTCAATTGTTCAAATGTCAACAACTGAACAAAATTCGGATATCAACTACCAAACTGGATTTTCATTTGGCAATTAATTTCCTAACATTGAATTTTATTCAATAGTTGATATCCAAATGAAAAAATGGTGTGAACTAAGGTGGTGTTTGGGAAGCACCATCCCAAATTTTTTATCTCATAAAAACCACTAAAAGACAATAGTTTTGCAAAACCAAAAAAAACACATCCAAACAAAATATCACATCCAACCCCATAATCATTTCACTTTTTCTCTCACAAACATCACATCCAACGACATAAAAACCCAACTATCTTCCCAAACACTAAAAATTTTTTATCTCATAAAAACCTACATCTACTAAAATCTACATAAAAACTCACTTCCCAAACACCCACTAAGAATAAGTTTTGTGGTGTGTAAATATAAGCTCCCCCCGCTCCAATAGAGATCCATAGTTAACTGTGTATGCACACAGCCACAAATCTTTCTCCTATAAGCCAAGACAAATCTCATGTGGAAAAAAACAACAACTACTAAGACAGCAACATCCTTATACGAAGTACCAGCACAATCCTATTTTCCTATTCAATTAAAAACTACTCATCCTAGAAAAATCATTGTAAGTACCAGTCATGAATTAGGTTTCCTGTGACATGAGGCTTCAGGGATGAACCCTGATCATGCGATTTGCGACCAGCCACATAAAGTACCAATGTTACCTGGAATTTAGAAATAAAAGATAAATTAGAAAAGTGAGATCATATTTAGAATAAAATGGAAAAGTAAAATTATCCTTCTGTTGATAGTGCATTTGTGTGAATCAGAGGTGCAATCAAGTACAGTTGTTGCCACATCCAAGACAATAGTTATCTCAGTACTTAAAAAAATGTAATGAGGAAACAATGTTGTCATAAGACCCACCAAGTTTTTAAGCTACTTTTTTTTTGATAAATAAAGTTTATTACCACAGCATCAAGAAGATGCTAAAAGAATACAAAACAAACCCCGCAAAACAAGGATCTATCCAACTAAATCATCAACAAAATCTAAGATAACAAACAAATCTGGATTCATCCTTTCTGACACCCAACTATACAAAACACCCAAAAACCAAGACTCGAAACAAGTAATGGATTGGGCACTTCCTTGAAAAATCCGACGATTCCGCTCCAACCAAAGCAACCACATCAAACACAAAGGAGCTAAAGCCCAAGCCTTCCATCTCCGCTTCCCAACTCGACCACCCCTTCAGCAACAAAGAACCTCCCTAACTTGCTTCGGTTGACCCACACCACACCAAAGAAAGAAAAAACAAGCACCCACAAATGAGAAGCAAATAGACAGTGAATCAGCAGATGGTTCACTGTTTCCGCATCCACACAACACATACAATACCAATTAACCAAAATATGATGCCGACGGATCAGATTGTCAATAGTCAAGATCCTACCAAAAGCTGTTGTCCACATAAAGAAAGCTACTTTCGATGGAACACCAGGGACTCATATAGAACGCCAAGGGAAAACCCCCCCTTCACCACCACACAAGGACAAATGAAAAGACGAGACTGAAAAAACATATTTAGCCCCTGGAACTCCCCAGACCAAAACACAACCGGAACCTATACAAGAAGGCCAACAAATCCACTAACTGCCCAACCTCTCAACCCTGCATATATCGACGAAGAACAATATCCCAAACCAACCCCTCACCCCCTCCAGCCAAGTAAGATACCACCAATGCCTCAAGATCCACCACCAAACGGTAAATCAAACGAAAACGCTATAGAAGGGTAACCTCCCCACACCACTTATCTTTCCAAAACCGCACCCGAGTTCCATTGCCCACCGCAACTGGACTCTATCCCAGAACTGGACCCTGCCCCGTCAAATCCCCTTCCACAACCCACACCCAAAAGAACCCCCCCCCCCCCACCTCCCCCACCTCCTTAGTACACCATTCTCCTCGCCCCAATCCATACTTGGAGGTCACCACCCTACACCACAAGTGATTCTGTTCCTAAGAAAACCGCCAGAGCCACTTCCCCAGCAAAGCCAAATTAAACCTACATAGCCTACGCACCCCTAACCCCCCGGCCATCTTAGAGCAACAGACCTGTTCCCAATTAATGAGATGATACCGAAACTCCCCACCATCACTTCCCCACAAAAAGTCGCACTACAGCTTTTCCAACCGACCAGCCACCGACACAGGAATGACATGCACTGACATAAAATAAGTCGGAATACTACCCAACACACTCTTCACCAAAGTTAGCCTCCCCCCCTTCGATAGATACTGCCTCCTCCATCCTGCAAGCCGGTGCTGAACTCGTTCCAACACCCCATCCCACACCACTTTCGCCTTAAAAGGAGCCCCCCAAAGGCAACCCCAAATGAGACACCGCCAAATGAGACACCTTACAGCCCAAAATCGCTGCTAAAGACGGAAATTGAACAACCTGCCCTACAGGAATCAACTCTGATTTCGCCAAATTGACCTTGAGACCTGAGACCACCTCAAAGCATAACAAGACACATCGCAGATACCCTAACTGCTTGGGATCAACCCCACAGAAAATCAAAGCATCATTAGCGTACAACAGGTGAGAAACACCAACCCCATTTGCTACCAAAAAACCCTCCAACTAGCCCTCCTGCACCGCCCGAGACAACAATCGACTCAGCGCCTCCATGACAAGAATAAACAACAAAGGGGACAATGGATCCCCCTGCCGCAATCCCTGAAACGTCTGGAAATAACCAACTAACGTCCCATTCACCAATACAGGCATTCACACCGTCAAAATACAAAACCAGACCCATCGCCTCCACATTTCCCCAAAATCCATCCGCTCCATAACAGCCATCAAAAAATCCCAATTGACATTATCGTAAGCCTTCTCAATATCCAACTTACAAATCACACCAGGCTATCCTGTCCATAACTGAGAGTCCACACATTCATTAGCCACTAAAACCGCATCTAAAATTTGATGACCACCCATAAAAGCATGCTGGGTCTCCCACACTACCTCCCCCACCTGCAACCGCAACCTATTAGCCAAAACTTTCGCCAACAACTTGTACACACCACCCAACAAACTAATAGAACGAAACATCTGAATATCCTCCGCCCCTCCGACCTTAGGAATCAAAGCAATTTTGTCCTCTAAAATGGTTGTCCAATGACTTAACTCAGCCACCTAAAGCTAGCCAAAACCTACAGGTTCACTAGTCTAGCCTAAGTTCAACCATCATCCAACTACTTTGGTGCCCTCGCTTGAGTAATAAGCTAAAGCTACTTAGCTCGGCTTTTAAGCTACTTCACATGTAAAGGGAATGCAATCCTAAACTACCATTTCATTCTCAAGGGATTATAAAGGGAAGTTATATTGTTTGAAGAGATTTAGCCCAATTGGCCTCCCAATTAAATTTCCAGTGAAATAAGAGATCTAGATCTCAATCTTCTTAAACTTTAACTTCCATTATAAGTGTGTACAAATTGTTTCCTTCCCATTTTGAAGGACAAACTACTCATATTTTTGTCATAAATTTGTCTTAAAATAACTTCCCTATTGATCACCATACCTCCTTTCTCATGGTCATGGCTACATTGAGAAAAACATGTACATTAGCAATTTCATCTTTGTTCACGATGCTTTGTTCCTTGTAGATTGTATTATTATCACCATTTTTTTTTTTAACATTGAAGTTCTGCAATACCATCACATTTTGTATGTAGCTATCAAATAATTCTAGTCTAGTTTGCCCAATACTTGCAAATACTTCAGCCCCCTTTATTAAAATTGCACGGTTCCACTTAGTTGACATTTACTATTAGGCCAACAAGCCATTGTTACTTTTTGAATAAAGGTTTGTTGCTTAAGAATCCATTAAATACTCAAAAAACTTTAATCTCTTTTTTATATTTTACTGTAGTTACTTCTGTGCAATTTTGGTTATCATAAATGTGACTTGTTTGATTTATTTTTCAAATTTTTTTTAAAAAAAAATTGAAATTAAATTGTCTTAAAAACGAAAAACAAAAAATACACTACCTTAAAAAAAAAAAAAAATTTAAAAAAGGAATCTCCTCTACTTTCAAAATTGAAGCAAAACCTCAAACATGATAACACTTAATAAGAGGGACATTGAAAACAATAGCACATCCTGATGATGCTAGTTTCTTACAGAGATTAACCATAATATATAATTGAAGCCTTACGAATAGGCACACACATCAGGTTGTTAGTCCACCAATTGAAGTTGCAATGCTTACGAGAGTGCTATAATTTTAATATGGGACAGAATATTCCAAGTAGGGTATAGTAGAACTGTGACTTACAAGAAAACTAAATATAAAAGCCGCTGACAAAAGCTCAAGTCCTCTGTCTGCTATTGCCTGCAAATATAATTAACATTCATGTGTCTTTAGAAAAGAGACCAACTAAAATGAAGTAGTAAGGAAACAAGTCAAGGACCATCTGAATACAATAAATTCATATTCCAGCATGGAAGTTTGTATGAGTAAATCTGGATACGACCAATCAATAAATTTCCATGTAAAACAAATTGAGAATGACAGGGAAAAACTCCAAAACATTCACAACAGAAATAAATAAACTATTGCCCTTGAAAATTAGTTTTGATACATGACTTATCAAAAAATATGTGGAAATATAAATAATAATAAAAAATTAAAACCTGATTCTGTATTTATGCTAAAAATTTTCAAATTGATACGGCACATGTAGAATTTCAACAGAGTCTTTGATCTGGATGTATGGTCAGTTCACCACCTTATTCCAATCTTATTCATTTACATTTAGTGTTATGTTATTAAAATCTAAAAGCATAGGCTACTAATCTTAATATATGTGAAAGGACAAAAATTCATCCTTATGATGAAGTACTATTTGTGAAGACAAATAGTTCAGTACCCTGTGGGCTTGTTTGATTGGGCAGATTATAACATAGATTGGGATTATTAATCCATGGGACTTGCATTTCATTATTTGGTTGCAAATTTTATTATTCGGATTAAATTCCAAATGGCCATTCTATCCAACAAAATTGACAAATTTTTTAATCCTACGACTAAGAACGCAAAACCTATCTAGTGCAAAACAAACATGGACAAGAGATAATTATGTATCTCACTAATACAGTTGGAAAACCAATCCTACACTAATCTCATGGACAGTTGATCCCTCACTATTAATCCTGCGAATCAAACAGGCCCTAAATAAAACTAAAAGCTGACAACAACAACAAAAAAAATGGATTAAATAAACAGATAGAGGACCTATTTTAGCAAATACATACAGTGGGAGATATGAAATCCGTCCAAACCCCGATTCCAAGTAAGGCAACCAGCAAAATAAGTGAGATCAAACCTGAAATTCAAATAAATAAAAGTAAATAAATAATAAAAAGAGAAAAGTGTACACAATTCAGAACAACTAACACTTCAGCAGATCACATATATGACAATATATACAGAAAGTGTGAAACATTACCGTTGCAGCGGTAATGGAGACGAGTGCCGTCAGATAAGATTACGCCTGGAACAAGCTTTCCGGGTATAATGGATCCAGCAATTGCCAAGTAAGCAAAGAATCCAAGTAGCATAGTAACCTAATTCACCAAAAGGAATTTGATAGAGATAACATTGCAGATACATACATGTGTATACATATATGTGAATCCATAGACATAGAGAGAGAGAGAAGAGTACTCACAGAGGTCGATGAAGGAATTAGGGCGAGGAGAGTAGAGTTCAGATCCATTCTGTGTTCTCTCTCTCTCTCTCTCTCAGCTTCTTCTTGTATTTGATGCAGATGTGAAAGTCACTGCTCTCCTCCTCCTGACTCCAGAAGTGTAGTCTACTTTTTTGCCAATTGTTTCTCAGTCTGGCTGCTCAACCCCGCTCCAATTTTTTTTTTATTTTTTTATGGTAACGTCAGGGTTCAAAATTTTCTACGAATTTCATTTTTGATCATTTATTTAGTTGAAAATTTATGACTTAATTTTTTATTTTTTTAAAAATACGTAATTCTTATCAATTGATATATTAAAAGATAAAATATTATACTTTTAGAAGTGTTATATTTTTTTAATGGGTTCTTTTTTGATAAATCATATTTGTAACAGTTTTATTCCATAAACCCCAAACTATTTTTGAATATTCCATTAGGTCCATTTTATACCAAAAGACCAAAAAAACCTTCAAACAAACACGCGCCTCTCTCTCTCTCTCTCTTTGAATCTAATAACCGTCTCTCTTTCCCTCTATTCTTGCGCAAGAAATCACGCACAGTATCTCTACATTCTAGAAATCCCAATCCGTATTCCATATCGCCTCAACGCCCAGAACACTGACTTCATTCCATCGTCACATCGTCTCATCATCTTCTTTGTCGTCCTTATGCCGTCGGTCGCCCAAATCGTGGATTCACCATTGCTGAATATCCGTAAGGTCTATCTTCGTCAAAATCACCTTCAACGGCTATTTGTGACAACGCAACCGTTGAAATAGGCAAAAAACGTAAGCATTCTACTCATTCGTGTATTTAAACCCTAAATCTCTTCATCAACAAACAACATTGTGAACTTTTACAAATATGCTCTGTTTGTATGCATACAATATAGAGGAGTCCATATTGTTCATTCTGTTGTGGTTGCTGTTGAAAGCTGTGAACATTCACATTGATTGAAAATTTTTGGGTAATCAAATAATTCCAGATGTTATTGGGTTGTTGTTCAATGCTGTGAACATTCACATGGATTGAAAATGTTTTGGCACATTCTGTTTTTGTTGTTGTTGTTGAAAGATGTGAACATTCACATTGATTGGAAATTCTGTTGTTATTGTTGTTGTTGAAAGATGTGAACATTCACATTCATTGAAAATGTTTGGATAATCAGATATTATTGGTGGTGGTGTTCTATGCTGTGAACATTCACATGGATTTAAAATGTTTAGCCAATGTATAGGGATATTTAGATTTTTTCCAAGCTTTGTGAATGTTTGCCTTGCTAGTTGAAAGCTGTGAACATTCACATTGATTGAAAAATTTTGGGTAATCAAATAATTCCAGATGTGATTGGGTTGTTATTCAATGCTGTGAACATTCACATGGATTGAAAATGTTTTGGCAAATTCTGTTTTTGTTGTTATTGTTGAAAGATGTCAACATTCACATTGATTGAAAATTATGTTGTTATTGTTGTTGTTGAAAGATGTGAACATTCACATTCATTGAAAATGTTTGGATATACAGATATTATTGGTGGTGTTGTTCTATGCTGTGAAATTCACATGGATTTAAGATGTTTGGCCAATGCATAGGGATATTTAGATTTTTTTCCAACCTTTGTGAATGTTTGCCTTGCTAGTTGAAAGATTTGAACATTCACATTGATTGAAAATTTTTGGGTAATCAAATAATTCTAGATGTTATTAGGTTGTTGTTCAATGTTGTGAACATTCACATGGATTGAAAATATTTTGGCAAATTCTGACACAGTCAACATACACATCCATTTACAGATATGGATATTCACATCCACACACAAACTGTGGTCATTCACACCCATGCACACAACTGTGAACATGCACATCAGTGGCAATGCTGTGAATGTTCACATATGTTCCACTATGCTAATCACATGAGCTTTGACTTAATTTTTTTAAAATCCTCCATTTTGCAGATCTTGCACAAAAGAAAACCTCAAAGAGAAAGAGAGATGAGTACCATGTCAAGGAAAAAAGCCCACAAGCAAATACTAGCTGCAATGTTGACATGCGGCGTGTGAACTACAGATCTAACATGAGCGGACTGGTGAAATTAATGAAAAGCACGAAATTCACACAAGCACAGCTTGGCTGCCTACAACAAACACCTTTTTGGCATTTGTTAGATGCATTGAGAAACAATGAGATCAACCTTGACAAATGCATGAAGTACGATAATGTTGTTGTGCATGTCCTACAAATGTACAAAGCTTCAAAAGATGCCTTCTACATTGGGGAGAATAAGATGAACATACACAACAGCGACATCAAGCTGATTTTTGGTGTGGACTGTGGCAGCAAGCCGATGGACATATCATACGGTCCGAAACCAAAGACTGGCATTATAAACAAAAGGTGCAAACATGTCAGCTGGTTGACTTCAAAAGGCAAAAAGAAAGATGACAACGAAGAAGTCGCCCGATTGGTCTGCATGTATGCTTGCCAAAAACTTTTTTTCTCAACAAGCGGAGAGACAATAGGATGAGGCTACTACGTACATATGGTCCCATTGGAAAGCATGCAAGAATATGATTGGGCCAAATAAATTAGAACAACGTTGACATCGTCTATTTCCCAAAATGACCCCCGCAAAAGTCACCGGCTGTGTCATGTTATTGATGATATAAGTGCCCATGTTGTCAAATAATAACATTTACATGTCCTTCAGTGTTGTTCATCTAAGCCAACTGTGAACATTCACATCTGCACCACTGATGTGAATGTCCATAGTCACCTATGTTTCACAGATGTGAATGTTCACATCTATACCACTGATGTGAATGTTCATATTCACTCATGATATACTACTATGAATGTTCACAACAGTGCCACTGTTATTAATGTTCACATATGTTCAGATTACTATGCAAATGCTAAATAACATATGTCTTTGTTGTTTTATTGAAGTATTGGTTGTGTGAGCACACAACCATCCTACAACCTCACAAGCCCAATGTTTTTTCCTGCTATGTCAAGTGGGATCTGACTGCTTTACAAAAGAAGATGAAAACCACCTCCTTGGCTGATATTGGTTTTAATGAGGTAGGGCCTTCAACTACTGATCAAAACATTCACATTATAACACCACCCAAATATATACGTTAAGTAACATAATTTTTTCATTTTCAGGTTAATGCCGGCAAACTCTTTGCAATCGCAACAGAATTACAAAAGTTCAGGCGTAAAACATTGAAGGTGGAGCCCGAAATTTATGAACCAGCCACAATATCTCCCAACCTATCTGACATCAAGGAAGAATAACACAATGGCAGTAACTCCCAATTTTCTGGGGATGGAGTGGAGCTAAAAGACAGTAATGAGGACATTCACACTCCGTTTAGCAGTCCACATTATGAGAGAGCTATTGTCATACCAAACACAAACCAACCTGATTTCATTGACGTGCTTATCAAAGAAAATCGGAAGGCTTGGGGCGTCATAAGGCAATGGGAAGCAAAGTACAAACACTTTCAATTCTCATGGGAGTTAAGGGCAAGAGTCATAGCTGATCTTAAACATAAATTGTTCAACCAGTCAAGCCCACCCAACATGAATACCGAAATAAAAAAGTGCATGGAGCAGAAGGATGAAGAAATAAAACGCTTAACGCAACTGGTCATCGACTTAGAATGTGAGAAAACAATTCTTCAGAACCTTTATGATGACCAGTCAGTCCACATTGTCACACAGACTGTGGCATAGAAGCAACCCCCTAGCCCAATGCAACACAATCTCAGCCCGCCTTCTAGGGTGAAGCGTATAAAGGAAAAAGATCGAAAAGAACATCGCTTGCCTGACTTCCAGTACCCAGACTTACCTGGCCAAAAGCAGCCCCATACAGTCGAAATGGTTGAAGATGTAGAGAAACACCCACCAGCAAAGCAGCCAAAAAAATTAACCTTGACCAACAAGTTCAAAGTCTGGAGCAAGATGTCCAAACAAGACAAGCAAAAGGTCCAAGCTTTACAAAAGAGTGGAGGCGATGAGTAAGTGACTAGACAAACACCTAATATTAACATTCACATTTCAGAATTGTCAATATTTATCACTGTGCTTATTTATTTGGTTTGTTTAGATTTGTTTAATGTAAATATTCACATTGGTTTGTTTAAAATGCACAGGCTGCTTGTGTGGAAAGGAGACTCGAAGACTACACATGCATATTTTGATGACATTGTCAACCTTATCAAGGAGGAATCGATACACAGCAATGTATGCCATTACGAAGATGATTCACTCTTTATGCATATATGTACAGACACACACACACACACACAACCACAGCCACGGACACACATTGTTCACCCACCACAAAAAATAAAATATGACCCTATGTTTGTGCAGCTCATAGATGCATATGTCGAACTATTGCATGAACAACAAGAGGTGGTCAACCCAACTTCAGATGAAGTGTCATTCATCTTCATGAGCATGTGTTTGGTAAAATCTATCATTCTATTTCTTCTAATGTGAATGTGAAACTTCACAGTCCATTAATTATTTGTCCAACGTGTACAAAAAGTGATACGAGAGTACCAACATGTCAAAAACTACCAAGGAGAGAGATACCTGCTATTCCCATTGCACCATGAGTACCACTGGACGATAGTTGTGTATGATACTAAAGACAATTTGTGGAGGCATTACAATTCATTACGCCCAAGGACGGGCATACATGACCCGCATATCGACCAAGCACAAGAAGTTGTAAGTGGCTCTTTTTGAACACAAATATGACTTGTTCTCATGCGTTAAATGACTGTACACACACATATGTTTGTTGGTGCCTAATTTGAAATTCCCTACACAGAGGAAGTACATCGAGCATGTTGTGCGCGTTATTGGCGAGTCATCACCGCTATGCACTAAGTTAGCAGGCCAAAATCCATCACAACCAATCATAACAGTTGATATTTGTCCTCAGCAAGGCGACGACTCGTAAGCCTCACTACATTTTTTACAAATCCTCCATAACCATTATGCAAACATATATGTCAACTGCTAATCAAAACCATTTCGCATTTACAGAGTGGACTGCGGACCTGCAGTATGTTACATCATGCGGGCGCCCATATACCATGAAGAAATTGTGGGCAGCCTTACTAGTTCAGAATGGTGTGGACTACGAGATTTGTTAGTACACAGTTTTTTTAATCATAAGAAATCAGAGCTTCATTAAAACCTATAGGTGGGGGGTGTCCACCTACAAACTAACCAATACTCGATATGAATGTTAATATCGAATGCTTTGACATTTTGACACAACAATTGATTGTAAAACAGTGATACAACATTTATTAATGGGAAAAAGCCACCTGCGAATTTTGAACTACCTTTGGTGTTGTTATGTTTTACAGATGTGAATGTTCACAGTTGCACCACTAATGTGAATGTTCACATTCACTTATGATATCCATACTGCTGTGTTGTTATGAGTGTAATTTATGCGATTGTTTGAATCCGATTGTTCTATAATACACATATTTTGTGCATGAGTGTACACTTGGTCTACATGACATCATTACAGATCACATACACGTGTGAATATTCCCATTTGTTCTTATTCATAACAGTTGTCAATGGTATTCTTCTCTGCCAAATGTGAACATTCACTTATGATATTCATATGCACTAATGTTTTACAGATGTGAATGTTCACAGTTGCAACACTGATATGAATATTCATACTCACTTATGATATTCATACGGCCGTGTTGTGATGAGCATAATTTATGCAATGGTTTGAACCCGATTGTTCTATAGTACACATATTTTCTGCAGGAGTATCTATATGACATCATTATGGATCACATACACATGTGTGAATATTCACATTTGTTCTTGTTCATAACAGTTGTGAATGTTATTATTCTCTGCCAAATGTGAACATTCACTTATGATATTCATATGCACTAATGTTTTGCAAATGTGAATGTTCACAGTTGCAACACCGATGTGAATGTTCATACTCACTTATGATATTCATACTGCTGTGTTGTGATGAGCATCATTTATACGATGGTTTGAACCCGATTGTTCTATAGTACACGTATTTTCTGCATAAACGTCTATATGACATCATTACGGACCACATACACATGTGTGAATATTCACATTTGTTCTTGTTCATAACAGTTGTGAATGTTATTCTTCTCAGCCAAATGTGAACATTCACTTATGATATTCATATGTACTAATGTTTTGCAGATGTGAGTGTTCACAGTTACTATAATAATGTTGTTCATATTATTTAATTTTGATGATGTCTAAAATATTATTTGTAACAATTTAGATTTTTTAATATACATATTTATTTGACACAAAATATTATCTTTTTAAAATATATATAATTGTTAAATATTAGTTAAATAAAAATATTTTTGAAAACTTTACTATACACTTTTTGAAAATTTAGGCTGATCACTATTCACTCTTTGACAAAATTAAAATTGATTAATTATATTATTTTGACAAAAATAATTGATTGGTTGTATTATCTTGACAAATGTGATATTAATGAGTTGTCTTCTTTTGACAAAAGAGATATATCCAAATGTAGTGGTAGGATATATTTAGTTTAAAATCTCTACAACATATACAATATTTTAAAGAGAGCATATATTTTCAGATCCATCATAAATATTATTAAAGAGATTTTTCTATATGCAAATATTTGATTAGAATGTTATATATATTGCATATAATATAAATAGAATACATCACGTGCGCTATTAAACTTTCTACACTAAATTGATTATATCATATTATAATCAAACAAGAAGAAAAAGATGGAGTTATATATATGTGTGTATATATATATAGATGGAGCAAATCATTTGTTTGTTTAAAAGTTGTGAACTTTGTATTAAATTGTCTACAAAAATGGTGGCTCCATGTTTGAAAAAAATAAACAAAAAGGAAAAGAAAAAAATTAGTCTTACTTTTATCTTTTTAATTATTAACATTTGTTGACTATTTGAAATCAAGGAGTGTGCTTATGTAAGCCATGACATCAAGAGCGTGCTTATGTAAGCCATGACGTCAGGAGCGTGCTTATGTAAGCCATGACGTCAGCAAGGAGCGTCCAACGGGTATATTTTTGTGTATAAATAGAAGTGTTGTGTGTGGAGAACAAATCAAGAACTTGAAGAGAAAATTTTCTGTGAGCTCCAAATTGTATTCTGCTCTTTCACTTTCAGATCTAAGTCTAACATTTGTTCTTACACTTTCATATCTACTCTTTGTGAGAGAATCATTGTAAAAGAGGGTTTAAATTACCCTTATTCTTATTCCTTATTTTTTAGAGAGATTTTGTAAGGGTAAGGCTTTTATTGTTGAGTGAGGCCCAATAGATAAGAGTAAGTCCTGTGCCAAATCCACAAGCTTGGTGGTGTATTTATTTAATTGATAGTAAAGAAATTCTCAAGGAGGTTCCTTGAGGAGTGGACGTAGGCCGGCGTGCCGAACCACTATAAATCGCAGTGTTTGATTTTCTCTCCCTATCTCTCTTACGTTTATATTGATAATTATTATTCTGTTTTTTTTTTTATTAAAATTCTAAATATTGTGTTAATTTTAATACTGTGAAATTTTTAATAACCCAATTCACCCCCCTCTTGGATTTGCCTATTTGGGATAACAATTGGTATCAGAGCCTAAACTCTAGTTTGTGTGACTTAACCATCTTAGAGTAGATCATGGCAGCCCCTAGTTATTCCTTACCCGAAGGACAAGCATCCAATAGGCCACCACTATTTAGCGGCACAAATTTTAGCTATTGGAAAACTAGGCTGACCATACATGTTCAATCTAATGATTATGAATGTTGGAAAATTATTTAGAATGGTCCAAAAATTCCTACCAAAACCGTAGATGGAAATAGGGTACCAAAACTTGAAGATGAGTGGGATGAATCAGATACTAGAATGGCCCAAATTAATGTCAAAGCTACAAACATGTTGTACTGCGCCTTAGATGCCAACGAGTTCAATAGAATTTCCACATGTAAAACCGCAAAAGAAATTTGGGACAAGCTTATAGTGACTCATGAGGGAACCGAGCAAGTTAAAGAATCTAGAGTCAGTTTGTTAGTCCATAATTATGAACTTTTTAAAATGAAGTTTGATGAAACTATTCCTCAAATATTTACTCGTTTTACTGATATTATTAATGGTTTAACTTCTCTTGGCAAAACATATACTAATGCTGAAATTGTAAGAAAAGTGCTTAGGTCATTGCCAAAAAGTTGGGAGACAAAAGTCATTGCCATTACCGAAGCCAAGGATTTATCAAAGTTAAGTCTAGATGAGTTAATGGGATCTCTCTTAACTCATGAGCTCATAATGCAAGAAGGAAAGGAAGAGGAGGACAACAACAAGAAGAAAGGAATAGCCTTCAAATCCACCTCGAAACATCAAGAGGATAAGGAAGATGATTCAGATGAGGATGAGGAAATGGCATTCATCACTAGAAAGTTCCAAAGGTTTGTGAGAAAAAAACAAGGCGTACGAAATTTTTTCAGAAAAGACTTCAACAATAGGGATTTTCAAAGAGGAGAAAGTCACAAAAAATCTGAAGTAACCTGCTACGAATGCAACAAACCTGGACATTACAAATCAGAATGTCCAGAACTTAAGAAAAAATTCAAGAAGGACAAGAAGAAAGCTATGATTGCAGCATGGGGAGAAGATAGTGATGAAAGCGACACATAAACCGAAGTTTGCAAAAACGAGGTTGCTAACCTATGTTTAATGGCACTTGGAAATGAAAATGAGGTAAATGACGAATCCTTTACATTTGATGAATTACAATTAGCTTTTGATGAATTACATGCTGAATTTAAAAAACTTAGTTTGAAAAATAATTGTCAAAAGAAAGTAATTTCAAGTTTATCAAAAGAAAATGAATCATTGACTTCCAAGATAAATGTTTTAGAAAATAAAGCCACGAAAATGAAAAAGGAAAATGAGATTTTAACTCAAAAAGAGTCTTCAATTTCTGAAAAACATTTAGTTGTATTGCAAAAAGAAAACGAGTCTTTAAAAAATGAGCAAATTATTTTGAAAGAAAATATTGAAGACTTAAAAACAACTCTTTCAAAGTTTACTCAAGGTAGAGAGACTTTAGATAAAATTCTTAAAAATCAAAATCGTACTTTTGGTAGAGCCGGAATTGGATATAAACCTTTTTCAAAAGTAAAAACTGTCAAAAATAGCTTTATGTATGCATCTTCTAATCACTCTCATCTCACATGTCATTTTTGTGGTACAAAAGGTCATATTTCACCTTCATGTCCTGTTAAAAGAAATCCTTTTGCTAAAATAAAAAAGATGTGGGTCCCTAAGGACATTTCAAGAGTATCAAATTCTAACTTTTATGGACCCAAGAAAACATGGGTACCAATAGAAAAATCAAATTTTTGTAGGTATGTTTCAAGACAAAATCCAGTAACGATAGATGGTATCTCGACAGTGCATGCTCGAGGCACATGACTGGAAATAAAGCTATGTTCGCCACACTTCAACCAAAGGATGACGGATATGTGACTTTTGGCGACAATAGCAAGGGTAAAATCATTGGTATAGGAAGTATTGGTAAAAATCCCTCTCCTATTATTGAGAATGTTTTATTTGTTGAAGGTTTAAAACATAACTTGCTTAGCATTAGTCAATTATGTGATAAAGGTTATAGAGTTATTTTTGAGAAAACTCATTGCACTATTGAAAACATCCTTGAAAACAAAACTTTATTTGTAGGTTATAGACATGAGAATGTATATGTCTTTGATTTGCATGATTTGTCTTCTCATTCTAATATTAAATGTTTATCTGCTATAAATGATAATGGTTGGCTTTGGCATAGAAGATTAGGACATGCACATTTTGATTTAATTTCCAAACTTTCAAAAAATGAGTTAGTCATTGGTTTACCAAAAATTGTTTTTGAAAAATATAAACTTTGTGATGCATGTCAATTTGGAAAACAAACTATAATTTCTTTTAAATCAAAAAATATCGTTTCAACTACTAGACCGCTTCAACTCTTGCATATTGATCTATTCGGACCATCTAGAACATTAAGTTTAGGAGGAAAATCTTATGCCCTTGTTTGTGTTGATGATTATACTAGATATACATGGGTATTATTTTTAGCACACAAAAATGAAGCTTTTTATAATTTCTCAAAACTTTGTAAAAGAATTCAAAATGAGAAAAATCTTAATATTTGTAGTATTAGAAGTGACCATGGTAGAGAATTTGAAAATGATGATTTTATTATGTTTTGTGATGATTTAGGAATAGATCATAATTTCTCAGCCCCTAGGACTCCTCAACAAAATGGAGTAGTTGAAAGAAAAAATAGAACTCTTGAAGAAATGGCCCGTACTATGCTTTGTGAAAATAATTTGCCTAAATATTTTTGGGCGGAAGCTGTTAACACTGCATGCTATGTTATAAACCGTGCCATGATTAGACCTATTCTTAAGAAAACCCCTTATGAACTTTGGAAAGGTAGAAAACCTAATATTAGTCACTTGCGTGCTTTTGGTTTTAAATGCTTTGTATTAAATAATAATAAAGATAACTTAAGAAAATTTGATACTAAATCGGATGAAGCTATATTTCTTGATTATTCTATGTCCAGTAAAGCTTATAGAGTATTCAATAAAAGAACTCTACTTATTGAAGAATCTGTGCATGTTGTTTTTGATGAATCTAACGACACTATTTCCAAGAATGTTGTAAATAATGATATTGTAGAAAATCAACCAAGCATGGAAAGCATTTACATAAAGGAAAATGAAGAAAATCCATTACGCGAACATGAAGAAGAAATGACAATGGAGAAACTTCAAGAAATATATGTTCTTCTAGAAAATGGCGCAAATCTACCAAAAGAATGGAAGTATGCTCATAGCCATCCCAAGGACCTCATCATAGGTGATGCGGCGGAAGGTATAAAAACTCGTTCCTCTGTTAGAAATATTTGTGGTAACTTAGCGTTTGTTTCACAAATTGAACCAAAATCATTTTTAGAAACTGAAAATGATGAAAACTGGATTCTAACAATGCAAGAAGAATTAAATCAATTTGAAAGAAATGAAGTTTGGTTTTTAACCCCTCGACCTAAGAATCATCCCGTTATTGGTACAAAATGGGTTTTTCGAAATAAAATGGATGAATCTGGAGTTGTTACTAGAAATAAAGTTAGATTAGTAGCTCAAGGCTATAATCAAGAAGAGGGAATTGATTTTGATGAAACTTTTGCACCAGTTGCTAGACTTGAAACTATTAGAATGTTACTTGCTTTTGCATGTTTTAAAGATTTTAAATTATATCAAATGGATGTTAAAAGTGCTTTTTTAAATGGGTACATTTCGGAGAAAGTCTATGTTAAACAACCTCCCGGTTTTGAAAATCATAAATACCCGGATCATGTTTTTAAACTTTCAAAAGCTTTATATGGCTTGAAACAAGCTCCTAGAGCATGGTATGAAAGATTGAGTAATTTTCTACTTGACAAAGGCTTTTGTAGAGGAAAAATTGATACAACACTTTTTATAAAAATCAAAGAAGAAGATATGCTAATTGTTCAAATTTATGTTGATGATATCATTTTTGGTGCTACTAATGAAAATTTGTGTAAAGAGTTTGCTAAAGACATACAGGGTGAGTTTGAAATGAGTATGATGGGAGAATTAAATTACTTCCTTGGTCTACAAATTAAACAAACTAATGATGGAATCCATTTAAATCAAACGAAATATATCAAAGATCTACTCAAAAGATTTGAAATGGAATCATCAAAGTCGGCAGCAACTCCAATGAGCACATCGATAAAAATCGACAAAGATGAGCAAGGTAAACCTGTAGATGAAAAGAAATATCGAGGTATGATTGGTTCTTTACTTTATCTTACTGCAAGTAGGCCCGACATAATGTTTAGTGTTTGTATGTGTGCACGTTTTCAATCTGCACCGAAAGAGTCACACATCACCGCAGTCAAACGCATTTTCAGATATCTTGTCGGCACCCCAAATTTGGGATTATGGTATCCTAAGGGAACAACCTTTAAACTTTTTGGTTACTCAGATGCCGACTTTGCGGGATGTAGACTTGACCGAAAAAGCACTAGTGGCACTTGTCATTTTCTTGGACACTCACTCACTTCTTGGTTTTGCAAAAAACAAAACTCAGTGGCTCTGTCAACTGCTGAAGCAGAATACATTGTCGCCGTTTGGTGTTGTGCACAATTGCTTTGGATGAAACAACAACTTCAAGATTTTGGACTTCACTATGATCATATTCCTATAAAATGTGACAACACAAGTGCCATTAACCTTTCAAAAAATCCTATTCAGCACTCACGCACTAAACACATTGAAATAAGGCATCATTTTCTAAGAGATCATGTACTCAAAGGTGACATTGAACTCGAATTTGTGCCTACAAATTGTCAATTAGCTGACATATTTACCAAGCCTCTAAATGAAGAACAATTTTGTTATATTAGATCAGAACTTGGTATGATGAATACTCCAATATAATGTTTATATTAAATTTTTTTTAAAATAATTAAATAAAATAACTATAGTAATAATAATTATTATTATAAAAAATTAATAATAACGATAATAATATACATATATTTATATATATAATTTCTCTCTCTCTCTCTCTCTCTCTCTCTCCTGTTCCGTCTCTATCTCTCACCCACTCTCTCCTTTACTCTCTCTTTTTCTCTTTCTCTTGGTCTCTCGCTTTCCCCTTCTTCCTTCTTCCTCAGCCGACTCCATATCTATGTTCACCATCGTCTACAACCATTTCCACCATCCATAAAATCATCCATTACTTTCATCACTACCATCATCCACTCAAATCCCTCACCAATCCATCGAACTCCATCACTTCTCCACCCGAAATCTGCATCACCATCGTTACTGATTCATCAAGCTCCATCACCGATCCATCAAGATCCGTGACTGATCCATCAAGATCCATTGCCGATCTATACAAATTCACCGCCGATCTACCCAATCTTCTCCATTTCTTCCGATCATCAAGGTCATCACCGATCAACATGTTAAAATTCTTGTTGCACTGTGTTGTATTTTTTTACTTGTTATATGTGCTCCAAATTCTCTTGGATTTAATAATGGTTGCTTCTACCTTGTTTGAAAATTTTGTTTTTATTTTTATTTTCTCCTTTTATGCTAGTGCACTTGGTGTAGTTGTTTATGGTCAGATCTTAAGGGCCCTTGGTATTATAGATTGGTAATTTGTTTCTTCAAATTTATGTAATTTTTAGTGCATTAATTCAGGGGGAGACTCATATATTTTGAGATTAACAATCATTATAAAAATACATAAAAAAAAAAGATGGCGTGTGTATATTCTGTGCATAATTTTAGGGGGAGTATATATATCATATTTTTTTTCTGCTATACTCCTTATTTGCACCAACAAAAAAAAAATTTTTTTGTGCAAAAACAAAATTAAAAAAATAAATAAATAAAATTTTAATAATAATAATAACAATAACATAAATAAATAAAAACGGAAGAAATGCTCGAAATTTTATTTCAGAAAAAGAAAATATTACTCGATTACACGTAAATTTTCAGAAGGCTTCACAGATTTTTTCTTTTTCACTTCTCTCAACAACTTTTCATGAGCCTCTTTTACATGTCTCTCCCTATTTTCGATTTCTGTGAGTCTTGGCATTATCACCGTTGCATAATAATGCACTGCATTCTCCAACCGTGCATTTTTCCTTTTTAGCTCTTTCTTCTCCTTACACATATTAACTACTTGTTGTTTTAACAAATACACATCATCTCTCCATTGCTGATTTTCTTGTACTCTTGCTTGTAATCGTCGCGCCATATTGGAAACTGCAGTCATGGCCTGTGTACTAAGAGCCATAGTGTTATTAATAGCATCGAAATCATTTCGATTACCAATAACACTAGAACCCTTAGTTACAGGCATAGCATGTGCCTGCGTCACTGGTACTCTCTCATTTGCCCGTATTACAGGCACCTCATGAAGATCCGACTCATTGATAGACAAGGTAAGGAATGACACGATTACAAAAGAAGCTAAAACAAATTTTTCTCTCAAACACTTGATGATTTCGTATCTTCGCCTCTGATCTGTGGCTCTTTTTATACACTCCATTGATCCATTACTCGATGCATATCTGCTATATCTGCTCAAATCTTTTGTTTGTCAATATTTCCTGCGCTCAAGATGCTCCAAATCCCCCACAATGATTCCGACAAGACAGACAGCCCATTATTTTATTTTTTGGCCGCTCCGATTATTGTATCAAATGTGTTTGTTTTTTATCTTCATCTTTATTTTGATGATGTCAAAGGGGGAGAAAAAAATATAATTTTGAAAATTTTGAAAATTATATGTTGCAGGGTTATCAAATATTTTGTCAATTTTATTTTGTGTCAAATCCATACAAATATTGTCATCATCAAAAAGGGGGAGATTGTTAATCATATTATTTAATTTTGATGATGTCTAAAATATTATTTGTAACAATTTGGATTTTTTAATATACATATTTATTTGACACAAAATATTATCTTTTTAAAATATATATATTTGTTAAATATTAGTTAAATAAAAATATTTTTGAAAACTTTACTATGTACTTTTTGAAAATTTAGGCTGATCACTATTCACTCTTTGACAAAATTAAAATTGATTAATTATATTATTTTGACAAAAATAATTGATTGGTTGTATTATCTTGACAAATGTGATATTAATGA
Organism: Camellia granthamiana; assembly: GCA_036172215.1. NCBI lineage: Eukaryota > Viridiplantae > Streptophyta > Magnoliopsida > Ericales > Theaceae > Camellia > Camellia granthamiana. Next base: position 25,722,266 of record CM069905.1, on the reverse strand, counting down.
GTTGTCTTCTTTTGACAAAAGAGATATATCCAAATGTAGTGGTAGGATATATTTGGTTTAAAATCTCTACAACATATACAATATTTTAAAGAGGGCATATATTTTCAGATCCATCATAAATATTATTAAAGAGATTTTTCTATATGCAAATATTTGATTAGAATGTTATATATATTGCATATAATATAAATAGAATACATCACGTGCGCTATTAAACTTTCTACACTAAATTGATTATATCATATTATAATCAAACAAGAAGAAAAAGATGGAGTTATATATATATGTGTGTATATATATATAGATGGAGCAAATCATTTGTTTGTTTAAAAGTTGTGAACTTTGTATTAAATTGTCTACAAAAATGGTGGCTCCATGTTTGAAAAAAATAAACAAAAAGGAAAAGAAAAAAATTAGTCTTACTTTTATCTTTTTAATTATTAACATTTGTTGACTATTTGAAATCAAGGAGTGTGCTTATGTAAGCCATGACGTCAGGAGCGTGTTTATGTAAGCCATGACGTCAGGAGCGTGCTTATGTAAGCCATGACGTCAGCAAGGAGCGTCCAACGGGTATATTTTTGTGTATAAATAGAAGTGTTGTGTGTGGAGAACAAATCAAGAACTTGAAGAGAAAATTTTCTGTGAGCTCCAAATTGTATTCTGCTCTTTCACTTTCAGATCTAAGTCTAGCATTTGTTCTTACACTTTCATATCTACTCTTTGTGAGAGAATCATTGTAAAAGAGGGTTTAAATTACCCTTATTCTTATTCCTTATTTTTTAGAGAGATTTTGTAAGGGTAAGGCTTTTATTGTTGAGTGAGACTCAATAGATAAGAGTAAGTCCTGTGCCAAATCCACAAGCTTGGTGGTGTATTTATTCAATTGATAGTAAAGAAATTCTCAAGGAGGTTCCTTGAGGAGTGGACGTAGGCCGGCGTGCCGAACCACTATAAATCGCAGTGTTTGATTTTCTCTCCCTATCTCTCTTACGTTTATATTGATAATTATTATTCTGTTTTTTTTTATTTATTAAAATTCTGAATATTATGTTAATTTTAATACTGTGAAATTTTTAATAACCCAATTCACCCCCCTCTTGGGTTGCCTATCTGGGATAACAAATGTGAATGTTCATATTCACTTATGATATTCATAATGCTGTGTTGTGATGAGCATAATTGATGCGATTTTTGGAACCCGATTTTTCTGTAATACACATACTTTGTGCAGGAATGTACACATTGTCTGCATGACATCATTACGGATAATATACACAGGTGTGAATATTCACATTTCTTTTTATTCATAACAATTGTGAATGTTCACGCCATGTCAATCTCTATGCATGTGAAAGTCTACATCACAGCTTATATTCATGTCAACATTGACAACAATAAGGTAAAAAAGTTCAACCCGTATGCAAGTTTTCACATAATATGATTCTTTTACGTAAGTGTGAATGTCCACATCATGTATTCATCATTACAACTTTAACAAAATATCAGTTTCGTACCCAAAAAGAAAAAGAAAAAACACAAATGAAATACTAAGTTTGCCAAACCATTATTTTGCTTGCCAACACAACAAAATCTTATTTAAAAAATGAATATAAAAATTCAATGTAAAACACAATGTTCAAATGAAAAATGTACATCCTATATCGGCTCCTTGCATGATTTCCGATTATGGATCCCCAACTTATCACATCTCCCGCACCTTATTTGCTTCAGTTTCTCACCCCTTGATGGGATCCTATTTTTTTTCGGCCTTCCGAGTGGTCTTTTCACAGTTGGTGGCGGCTTCTTGTAGATGTCCCCGAACGTCCCGGGAAAATCCCGTTTTGTTCATTGGGGCTTACTACAGTTTGGACTCGATGTCACGGTTCTTAATCTGATCTCGCAAAGTGCAATACGAGATTGATAAATCACCAAAGAGTCCAAGTCTGGCAAATCGTTTTGAAAAGCTGATTTTTAGAAAGAAGTGCCAAATATGGACTGCTTTGCTAGATACAGAGTCGCCACCTAAATATTTTATTTTGGGAGAATTTAGGAAATCCTGACTCGTGCCTAAGGCCACGTGTCCGTCATCACCAAAGTTGCCTTGCCTCGGAAACTTGGGTACGATTGGGGAAGGTCATTTCATGAGCACCCTCGCTCGCCCGATCAAAGATCGGCCACTACTAAGCATGATATCGAGTTTTTGAAAACACGTGTGCTCTTATTCCGGTTTATTAGCCTAGAATTACTATGTGATGTGCACAGCATGCAAGTATAGACTGGATTGCCTAGGTTGGAACAAAACATCGCATATCCGTTTGTTTTGAAAATGGATTGAAGTTTGCTACTCGCAAGTAGGCTAAAACACGGGTTTCGACGAATTATTCCAACTCAAGCAACCCAACATTCATCTACAGGCATTCAGGCAGTTATATCATATAAACACATAGCCTCATGGTAAGCATGCTATCATGACAGTCACTCACACGCATGCAAGGATGCTAAAGCATAAATACTTACCAAGTACTCCCAGCCAAAGAAAGAAGCTAATTAGAAATCGTGCATGAATCCTAACTATGCTAAGAATGCCTAATGCAACACATGCAAAAATGCAACTACAATAGGCTCGGTTATTCTAAGATGGCATATGAGATGCAACAATTGATACATGTATTCAACTTGGAATTGAAATACAATGCAGTTAGCATGATGCGCGAGCCCGATGCATGCAATACAGATGAATGAATGCAAGTATGCGAACATATAGATGCTAATTGAAACATGCCCTAAAACTAACCATCATAAGCTGGTAAATAAAAGGGAGAAAGACGTGGGGTTGGAAGACATGCATCACACACACGCACACTTATTACAACATTGCCCTCCTCGGAGGGTCCGAATGAATAGTACAGAATAAACTAGCTAATCTAAGCTAATTAAACTAATTATTACACAACATTAATTAATTAATGAATTAGCTAAGTAAGTAAGGAAACTAGCATGCAAATTAAACAAAATGGACTGTCTCAGCTCTATTCCGAATGATAGGGATGCATGCATGCTCAAGTCGCCTTGTCGGGAAATCCATCGCGATGCCCCGATTTGCCTCTGTTTGCAACTGGTCCCAGAATACTGTACAAAGCTCCAGAAGGCTGCTGACCAATTTTTGCTGCTGGTTTCCGGTTTGCTGCAACAGAGAGCGAGAAAGGGGCATGGCAAAGTATTTTCAACATATGTGTGCATGACCACTCTCCCCATCATTGCACAAGCTCCAAGAAGTGTAGTCCTCGATCCTCGTGCCACCAATCACGCATCTCGATGCATGATGGCCGAGGAGTCGGATTGCACGACTCGATGTAAAATGAATGCACATATAAACACAACAAGGCCTAAACTCCATCATGGGTAATCCGGAGTGTCGGCGACCGAGAATCGAGGCACGTTTCATCACTTGGAGTACGAAACGTCCCTCGTTTCCCGTGTTTGGACTAAACCCTATTCCAAACACAATGCAATATACATGGCATACACAATACGACTAGCATGGAACCCTAAACGCAATGCAACCTAATCATGCTAGCATGCGAGGGATGATATGCAAACATGCAACTAGCATACACAATGCTATGAACTCAAAATGGCATACTCAATGCACATGAACTATATGGCATACGCAATGCACATACGAAGATGGACATGCACGAAGACATGAACAAGGCATACACAATGCGACGATCAAGTATGCGACAACATAGATATGGCATACATAATGCAAGATGGACTTAAACTAAAATGAATGGGCTTCAGCTACACTCAAATCAGTGGCCATACATGATGAAAATGAAGTAACAACAAACATACAAACATGTACAAATGCAAGGGACCAAACCTAAGACACAAAGTGCAACTCCACCAAAGCATGGTAAACATGAAATATGGCACACAATCACATATTTTCCAGCTCTGAAATGACATGCAAGATGATCTTGAATCATGCAAACGCCTCACACAATGCATCCTAGATGGCCCAAATACCGAAACTAGTGAAGTGAATTACACTATAGGCATGCAAAGCCATACTCAAATGGCCAAACCAGCCCCAAAAAATCCCTATGCAGGCCAAAACAGTAGCAAATATGGACCAAAATGATGGCTCGCAAAGCATGGAAATGAAGCTCATGCAATGGTCCAAAAATGAGGTATTCATGCATAACTCTCAAACACATTCAAAGAGTGGAAAACATGAGAATATGGCATACATATAAGCTCTGAAATATGATTCACAATGATGCTAAAACATGGAAACACCTCAAAATACGCATCCAATAGGCTTCAAAACTCAAAGCTAGGCAAGGGTATTGAACTACAACCATGCATAGCAAACATCATTCGACCATGAGGCCCAAAAACAGAGCTAAGGTAGTCCAAAACATGCACAAAATCAGTTTAAGGCATGGTCAAAAAGTGCTAGAATCAAAGGCCAAAATAGCATGCAATGTAAGCTAGTAAAGAGGATTTGCACTGCAAGCATGTGAGGCAATCAAAAGGCCACTAAAAAAGCAAAATTCAGAGGTATGCCATGCCAAATAAAGCCCAAAAACCCACTAAAACATGGTTAATGCATGCAAGAATGAGATGCTCCTTTGATATGCTATGAAGAGGGTTATTCTACACATGCAAGATGAACATCCAATATGGCAAAACAAGCTCTGGAAAGAGCCTATGCAGGTCCTAAAACTCATCAAAAATGGCTTGAAACATGGCTTGAAAGCATGCAAATAAGGGCTCATTTGTAAGGCCAAAAATGCTAGAAAACAAAACAAGGAGAGAGAGGGTCACCCCTATCTGATTTTGGCACTCAAAATAGCATGCTAGCCATTGAAAATCCACTGGATTTCAGTGGCTAAAAGGCCAAACAAAGGCCAACACCAATGCTCTAAGGCATGGCTCAAAACAAGGTAAAATGAAGCATGCAAAGGGGGTAGATGACCCCCAACAGAAAAATGATCTTAAACAAACATGTTAAGGACCTCAAAATAAGACTTTTTTCAGTTTACACTGAAGCTCAAAAATGCTTGCAAGTATGGCTAAAAGATGGAACAAAATAAAACTCAAAAGAGGGAATAGGGTGTTACCCTTGTAGCTCAGCAACTTCAGCAGCTTATGGACAAAAAATGCAGCTCCTTAGGACCTCTCAAGACCCTCCAAGAAGCTTAGGTTGGTGTTGGAGGTGTTAGGCTAAGAGGTAGTGTGCAAAGGGGCAAGAACTTAGCACTTTGAACACAAAATATAGAGACAAGGGGGAGATGTATGTGTGTATGCTTCAGCAAAAATTTTGAACCCTCTACAAGGAAGAGAAGGCCTTCCTTTATAGACAAGGGAGGCTAAAGCTTCTCCAAGAAGATTAAAACCTAGGGCCAATATCCTCCATACACGTGTATGAAGGATGTAATATGTGTCTCCCAGTTGGTACAGCTGGAACCAACTTACTGAGACAGAAAAGGTGGAAGCTGGCCGACCAGTTCAGGTGGTCGGCAGACCACTTGCCCTGGTCGGCCAACCAGGTTCAAAAGGTTCAGGTCTCAAAAGCTGGTCGGCAGCATCCTAGGGTGGTCTCCTCACTCAATGCAAGCTAGTGGTATGGTGGGAGACCAGTAAATGTGGCCCAAAGACCAAGGAGACTAGCCTTCTGTCAAAAAAATCGGCCGGCGAAGAGAAAGGTGGTCTCCAAGGAGAAAGGTGGTCTCCCACCCTTGTACCACCTTCCAAACAATGAAAATGGGGTCCAAGCCAAAAATGAACCAAGGCGGGTGCAAAACGAGGGTTCGGGGTGCAAAACGAGGGTTCGGGGACCAAAACGCGCAGCCGGGTGCCCCGAAAACTGACTGTTAAGCATCGAAAGTGGCGTGCGACCACGAAGGTGGTCTCCTGGGCCACAGTGTCCCTCTAGAGAGAGGAAACAAGGTGTGTACCAAAAACCGGAGCAAACGGAGAAAGTTAAGTGGTCCCGAACCGAGGCGCACGGCCGACGGCTCCGAAAATCGAAAACTGGTCTCTAAACGGGAACAGTGGTCTACGACCACGAAAAGTAGCCTACGGCCACTAAGAGATGGTCTACGAGACCTCTCCCTCCCTTCGGGAAGAGAAAACAGAACCTGGTTCGTAAACTGAGGCAAAGCACAAAAGGGTCCTGAGGTTCGAGGGTAAGGCTCTCAGCCGAGACTCCGTAACCTCAGAACGAGCACAACCTGTGCAATCACCGAGCGCTCAATCGATGATGTTTGAGTCTTAAGGTCGGTCAAAAATGGGGTGTCTACACTTCTCCACCGATGGTATAGGGAATATGGCACCCGAATAGGCTGCATGATATGTCTCTACATGAAAGTAATGTTCCACACAATCATTGAGATTGTAGCGGCTCTTTTGAATGGCAATAACAGTATGGTCACATGGAAATCCGTTGATTTGCCATTTGAAGCAAAAACATGTACGCCTCGCAACATCAACTGTAACAGATGGTATCGAATGAATTTCAAACACATCCTCATTGGCTTTGCTAACTTGCCAAGACCTGTTGTCATTGAATGAATCCATAAGCCTTGTTTCGAATGTAGGACAAATAAGCTCATTCCATTTGTTTGCTTGGTCGCGTCGTGCAGACATTTGCCGCATCAACTGAGTACGAATTGTGTCCACCATTTGAGTGATAGGAAGATTACGTGCTTTTTTTAATCCAGTTATTAAATGACTCCGCCACATTGGATGTCATCTCCCCATAACGCATGCCCCTGCACAATATCACAAACATTTTACAATACGAAATTTAACAGGTATGAACATTCACGTTGATAGATGTGAACATTAACATCATTCGCAGTGAACATTAATATCAACTTAAATGATAGACATATGTGAACATTAACATCAACTTAAATGATAGACAGATGTGAATGTTAACAACAACAAAATATGATAGATGTCAACATTCAAATCTGTAATACATTGCATGACTGTTTGAAAAATTAACAGATGTGAACATTCACATCTTTCACATCAGTCATCATTAGCAGATGTGGACATTCACATCATTTACATTGAACATGAAACACAATTGGAAGATTGTTACCATTCTAAACTGAAAATTCACATCGCTACCATTCTAAACTTGACAAATGGAACACTTTAGGAAACTATTATTACCTGAAGTATGAATTTGCCTAGTGCTCAGGTGCCAAGTCCTTGAAAAAATTATGTGCTCGTTGTTTACCCTCCTCTTTTAATTTTGCAAGCTTTTCATAGAACCCTACCACAATTGGCTCATAAGCACAGTCACCCAAACTACTTACTAGGTGATCCCTGAATCCATTATCAATTCCATTCATCCGGTCTCTTAAATTGCTCTTCAAGTGTTATAAACAATAACCGTGATGAGCCGATGAGAACACCTTTGGCATAGCTTCCAAAATAAAAGTAATCTGGCGCTTACCATTAATAACCTTCCCAAGTTCATGCAAGAACCACGACCAATTGGCCGTGATCTCTGAATCAACAATCGCAAATGCAACAGGAAACAGACCTACAACACAACACCAATACACAACTGTTCACAATATTCCAAAGTGAATAGAAAACAATATAAACGAAACAGGTCATGTGAATGTTTATATCTACATTGCCCTATTACTATTGTTATTTTTGGATTCGAGTTTGTAAACATCAATGATGTGGACATTCACATTAACGACCATTAATAATTCATTGTTGATTGTTGAGTCATTGATAATGTGAACATTCACAGTACTGTTCATTAATGGATCAACTGACATTAGTATACACTGCTGTGAACATTTACATCAGTGTATAATAATGTGAATGTTCACATTACTGTCATTAGCAGACACAGATGTGAACATTCACATTAGTGCATACTAATGTCAATGTTCACATTACTTATAATTTCTCAATCACTCATTTGTCCAGACTATGCTGCTCAATGTGAATATTGACATGAATAGACAGCTAAAAAAAATACTAACCATTGTTTACGTCTTTCGCCGTTGCCGCAAGTAGCTGACCTTTGTACTCTCCTTTGAGGAATGTTCCATCCAGGAATAATAAAGGTCGACAAGAATTGAATCCAGAAATACACGCAGCGAATGACACAAAGAAACGACAAAACTGTTGACTACTCGCATCATAGTCAATATTGACATAACTCCCCGGATTGTACCGCATCACAACATCCGAATACCACTGCAGCTGGTCAAACGATAATGAGTGATCTCCATGAATACCAGCCTTTGCTTTCTCCACACCCAACCATACGACATGGTAACTCACATCTAGCCCATAATCCCTCTTCAAAATAGTCACCACCTCACACGGCCGAGTCAACGACTTGTCCCTCACAATTTCAGATATGGTACTCGACACCAAATTCGAACTAACTCGTGGATTCCTTGATGTTCGGACATCCGTACCACAACTATGCACATCACTAAATCTCTTGATGTAGAAAAAATTATTTGCTCGTTGTGCTCTACAATGTATAGCCCACAAGCAGCCTCTCTCCTCCCGCATCGCACACACAACAGTAACTCTTGTTGTCTTGTTCTTGACGTACGTAAACTGAAACCCACATTAGATGGCATACTTACATTAAACATCACAAAATTCTTGTGCACCTCCAACAAATCGTTGTCCCACATGCGTAATACCATTTGTCCAAGGGGCTGACAACAACACCTTCTTCGTATGGTGGAAAAATCTCCGTAGTGCATCAATTTCTTCCTCAACCCCCATACGCAGCTATCCCGAGCTACTTGACTGACCAATATCACTTTTCAACTCAACAACAACTTCTACATGTTGTACCCCCATTGATTTAGCAAGCAGTAACATGTTCTGAAATTCTTCCTCATTGTCCAAATCACACCTATTAATCCCAGGTAGTTTACAGAACAATGAAATAGAACCAGCAGACAACTCATCCAATTTTTCACACAAACACTCCACCATATCATTTATTACAGTTGTACTGCAACCATATGTACACACCAATATCATAAAGGTATCCATCTCCTGTAAAAACACAAAAACACAACAATGAACAGTAATCAAAATCGATATGAAAATTCACATTGTGCAAAAATTAGATGACTATGTGTATAGTTCAAGTGCTAAATCCATAATTCACATTAACAAGATGTAAACATTCACATTGATACATATACATATACTTCGAATTATATCACCCACGCAGAGCCTCATTAAGTAAACATCAAAGTAAAATGAGAACATCAACAATCTTCACATAATATTAACAAGATGTCAATATTTACATTGACACATATACTCTGAATTATATCACACACACAGAGCCTCATTAAGCAAACATCAATTTAAAATGAGAACATCCACATTCTTCACATATTTCACATTAACAAAATGTAAACATTCACATTGATACATATACTCTGAATTATATCATCCACACAGAGCCTCATTATGGATACATCAAAGTAAAATGAGAACTACACATTCTTCACATAATCTGAATGAATTCCCCTCCACAGGACCACGTAAAATGCATATAATTGAAAAAACAGAGCATCCGATCCATATCAATCAAAAAACAGAGCATCTGATCCATCATACGAATGAAACCATAAACTGAATATGTATTCATAACCAAAATGATACTAACTTTAATAATGCAATCCTACAATCGTCCAGAAACTCGAAAACAACTGATTTGAACTAGTTATACTCCAGAAAATGTGACAACCGAACACCTTCCAATTCGTCGTCTTCACTCGAAAATCACCGAACCAGACTACAACAACAAGAATGAAACCCTAGCACATCAAAGCCTTGGAACAAGCATGCAAAATGGAAACGTATCCCTCCGAATTAGAATGATGATGAAAAGCATAAAATAGAAACTGCCAAACTGAATCAGCGAAGAAACAGGCAACGTGATATGTATTAACACTGTATATATATAAGGGCATAATAGTCCAGGTGAAAATATTAAATTAGAAAAATGGACCTTATGGAATAAAAAGAAAAGTATATGAGACTAATCTGGTTATGATATTCTTTTGTGGACCTATTGGGTTATAACAACTCTAAAATTGATTTATCAATAAAAATCCCTTTTTTAATTTGTATAATAAATAAATAATAGTATTAAAATGACAGTTACAAACATATGTTAGTACACAACCGAATTTCAATTGCATCCCTCATTTGCCGTGGAAATGAATTTTACGAGGCACTTAGAGCAATTATTGTGATTTCTTTTTTCTTTAAATTATATAAGTTATCTCGATTAATTTTTTTTCTTATTTAGTTAAAGGCAAGTTATTCTTGTCAAGATTAGAGAATTTATAATAAATTTTTTTCTTGTGACTTAGTAACTTTAAAAGTTGAGCTCTAAATAATTATGTAGGGGCATACCTACCAATCATTCAAGGCAATCCTCAAACATTTTTTCCTATTTTTATTTATCAAAAAGTACCTAAATACATTATAAATGTGATAATAATAAGTTCACTACCATCCATCATCTCTACATTAGGGGTGTTTGTTATAACTTAAAACAGGTTATTATAATTATTTAATGTAATTTTTACTTATAGTTTATTAAATAAAAGTAGGGTAAACTATACTGACATTCTTTGATATTTGGATTTAATACATCTTAATAAATTACATTCTCACCCCTATGATTAATAGTCTCATTTCATAAAACTCCCTATTTATATAAAAAACAACAACTCTTGGTAGAAAAACAGAGAAAATTATATTGAAAAAAAAAGTAAAGCAAACGAAAGGAAAAAAAAAATTATAGAAAAAGTAAAGCAAAATAAGAAAATAGAGTGTAAGAATTCAATATATTTTTGATACCAACATTAATTTCGTCTAAATAATTCCAATGGCAAAGAGGTTAGTGTAACTTTCAAAACGTCAAAGGGTGATATGTATTAAATTTAAATCTCAAGAGGTGTAAGTGTGAATTACCCATAAAAATATTTTAAATAAGTTAAAAAAAATGAAAAATTATTGAAAAATCTCATTTTGGAGAGTTTTAGTCCAACAAGTCCTTGTTTTAAATAATACACGTGGAAGTCCTTTTTTTTTTGGTATTGTGTTCTACAAGATCCCATTCAGTTTTGTGGAATGAATTTTCTGACTTTTATACCCGTTGTTTTTGGTGAATGAAAACATATGTTGGAAGGTTTGTTTTGAATCCCATTGATTACGTTGGTTTGGTGTGGACATTATGGAAAGATCATAAATAGGCAGATGTTCAAGGATCGCAAGATTCGTCCATATTTGAATATTGCGGGAGAGAGGGGGGAAGGTGTTAAAAGAATGTGTTAGTATTGTATTGAGCCATTTATTTGTGCTACGTAGTTTGTGGTGCAGCATTTTTTAAGTTCGTTGACAGTAATGTATTGATTATTTATTCGTGTTGTTTTTGTTTGTAGTTTGGGGATTTGACATTGATATGTGATTCGTGATTATCATGTTGTGACGTCCACATCCTACAAACAATCGATTCATTCAATACGATTCAACATGTGATTCCTGATCATCATGTTGCGACGTCCACATCCTACAAACAACCGATTCATTCAATACAATTCAACGGAAAACATAGTAATAGTGTACATATAATGCGGATTTCGATGAACATGAGTTTCATATCTAATTTATATTTTTTTCTATTTACGTGTAGGAATGAGAGACAATATAATGATGTTATGTTCATATGAGAATAACAACGTCGCCGTAATGGTTCTATCTGATTCCACATTTAGCAGATTGACTACTCAAGTGTGCAAACGTTTAATAGATTGACCACTCATTACATAACAAATGTGGGTCACCCAACAAACACCACCAAACTCAAAAAAAAACTACAGTATGCTTTTTTAAAATGTGACATATACACAAATCACAAAAACAAAACTTCCAATAATTAACACTCAACACATAAGGTTAAAAACGTAAACCAACACATAATGGGGCCTCTGCGCGTACCAAAATAAATATGGGACTGATCAGATTACAATTCCACATTATGAGATTTATGAGTCAATTTTCCTTAAGAAATTTGATTATTTAAAAATTGAGAAAGAAATATTTATGCTTTTATTATCAATTTTTAACTTCTAATAATATATACCAAATAGAGTTACTGTCACTGTCATCACCATAGCTACTATCTCTTTATCTCCACTAGCCATCCATTACTATCACCACAATCATTATTTCTTTACATTCACCTTCACCACCATCAACACAAAAGTACAAAAGTCATCATCGCCATCATGCGCATTACAATATAAAAATTTTAAAATTCAAATTTTATTTGATATATTAACAATTTATTGCAGTTCAACATTTAAAGTTTTAAACACGATTAATCTTTCAACTTGGGTCTCGTTTGGGAATAGTCTATTTTAGTAATTTTTTAACTTTTTGGCTAAAATATGAGATAAAAAAAACTAGTATATTTGGGGTGACTTTTTGATTTTTTACGAAAAGATGTACAAAAAGTAGAGAGAAAAGAGAATCTTTGACTTTTTGATATATGTTATAAGTTTTTTGATTTTTTTAATAACTTTTTGACTTTTAAACTAAAACAACTACTTACCAAACGAGGCCTCATTGAGAAGATTTTCAATATGCATTTTATTTTCCCCAAAATAAATAAATATCATATTTTAATATTATAGTTGTGAAACGGGATAAGCACAATTGGCAAATTTTTAGTCAAAATTGATTTCCAACATTTGGTAGTACGCGAAGCACACAAGCGCAGCTCCACCTTCAACTTTCTTTAGAAACCTCTCTCGTCCCCACCGCGCTAGCAGCGTTCTCTCTCTTCACTCTCTCGCTCTCTCATCACTCACTTGCAAGCTCTATCTCGCTTCGATCAATGGACTTCTGGGGTAATTTTCCCTCTCTAGTCTTTCGATTTTTCTCTTAATTCTTTTGCAATGTCGTAACTTTCGCTTTTTTGGCCTCTGACTCTGTTAAGCTTTTTGTGTATTAGGGTTTTCAATTTTTGTTTAGTTTCTCATGTCTATGTAGTTGTTTTTTGCTGTTTTCTTGTTCATTGTAACGTAGCTATGTATTGATCTCGTTAGATTATGTTAATTGACTGTCGAAAAAACAGATTATTATTATTACAAAAAAAAAAAAAAAAAAAAATTTAGTACCCACCCCTATATTTGTTTTTTGGTGAAAATTTTATTGAGATTTGAAATGTCATGTTTTTTTAGGATTTTGTTTTTTTAAGGATTTTTGGAGCTACCTGCCATTCTTAATTGATCAATTAAGGTTGCATCTAGCATGTGATCATTAGTAGTTTGTGAAAAAGTTGAATTTTTGAGCATTTTAATTGTGATTTAGTGATAAAATTTACTTGGATTTTCTCTACCTTCCCTCGTTTTGTGGTGCTTAATAGTGGGTTTGTTGTGGTTGTGAAGTTCCTTTTTTGTAACTAATGCTAGTAGCTGTTGCTGAGCTCCTAGTTGAATTATCTTTGAAATATAGAGATGCCGCTATTCAGGATGAATACAAGGCCCTTGCGACTTCTGTACTACTTTGTGACCAAGGAGGAAGTTAGTTTGTCTTCTTTTGGTAGTTCCGGCAGACATCCTACTTGAGATTGCTTCTCGTAGCTCTTTTAAGATAATTAGTCATTTGATTTTGGAGGTTATTGGTAAAAGAGAAGAAGAAATTAGAAAATATGGCAAATGGGACATGAACGTATCTTATAGTCAATGTATTGGCTTTTCTCATCATAATTTGAATGTACAGAATATTTGTGGTAAAAGTTATGATGCTGCTAATAATATGCGTGGAGAATGGACTAGGTTGCGGCTTTTCTTAATGAATATCATTTGCATATTATGTTCACTACTTTGCTCGTTGACTCTAGTTACCACTGATAGCAACAATCAGAGGTTATTCCTGATGCCCAATTTGTTTCTTATTTGACTCTCATAGTTAATATGGTTAAATTCTCTTGCAAATTGCAAAATGCAAGATCAAGTGAAAGTTGTTCAATTTGCAAGATTTTGTTTCTATTGTCCTTCAATGGTAGATACCTCAACCATTGGATGATGTGGGCCATTCAATTGAATATATATATTTCCAAGTTGTTCATGTAACAACACATATTTAATGACCCATTTTTTATGTTTTGTTCTACCAAAATTGGTAATGAGTTAATATTCGTTAGTATTTTACTAAGTCCATTATTTCACTCCTCAAACCTCTGTATATTTGTTTTTGGTAAAGAGCATTTTCAATGGATAGAAAATAGTTATAAAGGTCTCCTGCCATACCTTTCAACATTTAGACATATTACCTATAATATTTTGTTGGATTGAATTATTGTTTGCAGATTCTTAAACATTTGTATTTCTAATAGCAAATGTATGAATACATAATTTTCTTGTTGATGGGTTGCCTATCATTACATGGCTAAGATCAGACTCTGGTTTGCTTTACATTTATAGAATGGTTTGATAAGCAACTTGTGTCAATTGTAGGTTGTGCTCTGTTTTACATTTTCCTATTACTAATATTTTGAGGCTATCACATATAAACATATATGATTTCGGGGCTTAAGGTTAATATGGAAAAGAGTAGTGTGGTTGGTATTAATGTGGAAAGTGTTCATCTCCACAGGGTGGTTGTGCTTCTAGGATGCGGTGTTGAGACATTCCCGATTAAATATTTGGGACTTCTTTTGGGAGGTAATTCTAAAAATGAGTCATTTTGGGCTTCGGTTGTAGAAAAGATAGGGAAGCGGTTGGAAGAGTGGAGTAGGGCTTTACTTTCGCGAGGGGGTACGTTCACTTTAGTTAAGACAGTTCTAAGTGGTATTCCAGTTTACTTTTTGTCTCTGTTTAAGATTCCAATTAAGGTGGCAAAATCTTTAGAAAAATTGATGTAGGACTTTCTTTTGTAAGGGTAGGATAAGTGCAAAAAAGATCACTTGGTGAATTGGGAGACAGTTTCCTTTCCTTATGAAAATAGGGGTTTGGCCATAGGTAACATAGTAGCTAGGAACATAGCTCTACTTGCAAGTGGTTATGAAGATTTCCAAATGAGTGCGATTCATTATGGCATAAGGTTATTAGAAGCAAGTATGGGATTCATGTTAACGGTAGAGATTCGTAGGTGGTCATTAGAGATTCGTATTTATCCAATCTGGTTTCGTTTCATTTCTGTGAGGGCGGGTAATGGGGAAATTGCCAAATTCTGGAACGATGTTTGGTTGGGTTTTTCTTCCTTTGGTTTTCCTTTCCCACATTTGTATAGAGTGTCTCAGTCTCATAATTGCTCTATTGCTTCCATGGATCTTTGGCTCCAATTTCTTGGAATTTTAATTTTCCTAGAAATCTTAATGATAGGGAGGTTGGGGAAGTGGTGGATCTTTTGTCAAGACTTGAACATGTCTCTTTGGTTTCGACTCTAGAGGACAAGTGGGTTTGGGCTTTTCATTCGTCGGGCTCCTTTTATTGTAAATCTTTTTTCGACAAACTCATTGATAAGTCTCATATATCTTTGTTCCCTTTTCACGATAAGATATGGAGGGCTTGTGTTCCTCTTAAGGTAAAGATGTTCACTAGATTTTGGTTCATAGAGAAACTTTAACAAATGATACATTGCAAAGGAGGAGGCCTTCCTGTTCTCTAAGTCCTCAATGGTGCATAATGTGTAGAAAGAATGGTGAATTTTTGGATCATTTATTTCTGCATTGTCCAGTGGCAATGAGCTTGTGGCAAAGGTTGTTTTGTTTGGGGAATGTCATGTGGGTGGCTCCAAAAGAGAGTGCACAAATGACTTTAATTGATTTTCAAGTATTGGGTAGATCAAAGAGGGCGAAGGTGCTTTGACTTTGTGCTATCTTTGCTATTCTCTGGGTTATTTGATTGGAGAAAAATGGGCGCGTCTTTGAAGAAGTATCTTGGGATTTTGATTTTTTATGGGATAAAGTTCAACATTTAGTATTGTTTTGGGTGTCGGGGAGTCCTTTGTTCAAAGGAATTCCTCTCTTTTTGATTGCAGCAGATTATGTGTCAGTTTGTGATATGTAGTGTTTTTCATCATTTTGGGTTTTGCCTCCTTTTGTTGTTTTTGTTATTTTTAACTTGTACTCTTTTTTAGAGGGTGCCTTATCCTTCCTTCTTTTGGCTTTGTGCCTTAATAAAATCTTTGTTCGGTGCTGATCAATATATATATATATATATTTATTTATTGAAATTCTGGCTTCTTGAATTCATATTATAGAGTATTATTGACATGTTAGAACTGTACAGGAGTTGAGGTCAAAAGTGGAGACCCTTGCCCAGTCGAACCTGGGGAAGGCAGGATCTTGCATCTTTCACAGGTTATAGTCCAACAACCAGAACTTTATTTTGATTATTTATTTATTATTTAGGTAATCGATTATTGCTTCATCTGTCTCATTTACATTAAAGCGCGTGCAATGCTCCTCCACAGGCTTGTCTCGGTGAAGTCAAGAAGGACAAACGGATTGAATCTGTTTACCTTTATGCGACTATTGATGGGAAGAAGCTTGTCCTCGGAACACTTTCTCCTGAGAAGTTCCCTCAGCAGCAGTTTGACTTAGTGTTCAACAAAAAATTTGAGCTATCACACAACTGGAAACATGGCAGTGTCTACTTCTATGGATATAGATGCGATAATCCAATAGATGAATATCCTTTGCTTTTGTTTTTTTAATGGAATTCTATTTCCTTCATTTTTCCGTGTTTTTTTTTTTTTGGTGTGTTTTTTTTGTGTTTTTTTTTGCTCTCCCTTGACTGCCTGTCTCTTTATGATCACAACTGAGGATGATTCTGGTGAGTTTGTTAACACACACTGCTTTAATGTTCTTTACTTGCATTTTTTGCCATTGCTCTCATATCTATTCCTTGTTCCCAGAGGATGAGCTAGAGGATGAACTTCCAGTTATTGCTGCAGACAGTGGTATTTCTACTTCTAAGACTTTATATTCAGCGGCATATATATTTTCCTGGGTCTGATTTCTATTTGTTAAATTGTCTTCCTAGGAAAATCTAAGTCACAGGCTAAGCATGAGAAACCTCCTGCAGCTGAGAACGCTAATACTGCAAAGCCTGTCTCAGTTGGATCGAAGCAAAAGGTGAAGATAGTGGAGCCAAAGAAAGACGTGAAAACTGTCGAAGAAATTGGCAGCAGTGATGATGACTTTGAAACAGATTCTTCTGAGTATGCCTCTGAATCAGATGAGGTAATTTTTAGTCAAAATTATCATTGTTCTTTTCCTAGTGTTCAGCTAAGTAACTTTAAATTTGACCCAGGTTGTGTATTTGTACATCCCCTCTTGATGGTATACGGAAATATTAAGTTCTGATTTCTATAAATACGGACAAATACATGCACATATGTATGTATACTATTCAGTCAAAGCATTCACATCGCAGGGGATGTTAGTTAATGGAGCAAGTATTAAGAGTAAGTATTGTATGAGTTGTACAATGTTAGAGTTGAAGTGAAGAAAGAAAAAAAAGGAAGAGAGTTGGTGGTGATGTAAATGTATATATGAAATTACATATTAGTCCTCAAGTGATTTGTAAGAAAGGAAAAAGAAAAAAAACCCTCATCAAGCAAATGAATCAATCAATTCTTTTTATACTTATTAGAAAATAAAGAATGTGATATGCTTCATAAAGAGGCTTCATCATTATGTAATAGCGGTATAGATGATACAGTGTTTTGTCTATACTGTGTGTAGGTGAAATTGATAGAAGTGGAAAATATAGTTCAAGTATTTTTATTGTTCATGTGTGGGTTTAAACACGACCATGGTTCCATGCTCTGGTATCTGGATTTGGATGCTGATCCTTGCTGGAATTGCAGATCATGTTGACAGTTGTCTGACATGTTTTATACTAGGAAATAGTCCTGCATGTAAGAATCAAGATTTAATATCCACTGACATTTTGGAAGCTATGGACTTGCACTTGCCTAGAGCAATATATATGTGTGTGTACATATATTTTGCATTTTGACAGTGATTTTAATATTATATTCATGTGTGTGTTTATGTATATAATGTCAGCTTATATCACAGTGTTGTGTTCACAACTCATTTGAATTTAGACTAATTCTAGTTGTATTTATGGTGCTAAAGTACACATACCTTTCCTGGATACTTCCCCGCTAAGTGCAGCAAACTCTTGGTTGACTTTTGGTTTAGGATGAAGATAGCGATTCTGAGAATGAAGGTAAGACTGAGGATGATGACGGGGACAAGGAGACTCCAAAGAAGGTAAGACTATGTATCCTCCACTCTCCCCCATCCACCCAATAGGTTGAGTGATGGTTGGAAATCCCAAATTCTAAATTCCATGTAATAATTCTTTACTTTTTCTGTTGGTTTCTTACTTCAAAGGTTGAACCAAGCAAGAAGAGACCTGCAGAATCTGCGACTGAAACACCTGGTCCTGATAAGAAGGCAAAATCAATTACTCCTCAAATTACTGGTGAATATTTTCTTGTCTTATTTCTAGCTTTGAATACAGATATTTTCTCCTGGAAAGTGGCAGAAGACCTCCATGGAGGTTTAACTGTCTGGTTCAGTTCATTCTGTTTTTAAAACCTATTTATTGATGTAGATTTTATGTATGTGTAGAGGGAATCTAATAGATGTCAGTGACACAATTACTGATGTAATGCTGAGAATTTATCTGTTTCAGAGTTTAAGTTGGTTACGTTTTAAAAGAAAAAAAAAAGAAAAAAACAGTAGTGTTTCCCAATTGAAGTGTGAAGTTGGGTTTTACAGTTATTGCCATTAATTTTCTCATAGATTCCTGTTGTTTCAAAATAGCGACAATCTCTAATAATTTTGTCAGTAAACAATCTTTTGGAACACTAATTCTTTGTTTTTTAACTTCTTATTGATGCTTTACTACTGATTTTGCTTTAAGCTACTACAGTTCATTTATATTTTACTGTTTCACTTGTCTTGCTTCACTTTAAATGCTCTGGCATTTGACTGGGCACAGACTTGTGGATGGTGATATTGCAGCCTGTGATTTAACTGACATTTTTGAGTTTAGATTAATTCTAGTTTGAATTTAACTGATCAAACGATACTTATATTGTTTCAATTGTCTTGCTTCACTTTTAATGGTTAATCTAAAAGATGCTATATTGTATACTTACTACTCATGATAGTTAAAAACATTCACTTATCTTGTGTTTGATTCATTGAAATGAGTTGGAATGGAATGTTCATACCATCAGAATATCCGTTCTCATGTTTGGTTCAATAAATAAAATTATGAAAGTGCATTGCAAATGGAATATCATTCATTATTGTAAGGAATGGTCATTCCGTTAGGAAACTAAGGAAATGATCATTGCATTCCACTTTTATTCCAATGAACCAAGCACTACCTTAATATCTCACTTGTGTCACACAAAGTACAGGCACGAGACAGTTAAAATCTTATAATTTGTAGTGTGTGGTTATGTGAATTTGTCAATTTTATAGGTAAAATCTTATAATTTTTAGTGTGTGGTTATGTGAATTTGTCAAATTTTTTTTGAATTGGATGTGAATGTCATTGAACTTGCTTTATGCTCTCTCACATTCTTTTTGGATAATTAAATGCTTAAAAAAACAATCCTTTTGTTGGTGCAGATACCAAGAAAGGCAACGTACATGTGGCTACGCCTCACCCCTCAAAGAAGGCTCGAAAAACTCCTGCTAATCAGCCAAACCAGCAGACCCCAAAATCAGCTGGATCACATCCTTGCAAGTCTTGTAACAGGTACATACATGTCCTTGGAGCTCTTCAATTTTATCAGGTTGCAGAGTTGGTACAATTTCTCATTCCTTTATTTTTATTTTTATTTTTATTTTTTAAAAATTTATTCCTTGCAGGTCATTTAACTCGGAAAATGCTTTGGAATCTCATACAAAGGCCAAGCATAGTGTTGGAAAGTAAATGGATTTAAAAAGAAAGCTAGAAAAATCGCCATGGGGTTTTGGTGACCTTTGTTTGGTATAATAGGATTTGAAGAGAGAGCCAGCTGTTTGGTTAGGCTTTTGACGGTTTCATCTTTAGGAAATGTAGAGGCAAGTTTAACCTATATGGTGTTTTGTTTTGTGACTGGTTTGGTCATTTGGCAGTTGTTTAAAAGATGTGTGATCTTTGCCCAAGGAAAAAGATGGTTTTATTTTACTGTCACGGATTTGATTAGTTTTTGATGATCTAATATTGTCATTGTGAACTACTACATTATGATTATTACTGCTCGCATACCATGATTGTCACTGCTTGCATGGGCCGAGCTATACATGAAGTAGTGGGTTATGCATGAAGTAGGGGGTTTCAATTGAACTCACTGAACTTGGCATTTTTTTTTTTTAAATTATGTAATATTATATGAAATTTTTGAGAGGTTTTCATAAATTGATATCATTAAAATTGTTTTAAAAAATTGATTTATCAACAACAAATTTTAAAAAATAATTAATTCTATGTTATCATATTTTTATATCATTTTTTTGTTAAGCATATATAATTATTAATGGTTGAATATGAATAGAAGTGAGACTTATATGGATATTATTACAGCCACCTTTATGTGGGTGTTTGGGAAGTGGATTTTTTTGTAAGTTTTTTTAGTTGTAGGATATTATTGGAGAAATTTTTTTTTATGTTTGGGAAGATAGTTGGATTTTTTTGTGGTTGGATGTGATGTTTGTGAGAAAAAGTGAAATGATTATGGGGTTTGATGTGATATTTTGTTTGGATTTGTTTTTTTTTTTGATTTTTTAAAACATTTGTCTTATAGTGGAAAAAAAATAAAAAAAATCCAAAAATCAAGTTTCCAAACACAGCCATGCAATGCATTAGATATAATGTAAAAATATTTTTTCAAAATTAGCTGGATTGTAAAAACCAATCTGTATCCGTCTATCAATTTGATGGATGGGGATTGAGTGGACCGTGCGGATGTGCGGATTTACGGAAGGTTGTGATCGGTTTGGTGGTTTGGCATTTATAACTTTTGGATATTTTTTTAAATTATAATTCATTACTTTTACAATCTCCAATAACTAGTAATTTAATAGGCCATGGTACAATGCAAATACATTTTTAAGGTATTGTTTTTCATTTTCATAAAAATATATCTTTTATTATTTATACTTTATATTGTTATTTGCAAGTAATTTTTTTTTTTTTTAAACTTTATCTACGGACGGATTGGATTCATGCAGGTGAAGGATGGTTGATCCATTATCCGAACCATATCTGTAGATTTTGAAATATTTCATCCACATCCGTCTGTTGAAAGAGATGCATTCGCCCAAAATTAGTTGCGTTTGGTCGGATTAGGCATGTGAGACAGGTTGGACAGATCTATGATCACCCCTAACACTAATATATTATTTCTTCAATAAAACTAAAGATAATGAGATTGCAAGTCTAGGTAGAGGATTAAGAATTCTGTGATTTAAAAGAAGTTTATTTTTCTTCTTTTTTTCATTTTTTTCATTTTTTTTAAAACTCTACTTACGTATAAAACGTGTACCCGAAAAAAAAATCACAAAAAGAATGTTATAAATAAAAAGTATCTTAATAAGGTTCTATTTTAAAATGAAAGGTCATATTAAATTACATTATTTCATACAAAAAAATTATGTACGAAATTTATTTTTATATCACTACTAAAAAAAATAACATCATGATATTTATTGTGTCAATAAAAGTTAAGCTCAACATATTTTTACATCATATCTAATATATGACATATACAATAATTGTTATAACGATACCCTTATAATCATTCTTATTTATATCCCACCATCAATAGTTATGCTTGCTCAACAAAAAAATAATATAAAAATATGATAAACATAAAATTATTTTTTTTAAAACAATTTTAATGAAATCAATTTATGAAAACTTACCAAAAATTTTATATAATACTACATAATTCTAAAAAAAAATTCAAAATTCAGCGTGTTCAATTGAACACTACTTCATGCATAGCTCCGCCCATGCATACCACATCAAAATCAAAAACAAAAAACAAAAAAACTACCAATACAAGAAATCCTCAAATGTCAAAACTAGGAGCACTCCAACGCCAAACACTATTATAGCATTGCCATTGCTAAAATTTGACAATAAATAATAACAAATTGCAAAATTATAGCAATGGTGTTCCAATGATAATTTGTCAAATTATAACAATGATGCTCCAAACGCACAGACCGGATGTCCGGTGGACCAATTTCTGCGTTTCTTGGACACAGATAACAGCTGCCAAAGCTTGTGTCAAATTTGACACAAGCTTTGGCATTTCTCAAATATAGCAGCTGTTATAAAGTGCCATTGGACACTGTATTGGTGAAACTGCCAAATTATGACAATAGCAGCTCCAATGGCAAGCCATTGGAGCTGCTCTAATGAGGTAGATTGCCCCCTCGTTCCTATTTCCTACACCACATAATGCATAAACTATCCTTCTGAAAAACAAGAAATAAAAACAAACTTCTCATTGTTGCATTAAGTGTACCACTACAAAAGCATAATGTAAAAGCAAAGAACAATACACAAATGAAGCTTTGGTGAAATGGCGTGTCAAACCAGAATCACTCCTACTTCTTAAGGTAACCATATTATATTCATATCCATAGGCTACTAGTAATAATAATCAAAACATACAAACAAAGAAGTCTTCGGCCAATGAACTGCAGTGATTCTTCACTTTAAAAGGTCAGAGCTGCATCGGCTACTTCTGTTGTTCCTACCAGCTAAGTCCTGTAAACTTGAACTGCATACAATTATAGCGAGAACCTGTATAAAAATACCTTGGTAAGCTGCAATAAAAAAATGAGGCTCAATCCTGGAAGCAGGAATACCTGAACCTGCAAAACTTCTGAAATACACATAAGATCACAAACTTCTGTGCAAATATAACGAGCGTGATATTGGGACTCCAAAAGTAGCCACTTGCACTCTCTCATATGGGTCGAGTGCAAGTGGCTATTTTGAAGTGCATTTAGAATTTATCTACAAGTCTATAACAATAGAAGAAAGACAATCTATGTAAGAATTATCCACTTCCCTGTCAGATCACCATATCACACTGACCACCCCTATGATTAGGGTAAATTACACTGACCACCCTTATGTTTTAGGGAACAGAAATACAATAAACCCCACAAGTTAAGACATAATTAGACGGTCCTCGTTTTTTAGCAAGGCTAAAGCAATCAGAACTAATGCAGATGGTATGTAGACATGGGGATAAACATCATTTAACCATCCATACAAGTAACAGATTACTAATTACAACAGTAAAGAAGTCCAATGTAATTATGTTAAACTTTTGGGGATCAATGTATTTTCTCTGTATCTTAAGGAAGTTGGGTGTAATTTACCCAAAAAATTATTGTACTTTCGGTTGAAAGCGAACTGAGGAAGTTGAGAACCTCGAACAGCATTTCTCACCAAGCATGTTCGACACACAATTTTCATATCAAAAAATGAGATCTTTCCATTGGCTCTCAAGAGAATGAAATAGCTGGAAATACGTGAAATTCGCAAAACATATTGGGCAATTAGAAAATCCTTGTGTACAAATTTCGAGCAAGCAAGGTGTATTTTATTTATAAAAGACGCTTAAAACTTCAAAGTGACCCAAAATGAATTGTTCTTTCCATTATTCACCAAAAGTTATTTTGTCTGGATCAAAATATTAATTAGGAGGCATATAACTGAGGTGTGTTAATACTGTACTTTAACCAAGAGTAAAAACTTTTTCTGAAATAAGTTTGGTGATACCTCTGGGAAAATTTTGATATCACCATACAAAAATTTTGAAAATCTTCCTAAAACCCTCAAGAAAATTTAAAAAACTGTCTAAAAAATGAGGGATAAGGAAACCGGAGAATATAAAGGGTTCTAGTATAGGCACTCAAGTACTAAGGTGGTCCTTCTTTGTCTTTTCTTTAAAATTCATTTTCAGCTTCTTTTAGAGGATGGGAGGAGAAAAAGGAAGAAAAAATGATTTTACATTCAATATCATAAGACAATGAACCTGTACTCCACCTGCACAGTGGAAAATGGACAGTAAGATGTCTTTTTTGAAAGGGCTATTTTCCCAAAATATAAAATAAGCCAACTGTGTTTTGTTTTAACTTTCAAGGAGAAAGATTGATGAATCAATGAAGGAAGAGCTTGGGGACAAACCAGGCATGGATCAGTAGTCGTAACCTCCATGCTCTTGCTGGTGCTGTTGTTGATGACGGTCATCATAATGTTCTCCATTCTCAGCAGCACCACTGCTACTGTTGTCATTATCATTGTTGCTATTACCATTCTTGTTAGCAGATTCTGCTTGTTCCCTTTCCCTATTCCACTGCTCGATCTTTGCTCTTCTCTCAGCACTGCCTTCCCTAACTGGGCTCCTATTTCTCTGTTCCCGGGGGCTTCTGCTTCGTCCTCCCCTTTGTCCTGGACTTCTGCTTCTAGGCCTCCTGCCCCTATCACGGTGGCGATAATCTCGGTCATCACCACCTCTCCTACCAGAACCACGGCCACCTCCATGCGGACGCTCCTCATAATTGCGATGGCGCTGTGGACTACGGCTGTGCCTTCGCCTACCCCCCCTCCCGAATAATTGCCTCCGCAGCTCTCTATAAGAAAGAAAAGGAAAAAGAATAAAAGATGCAACAATCTCCAAATAATAGGCAATGAAAAAACAAGCATAAAACATTGAAAGTGAAATAACCAAGAAGCACACCTGCTAATCTTTTTCAGATGCATGAAATTGCAATAGCCACCTCTATTGCATATATCTTCCTCATACTGTCTACAAGTAGCTTCACGAAAATCCGTCACTGGTGAGAAGTCTACAATAATGGGGTTCCCTATAAAGTTCGAGTTCATGATGTCAGCTGGACTGTGATTAATGATAATATTCATTATATTTTAACAAGAAAAATTCATACAGTGACTAGTGTAACAATATGAAGTAACTTGAAAATTTATTTCATTTTTACTTTATATTATTTTTACTGTAGAACTTGATACAGTGACAAGTATAACAATACAATTTACAACTTGACTTGAAAATTTACTTCATTTCTTGCAATACCAAATTTTACATGTAATTGAAGGAAACATAAACTTGGGTCTCTTTTCTAGGGAAAGCAGCCTAAGCCACTCTATTGTCTCCCAAGGGACCATTTCATGCAATACCAAATACTTAGTTGCAATGTATTTTCAACTTGAATAAAATGCCTTTTCATTTTTGAGTTATTACTCTTCATTGCACGTAACCAAACCTCTTCTTGCAATTCCTCTATCTGTTCTAACCCAATTTTTTTTCTTGGTAATTATTGTTGTGATCCAAATTTGAGGCTCTAATCAGCTAACTTCAAAGGTTGGTTATACTTCTAGGTTCTCATAACTGCATTCGTTTTTAATTATAACTATACCCTTTTATGTCACCAAGTCATTTGTTTTGACATCTCATCCCATTTTAGTCAACTTATAAATTTTCCACATGATTTGATGAGTATATGTGAATATATATGATTACACCCTTGAAGAAGCAAAGGCCTTGTTTGGTTTGCTTTTGGGAGAGTAATTTTAGAGAAAATTTTTCAAAATTTTATTTGGTTTAGTGATTTTGGAAAAAAAATTTCAAAATCACTTTCTCTCTTCTACACATTAATCAATCACTTTTTCTCTCTCCTCTCTCCTCCTCAATTATTTTTTCTCACACACATCTACTCAAAATATTAAATCATCCCAAACTCCCATACTCCAAAACTATTTCCAAAATATACAATCAAACAAACCAAAAAAATTTCTAAACTCACTTCCCAATTTTTTTAAAAAAAATTTATCTTCCAAAACCAAACCAAACACACCCAAAATTGTTCACTGTTTTCATCCCGCCAAAATTGTGAAGACAATGTCTCTGGGTACAAGAGTAATCACTTTTATATATCTCTTCCTTGTCAATCTTCCCTTCCCCTCATTCCACTCCATAATTAGGATATTACACCAGCTTCATTTTATCTCAAACCTTACTATTCCAAAGCAACTCGTGGTAGTCGTAACCCAGTATTCATCCCAATTCTAGTCTTGTCAAGTTCTTTTCAAATTGAAACTTGATAGTTATGCGGTAGAGTAAAGGTACAATCTGTAAACTCTGGTTGTTCTTTGGGGCAAATATTTGACCTTTAAAGAAACTCACTTTCTTTACATCTACAAGCAGCAGTGACTCGACAAAGGAGATGAAAACTGAGAAAAGATAATGAGATAAGAGTCTTTGAGAGGGAGAGGCTGTAGTTGTAGACAAAATGATCTAAATGAACTTTAGATAGGGTTTTCAATTGAGGGGTAATTGGGTGTGGAGGGGTGCACAATAAAACACACACACACAATATACATGTGATAATATGGCGGCTTGGAGAAGGTTAAGGTGGGCTATGGTTTTTTGAACCGCATGTACAACCAACCAACCAGAAAATATATTAAAACCCACCCAACCAGCAATACCAACTCTCCCAAACCACACAGGTCAGAGCAGGTCGGGATGAAACAACAGGCCTAACAGTATTTTGCATAGCCCTAGTTACAATAAACCACCAAAACCTGAAATTCTAATCCCCCAAAACTCCTTTACCCACAGAAAGATTACAGTCCTATATACAAGTAGTTTAGAAAGTTACTTCATACTGGAATATATAAAAGAACAGAAAGACTAAAAAATAATAAGGCAGTGACGAGTAGCTAACGTGCAACTACTCAACAAGAAGCTATTGACATGTGGCTTATATGCAAGCCATTAATAATGAATGATCCGTGGTTTGCATGCCATCTGATGATGTATCTTATACGTAATTATAAGCCTATAACAATGAGAAGCTGCTTACAAGTAACTACCTTGGTCAAGTAAGGTAACATCAGGTGGAGGTGGTTGCTTGTAAGTAAATTGTTTGGTTTGTGTTTATTTCAATGTACATATGTTATAGGTATATATCAGGACTAGAGACCAACTAACCTGCATAAAATCTTCCTGTCAAATTCTGAAGTGCATTTGCAGCATGTTCTTCTTCTCTAAACTGAACGTATACATTACCAACCTGCATAAATCCATAAAGCAAATTAAATGAATCTAAAAAAGGTAGACCCGTGTACAAGGCTCCAGCTAAAGCACGGTCTGGGAACGTCAATCACGAAATTAACAAAATACTAAGATTAAAATTAAAGACAACAAATACCATGTGGTCAGCCAAATTGTCACAAATGTTCAGGCTCTCTATCTCTCCATACTTGCTCAGCTCCTCAAACAAATCTTCATAAAAATCCTGCATTTCAATGCAACTCTTGCAATTTTCAAAAAAAAAAAACCCTTTCGGCTATAATACAAAACATTAGCAACTTAAAAACAATAACAGAAAAAGTTATTATACTGATAGCATCATCAACCTTTGTACAGAGAATGAAACCATCAGAACAAGTCTCAGTTCAAACCAAAAAAGACAATCCATCAATTTGCCAGAGCAACATAGAGGTAAAGCTTTTACAAATTGAGCAAATGCAACACACAAACCTCACATCTAAGCTACATCAATACTATGTTCAACATCTCCAGCCTAGAGTAAAACTTTGAGAAAAAGTTGCTTTTGATATGAAGCATTGGAACGAACAAAGATTTAAGCATAAATTTGAATAAAAGCTTCACTAATGGAAGAGTGGTAAATTTAAGAGCCACAAAGTAGCTTTGAAAATTTTGAGTAAACATTAGAGTCTCCCTTGATTTGAGTAAAAAATGAGTAAAACTCATTTTAATATGAGTTTGAGCAAAGGTGCGGGTATGGTTTTGGAGGATTTTTACTCAAATTTAAATTTGATATAGGTAAAAGGTAACAGTCCATTTGGTATAATAGGTGAGAAAAGAAAATAAATAACTATGTTTTCTTAGTATCATGTTTGGATGAGTAAGAAAGCAAAGCATATGAGTTAGATTTCTTTTTCTCCATTTGTATTTTAATCGAAAATCTCATTATTACGAATTTTTTATAACTAATTAATCAGTTTGTTTCTCAACAAATTTCATCATTTTGGTGAGAAATGAAATAGACACAATAAGAGAGTTTCTCTTTCTCACCATTTCTCATCCTTTCTAGCCCTAATTTATAAACCAAACATGAGAAATAGTTCTCTTTCTTTCTCTTCATTTCTAATCATCTCTCACCAAATCACCCCATCCAAACAGGTTGTAGAGGCTGGAGATGCCTAAAGACGGAGAAACGTACTATAAAAATCTAAACAACTAGTGACAAAGGAAGCAAATTCAAAAAAACAATATATCTATCTATACTATTATATATGTGAGCACATGACTTGGTGTCTAATAGTGTTGTGACTTCTCCTTCTGGCACGTGACAAATTTTCCTACCCTAAAATAAAAAAATATTATTCAAAGGCGTGAGCAAAATTTGAACCCAAGACCTTGAGTTTCATTAAGAACATTCTTACTATTTAGACAATATAGATATTATGATATTAATTTTTTTATTATTTGTTTTTATGTTTACTTATCTAAATTACACACGCATTGCGTGTGCCACCCACAAATATATATATATCTTCTATATCTATCTATCTGTACGATTAATATGTGAAGGCTACTGGAGGTGTTGACACAAATGTCTCATATTTTGAGTTTATCCAAAATATCCCTATAATAGTTATTTAAAACAAAAAATGATATAATGAAGCGAATGGTGCTTGAGCCCATGATGTTGAGTCTGAAAAACATCTTTACCGCTTCAACAACCCACAACATATATATTTTTATATCAAAATCAAAATCAAAATTTATATTTTACAGATTTCATAGCACACCCATCGGGAGGGCACACACCACAACAGAAGGTGAAATAAACAAGAACCTATCAAATTCAATATCACTCACACCACAACAGAAGCTGAAATAAACAAGAACCTATCAAATTCAATATCACTCACACAGACAAACATATCAAATTCAAACCAGTCTACAGAATATCAAAAAAACCCTAATCAATCCTCAAGAAACAAACTCAAAATTACACAAAACCCACATACAGAAAACCTAATCAGTCATCAAATTACAAAAAACTCAAAAAGACATCACATATATCTACATATATATATATATAGAGAGAGAGAGAGAGAGAGAGAGAGAGGACCTCGAAGTGGTGTTGGATTTTCTGGGGGTCAAGGGGCTGGCCCTGGGGGTCGACGCCGGGCGTGATCATGTCGGGGCGTTGGTACATGTTGGAGAGGAGCAAGGTTGGGCTGATGCTGGGTTTGGTGTGGAGCCTGGAGCAGCGATCTCCATGCCTGCAAGCTCCGATCTTGAAGTAGAAAGGGCAGTTGACTCTATCCTTCTCTGTTCCGAATATCGAAGCCAAGTGCTCCGCCATTCAAACACTCTCTCTCTCTCTAAATCCAAAGTCAAATTCAATCGCTCAACTCGAACGAACTCTGCACCGCTCTCTCTCTCTCTCTCTCTCTCTCTCTCTCTGATCTAGGGTTGTCTCTCTCTCCTTCAGTTCGGACTTGTTATAGGGCCTGTTTGGGTGGGGCTTACTGGGTATTTTTGTACCCCCTCCTGCCTAAAATAATATTTCCTTATGGGAAATTCATTTTTTTTTTAAATATTACAATTATTGCACTTTTAAAAAATAATATTACAATTATTACATTTTTAAAAAATTGATTTTTATAAAATTATTTTTGATAGTATATTTTTTTGAGAAATATTAATTATTATAATTGTACTTTTTACGTTGTTAATGAATTTAAAAAATAACAAAATAAAAAATTTATATTATTTTTGTCTTTAATTTTTGAAAATTGACTAATATTTTAGGACAATGAAAAATAGAATAAGAGACTAATATTTTAGTACGGAGGGAATAGTTTTTTTGTTTTTTTATAGAGAGTGTTGCTATTAGTATGAGCGCTGTTATTAGTACTCCATCAATTATTTTGGATCATTTATTTCTTTGGTCCCTTATTTATAAATTTTAAAATTCTTAAAATTTCTTTTTTCTCTCAAATAATATCAAAATTATCCTTATAAAAATATTATACTTATTCAATTAAATGCACCCCTCTACACCGCAAAAAGCTTCTCTTTCAAAAACTCACGAAAGTGATTGCTACACTACATATTTTTTCATGACCTAAGAAAATAAATGTAGGTTTTTTTTGTTATTAATTCAAAATTTTGCTTTCGTGGGTTATACGATCTCCATGAGTTTCGATGATCTGTTCCCGAACGAATAAGAAATATTTGGTTATTTGTTCCCAAACAAATGAACAATATTCAGGTTTGTGTTCCCGAATTTTGGACATATGTTCGAGAGTTCAATTCAGAAAAAATGACAAATAGTTTTTATAAGTTTTGCCTTTTTTTCAATAAACTTACTTTTACAAGGCTAATCTCCTCTAAGCTAAGAATACCATCAAAATTATAAATCTCTTCTAAATTTTAATTGTTGTACGCCTCTCATTTCATCGAGTTGTGGTTGCCGAAAAAACTTCTCCTCGTTGTCATTGCCGAAGAAGTACAAGTAATCAAATGGTTACCATTGTTACCACCGGAATATTACCGTTAAAGGGTTTTCAAGATTTTAGGGGTGGGTATGTTTTGAAGATGGGATTTTGGGAAGATAGATGGGTGGTGATGGAGGTAGGTGCTCTCATAAACCCTAACCCATAATGTAGTGAGTATGTGAGCTTAATTGTAAGATGACATGTCCCAAAATTATTGATATATTTTTTAGTAATTTCATTAGAAGTTATTATTGTAATAAAAAAAATTAAAAAATAGGGAGTCTAAAATAATTGATAGGAGTGCTAATAGCAGCACTCATTAGCATCCCATCAATTATTTTGGACATCTCATTTTTTAGTTTTTTTTATTACAATAATAACCTCAAGTGAAATTACTAAAAAGGACATTAATAATTTTGGGATACCCCATCTTACAATTAAGTCCACATACACTACATCATGAGTTAGGGTTTATGAAAGTACACACCTCCATTACCATGCATCCATCTTCCCCAAATCTCACATTCAAAACTTATCTACTCTCAAAATATTGAAAATCCTTTGGCGACAATATTTCAGTAGCAACAGTAATAACCATTTAATTACATACACTTCTTCGACAATGATAATGAGAGAAGTACAATAATAAAAACTTAGAAGAGATTCATAACTTTGATGATATTCTTACCTCAAAGAAGATTGGTCCTGTAAGGATAAGTTTCTCGAAAAAAAATGATAAAAATAATAAAAACTATTTATCATTTTGTCGGGATTGAACTCTCAAATATATGATTGAAATTCGGAAATACAGGCCCGAATATTGTTTATTTGTCTGGAAACAAGTAATCGACCATTTCTTATTTGTTCGGGAACAGATAACTGAAGCAGCAGTAAAAACAGACAAATAAATGAGGTCGAATCACTCTTGGGTGGTCGATTGATGGGTGAAAATCCTACCCAATTTTGCTCACACAGAGAACATGCCAGTACAGTGAGGCCATGGATAATAATAGAAAACCAACTAAAGAAGTATGAAATTGGATTGTATTGTGTATGTGAAAAGAGGTAATAGGAAAAAAAATTAAATAGATTGACAAATCTTGTAATGAAGTAAAGAAAAAACTTCTTAATTACGACAAATTTTTTCCATTGGTTTTGAGAGGTTCCACCGTTGGTTTTGTTAAAGTTTTGGAAGAGAGGCTTTTTCGGGTGTGGGGTGTCGGAGTGTGCATTTGAATGGGTGAAATATTTTTGCAAGGATAATTTTGGTATTATTCGAGGGGAAATTTTTTTTTCCACGGGTTTTACAATTTATAAATGGGGGGTTCAAAGAAATGAGAGTCTAAAATAATTAATGGGATGTTAATAACAACCCTCTTTTATATATTATGCAAATTACACTTTACCCCCTCAAGTTCTAATATTTTCTCACTTTGATCTATAAAATTTATTTTTTTCATTTTAGTCCCCAATATTTTTTGTTTTTATTTTTATTTTTTATTTTATTCCAACAGTTAACTTATGTTCAGTTTTGGATTGAAAATTAAGGGAATCATACAGACATGGAAGGGTGCAACTCAAAGTTTGTATCCAACGGTTTTTGAGGCCACACAATCGCCCTGTTTGGGAAGTGGGTTTATGGCTTTTTTTAGGTTAAAATTCATAAAAAGATAAAGTAGGTTAAAATAGTCAATAAGATAAAATATCACCTTAAACTCATAATCATTTTACTTTTTTTTCTTACAAACATCATATCCAACTACAAAAAAATCTAACCATTTTCTCAAACATAAAAATTTTAGCCTATTAAAATAGTCAAAAACTAAAATAGTCTACTAAAATAACCAACTTTCCAAACGAGGCGAATGAGTTGCACTCTCATGTTTTATAAAAAAAAATAATCTTCTACCTTGCATTGTTATTTTTCCTTAAAAATTCTATGTCAGAAGCTGCATGGCAAAATAACACATTATTACACAATTTTTGATAAATTACACATTGTCCCTTTAAATTTTAGCATTTTTCACTCTAGTTTCTAAAGGTTTTTTTTTTTCTTTCAATTTACTTATAATAATTAACTTTCGTCCAATTTTAAACAAATAAATGAAAAATGACATGTCAATAGCCATGTGACATAATAATACAAATTATTATACAAATTCAAGTAAATTATATTTTGCCTCTTAAGTCTTAATATTTTTTCACTTTCACTCTTATTGTTTTTTTTTTCACTTTAGCCTCTAATGTTCTTAATTTTCCTAATTTACTCTTAACAACTAAAAATTATCCAAAATTGGATGCAAATTCCATATTAGCAACTTTATGACTCGTAACCCACTATGACTTCTAACGCCTCCTTCATTAACACTTCTATGGATAAAATAACATCATTAATTGGAACTCTCATCTCAATAATATCACCAACAATAAAACAATATTATCATTCATTTTCCTATTTCACATCCTCACTGCCACTAGGGATGAGTATGGTTTGGATCGAACCAGATTGGGATGAAATGAGAATCAATTCGTGAACTACGGTTTCATAAAAATTAGAATCAATTCAAAACATTTAAATCATGAATCAATTCAAACTAAACCATTTAAATACGGATCGGTTTGGTTTGAAACCATGATTGCACACAATAAAAATCATATAACAATATTCTAAAAACATTCAACATGTAGCAAATAAATATAAGTTCATAATCTAACAAAGAAACATAAGTTCAACATCTAACAAATAAAACTCTCATTTAACAAATATTTTTTTGTGACAGTAACAGTTACAAAACTAAACTTAAGCTAAATAATTTATTAAATAAAACAACAAAAATAGTTGCACAACACAACAACTGTAGCAACCCAAATCAACTTGTAATATTAATAAATTGATTATTGATAATTAGTGGTAATTCCATTGAGAGTAATGCCTCTTTCTTTTTTGTCGGAGGGTTCCTTATTTTAGGTTATATATATAAAAGGTTGGGATTGTATGCAACAAGATGTATGGTATAATGATAAGGTGAGATAGTAAACGGTTCGGATCAGATTCAATCTAGAATCGTGTATCATAATTTGAAATCGATTCGTAAATAACAAATTATTAAGTTTTCAAACTAATCCGAAACCACGAATAATAAAAACAAAATCAAACCTACCAAATTAGCTTGAAGTGATTCGAATACTGAATTTTTCAATTCACCTGCTCACCCCTAACTGCCATTACCAACATCTCAAAACCCACATTGACCATCCACCACCATATCCCCTTCAAATTAACAACCATTATTGGATATCTCTCTCAAATTCAATTGCCATTTCATTAGATGTGGCTAAGGAAAAATGGACAATTGGGGGTAAAGTGGCTGTAATTCATCTAATTTTGGATTTATCTTAATAGTTAGAGTAAATTAGAGAAAAAATTAAAATATTAAAAGCCAAAATGAAGGGAAAAAAAAAGAAGAGACAAAGTGTGAAAATATTAATGGGTAAATTGTAATTTATCTAAATTTACATAATAATGTGTGATTTTTCACAAGGTGACACGTAGCGATTAGCATGTCATTTTTTCATCTAAAATTGGACGGAAGTCAACTATAGGGTAAACTGAGAAAAAAAAAAATACTTGAGACTAAATTGAGAAAAAATAAACTAAATTGGAAAACGTATTATTTATCCTTATATATTTGGTGCAAAAGAAAATAGGGTGAAAATAACTTAGATAACTATGGTAAATTATACTGACCACCATAAAGTTTAGAAAACACAATAAATTTATCATAATTCCATCGACTTTTCTTTTAATAAAGTTAAATTGATCAAAATTATGTAAATGGTTTGTCAACATAATAAAAAATAAATAACATATAAATTTTATTGTAAAAAATATAATAACATTATTCTTTATGAGAGAATAACCAATATTACGTAAATTAAAAGATTATAAGAGTTAAATAAAAGAGTTAATTACCTAAAAGTCCTATCTATATGTTTGGTGGTAGCTTAGGTCCTATCAAAAAGTTTTTGAACCAATAAGTCCCATTTAGAGGTAAAAAGACGTTTTTGCCCTTTAACATAAACAACTGTATATGAAATTCCATTCACGTTATTTACTAGAAAGAAAAAAGGAATCTGTTAACATGGAAGTAGCTAAAGATTTGAATCGTGAACGATCTTGAAGGATTTATTGCTTTGGTTCGCTATTATACGTAATTGATTTCTCGATTTTGATTCGAATAGGAAAGGATTTTGAAGGATTTCTTAGTTTGGTTCGCATTTTGAGTTGAAATCTGTGGGAGTTTGTTATGTGCGATTTCGATTTGTAAATTGAAGAATTGATTTGCTGGATATTTGATCTTCGATCTGTTGATAGGTATGTATTGTTTCGATTTTGTATATTATGTTTTTGCTGGATATTTGATCTTCCATTCACGTTATGTTTTGTAAATTGAAGACGTGTTTTGCTGGATGATTTCTCGGTTTTGGTTATTTATTTTTATGAATTGGAAACGTGATTTGTGAAGTATTTGTACTGTTATGAAGTTTTTTGTTCTGGTGTTTATTGTTATGAAGTATTTGTGAAAACTGAGAAAGTTCTTAGTTTTGTTATGGTTTGATTGATGCGATCTTTTTTTCTTGTTTAGATTGAAAGATGAGTGAAGGTTGTACAAGTGCGCCTATTTTTTTGTTGTGCAAGTATAATGGTTGCACATTTGCAATTAAGATTGATTCGAATGTTACATTTGATCAGTTGGTTGAGAAGCTATGTTTGAAATGGGATAATTTGCAATCTGATAATATTTGTCTATCTTACTCATTGCCTGGACATCCTAATTGTACGTTGGACAACAATGAGGAGTTAGATTTGTTGTTGGCATTAGTTGTGCATTTTGATTCAAAGTGTATTGATGTTGTTGTGCGAGTAAAAGACTCAACCATTGACTGTGGTTATCTGAACAACAGATTGGATTATGGAGAAAGAGAGTCAATGTTGGATCTTGAAGTTTGTGATATTGCATTGTCTCATGACAGCAGTAAGTCTGTGAACTTGTCAAACAGAGCATCTACATCTTCCAAAAGGAATTCGAGGTTGGAGGTTGAAGAAGAGGTTGATATGTTATCATCATTTTGTCGACACAAGGGAAAAGTACTGTTGTCTGCTGGTTGGGCAGTTAGTATTACACATGTAGGACAGAAATTTGAAAGTGGAATTGTTGAATTTCGTAATGCATTGTCGAAGTTTTCTATTGAGTGTGGATTTGAGTTCATATTTGTTAAGAATGATAAAGTTCGTGTTACGGCACAATGTTTGTTTAGAGAGACAAAAGGTTGTATATGGAATGTTCATGGTAGAGTGGAGAATGCTAATGGGTTCTTTTATATAAGGAAGTTGAACAATGTCCACACATGTGGTGCTGAAGTACGCACGATGACTCATTCTCGTATGAGTTCTGATTTAGTTGCTGATTTGATTGTTGAAAGTGTTCGTGATAATCCATTGACACGTCTAGTTCATGTTGTTCGGGATTTTAAGTTGGGGTATGGGCTAAGAGTTAGTTATCGTCAAGCTTGGTTGGGGGTAGAAAGGCAAAAGGTGAGATTTTTGGAGACTACTTAATGTCATTTGACCAGTTAAGATGGTATGTGGATGTTGCAAAGAGTTGCAATCCAGGGAGTTACATTGAGTTTGAGTGTGATGATGATACTAAACGGTTTAAGAGATTATTTGTTTCTTTTCATGGTTCCATTAGTGGATTTGATTATTGTCGGCCTCTCTTATTCCTTGATGGCACATTTTTAAAGGGAAGATTTAGAGGAAATTTACTTGCTGCTACAGGAAAAGATGGAAATCAAGGTACATAAGAAATTTGTTTTCTCTGTTCTGAAATTGAGAAAGTTCTCAGTTTACTAATATGATTGAATGTTTTAAATTTTATATAATATTGTTGTTGTATATGCACTTTTTTATTTTTTCAGTTATTCATTTTAGTGTTTGATATTTTGAATGTTAGAGTCTTACCATTTTCTAAGAATAATATAATATTTTCATTTTTTCTGTTTTGTACATGCAGGGTTCTTTCCTGTTTGTTTTGCAGTTGTTGGCTCAGAGAATCAAGATAATTGGTGCTGGTTTTTGGAGCATTTGAGTAGAATTGTTTCACCAGAACGAAATGTTACATTTGTGTCAGATCGTAACCTTGAATTAGTTGAAGTGTTGCCAAAGGTTTTTCCAATGGCTTTCCATGCTTATTGTTTATATCATTTGAAGATGAACTTGAGGCATCATTTGCGTGGTATGTTTCATGGATTGAAAGAAAAGTTGATCACTTTGTTTGGGAAATGTGCATATGCTCCAACTGAAGAAACATTTCATCAATGTTTGGTTGAGTTAAAGACTAAAGGTGGGTTAAGAGTTGAGAAGTTTTTAGATAACATACCATATGATCATTGGAGTAATGCATACTTTCGAGGGCAACGCTTTGGAGAGATGTGGTCAAATGTAGCTGAATCTTTCAATTCGTGGATACGAGAGGAACGCCACTTGCCTATCACAAAGTTGATTGATAGTGTAAGAATTAAGTTGATGAGGAAAATTGCTAAGAGGAGGGAACTTGTTAATAAATGGAATGGTTTGATTTGTCCTAAAATGGAGTCCAAGTTGCATGATGGTTTTAATACTTCGAGGCCATGGATTGTTAGTTCATCTGGAAATGATGTCTATGAGGTGCATTCACATCCATCTGTTTCAGTTGACATTAGTAGACGAATATGTTCTTGTGGCGAGTGGCAGTTGAAAGGGTTTCCCTGTGCACATGCAGTTGGTGCTATACAAAAGAGTGGACATGATTTGAGTTTATTTGTTGATCAATACTTCTATGTTCAAAGTTATCGAGATTCCTATTCTTTTCCCATATATCCTGTTCTTTCAATTTGGAAACCAGATTGTAATGTTGATGGTGATAGTGAAGTTGTTCTTCCTCCTTTGTCTAAGAAGCAACCAGGAAGGCCAAATAAGAAGAGGATTCGTTCAAATGGTGAGAAAGTGAGGCAAATTACTTGTAGTAGATGTGGGAAGGTTGGCAATCACAATAAGAAATCGTGTAAGGAGGCTTTGTGATTTTTTGTAATTGCTTTGTGATTGTAAAAATTTCGTATTCATAAATTTCTTGAAGTAGCAGTTTGTGCTGTTGAGCTCTGAGTAATAATCTTCTATGTTTTTGAATAAAGTGACATTGAATTGAAAGTGAAAATATTCTTAGTTTCAGATTTTAATTTTGAAATTGTTTGTGATAATATTGTTTGGTTCGCTTTTGGAAATAAAGTAGACTGTTGAATGTTTGTTTTGCAGATTGTGTGAATACTGTATAAAAGTGAACATATTCTCAGTTTAAGTTTTTAGTTCAAAACAGCTGATTTTGTGATAATAGTGTGAGGCTCTTGTTATGAATTGGAACTAGTTATAAATGTGATGAATTGAGTGAGTGTGAATTAATATTCTAAATAGATGTGGTCAATGCTTTATGTTTTGATTAAAGTAAGAGTGGACTGTAAGTGAAAATATTCTTTGTTTCGAATTTTAGTTTTTCATATTGTGAAATTATTGTGAGGCAGCAAATAAATTGTTGTGATAATGTTGTTTGGTTGGCTTTCGAAAATAAACTTGACTGTTGAATGTTTGTTTTGCAGATTATGTGAATACTGTATAAAAAGTGAACATATTCTCAGTTTAAGTTTTTAGTTCAAAATAGTTGTTTTTGTGATAATAATGTGAGGCTCTTGTTATAAATTGGAACTAGTTATAAATGTGATGAATTAAATGAATATGAATTAATATTCTAAATAGATGTGGTCAATGCTTTATGTTTTGATTAAAGTAACAGTGGACTGTAAGTGAAAATATTCTTTGTTTGGAATTTTAGTTTTTCAAATTGTCATAATATTGTGAAGCAGCAAATAAATTGTTGTGGTAATATTGTTGTTTGAAAATTGAGTGATCTGTATAAAACTGAAAATATTCTCAGTTTTAAAGTTTCTAAGTTTGAAAATAAGTGATTGACAACAGTAAAGTTTTGTGTCCACTATTTTCACATGTAATACTATTTTCGCTTTTGCCATATAGTAGTGTGAGGAACAGGATAATAGAAATTGAGAATATGGACAAAAACATCAACAAAGCTCGGGTGCATATATCTTTGAGAGTATGACAAAATATTGCATTACACATCATAGAAATTGTAATATGTTTGTTACGTAATATGCTTGGAACTATTAACAAAAACATTAGTCATTGTATCAGAGTGTTACAAAAAAGAGTTCATTGAGTTACACATCAAAAAAGATTTCATTGAAGGTTGCAATCTTGACTCTACTTGACTTTGATTGATCTTTGTGGATCACTGAGGAACTCATGTACCATGTCTGCTCTGAGTCTTGTGGATGTGCCTGGTGGTAATGTGTTTGGAATTGGTTGATGCCTGATGTATTGTCTTATGATGTAGCAAACAATAATTCCACAGTCATTCCTGCAAGATTCCATTTTTGACACAGTTAGGGAAAAAAGAAATTTTTTTGAAAAAGATACTAAAATTTGTTAGTTAGAATAAATTAACATACGTCATTGTTTCTTGTTGAGGGCTGTCTTTGACTGATTCAATCTTGACATCAGGATTCCAGGCTTTTTCTGCTTGACAAGGTGTATCCTTCATGTATTGATGGATGATTTTTTGCTGTAAAAAACATCAACACAAAGTATGTAATGATTTACATCTGATTATTGTAATGCTAATTTGAAATTGTTCTTACCAGTTGATTTGCAACATTGTAGTGCTTGTCCTTTCCTTTTCTTGGTCTCAAAGAGTTGAAATGTTTCCAAGTCCCCAAGTGTTTGTCGATAACAAGTAATGTCCAATGATTGAAATTGTGGATGGGGATATGGATGTATCAACATGGGAGGGATTCTTGTAAAGTATTTTTCAAAATCTTTTTCCTTTGTTCTGAAGTTTTCTTCTTCAACATTGGCTGTTTTTTACAAAACATATGTGAATATTCATAGTAATGGTACGAACTCAATATTCATGTCGATTAACTATGATTAACTATGATTAACATATGGATGTATTGACATATGTGAATATTCACAGTAATGGTTCGAACTCAATATGTGAAAAGCAACAAAACATGATTAACTTGTCACTCAAATTGTTTTGAAATGTGAGTATATTCCCAGCAATGGCACCAAAATCAAAATTTGAAAACATTTACAAGAATGATAACAAACACAAAAAATCTACTTTGAAACCAAAATTGAATGGAAGATAAAGTATAGAATTGACACATGCACATTGATTCCTTACCCAATATAGACTTGACAGTATGAAGCAATTGCCATTGTGCTCTGCTCCATCACCAGAATTCTGTGCTTGTGGTTCTCTTTGAAGAATCTCAGCATATGCATCAATTGTCTATCAAATTGAAACACAAAAGTGATGTTAACAAATTAATAAGAAGTTTTTTAGTGTTCAAATATTATAAATATTATACGTACACAGCTGGATATGTCTGTCCCTTTTACCAAGTTTTTGATATCATTAATAAACACACAATTTTCATATCTTGCGCCAAACCATATACAAGCACTACAAAACAATAAAAAATGTGTTAATAAGTAAGTCAGAATATTTTTAGAAAATAGAGCTATTTCTCAGTTTCATTTCATATATTTGTACTACATGAAAAATTGAAAGATTTATGTAAGATTATACCTTGATTCTGTTTGCTTTTCTTTCCAAAGAATTTGTAGTTTATATTTATCTTCAGGAGGTAGGAATTGAGCCACAGCATACTTGTTTGAAATTGTCTCATCTTTGTGTTCCTTCTCTGTCTCAACTTTAACTTTCTTGCCTCTATACTCATAATCTGACACCTCAGTAGTCTTCCTTGCTTTAGCTTTGATATTTTTAATCATGGAATTCTGCAGATTTGTTTGTCTTGATTCTGTCAGATCATCGGCTTTTATTGCCCAAACTTGTTGGGTTAAGTCATGGACTTCTTCCTCCAGTAACTGATTCTGGAACTGAGAATTTTGGCAATCTTTCACATTTGTATTTGTCTCATAATGTTTTGTTGCAATAGGCTGTTGCGTTATCTCATGGACCTCTTTGTGATGGAGCTCTTTGTCCACAATTTCAGAATTTTCATAGACCTCTTTCTGATGGAGCTCTTTGTCCACCACTTCAGAATTTTCATGGACCTCTTTCTCCAGCACTTGAGAATTTTCATCATTTATTGTATGACCTTCATTCTTTCCATCTGTCCCAGAATGTTTTACTGCACAAACTTCTTGGGTTATCTCGTGGACCTCTTTTTCAACCAATTGGTTATGCAATCGAGAATTTTCATCTTTCAATTGTTTTATTTGTGCTGTGAGTAGCCTGTTATCCTCTTTAAGTTTATTTATGTAGATGGTCTTCACTGTGTTGTCTAGTTGCAAATTGTTGTTCTCAGTTTGAAGTTTCTCAAGTGTTTGTTGATGAATTTGTTCTTCTCCCTCAGGTGCATCATTGAGTATAATGTTGCAGAAGTCATTAAACTCTTCATTTGCTGGCTTTTGTTCTTGGTGGCAGTCTTCATCATATTGACCATCTTCTTCTTCTTCAGAATCTTCTTCTTCTTCTTTAGTATTTTCAGCATCTTGTTTTTGTTGTTCTTGTTCTTGTACTTCTTGTTCTTCTTCTTCAGCATCTTCTTCTTCAGCATATTCAGCATTTTCAGCATCTTCTTTTTCTTTTTCTTCAGTGTCATCAAGTTCTTCATCACTTTCCTCATTCAATTGAGCAGTAGTTACCTGTAGGTCAACATACAATAGATATTAGTTTTTGAAATAATTGAAGTTTAGGAAACTAAAAACTTTCTCAGTAATAATTCAGTGTATAAAAATAGGGATTTTTCCTAACTTGAATTGTAATTCAAATGAGATGAGGATGTGACCTGTCTTGTTGTCAGCTGGTGTAGTGATATGACTTTCATACGTTTATGTAATTTGGCAAGATTCCACTTGATCACCCTTGGGCATGCTTTGCTAAGTTCAGGGTGGATGATCAGTGTGTGCTCACACAACCAATACTACAAAGCAAATGTAAAGAATTTTTGTCATTTGAATAAGAAGTAATACTATCTATTATTAACAACAAACTAATAGAATAGAGTAAAGATGTGACTTCCTAAGAGAGCCATAACACATCCTGTGACTTTAGCTGGATTTTTGTGGTATTTTTCAATTGAAGACATCAGTGTGTTCCTTATTGCTTCAGCCCAATTGTATTTTCTCATTGAGTTTATGTCTTCCATGTAATTAAGAAATACCCAACCAACTATTGTTCCTGATGTAGAGAAAAAAAGCTTCAAACAAGTATACATACACAACATCCTTATCACATCTTCAGTGTCTTCTTTCTTCTTGCCTTTCAATGCTTTTTGCAACAAGTTGGTGATGGTTGTGCTCGATAGCGTTTCAGTTTGTATGTATTTTCTTGTCAGAAATGATGATCTCCTTTTATTTCCATAGCCAAGATGTATTGGCTCATCTCCACAAGATATACCAAAGATGGACTTGATGTCTTCTGTTGTTAGCTTTACAGTTTCTGGTCCTAACTGGAAAGAACCACTGCTGC
Organism: Camellia granthamiana; assembly: GCA_036172215.1. NCBI lineage: Eukaryota > Viridiplantae > Streptophyta > Magnoliopsida > Ericales > Theaceae > Camellia > Camellia granthamiana. Next base: position 25,679,920 of record CM069905.1, on the reverse strand, counting down.
CTGGCTGGTATGTTTGAATTATTTTCAGTGAAATGTCATCATATTTGCTGCATTCTTTACAATTCATCTTGTTTTTCAATATTGCATCAAACAATGCCCAAAATGGGGTTTTCTTCAAGCCATTAATATGCTCATTCCTGAGTTTGATGTGCTGTAATAGCTTCACTATTGCCACCATGTTTGATCTGAAAGTTTGTTCTTGTACTTTTTGTTCTTCTTCTTCAGCATCTTCTTCTTCTTCGTCTTCAGTATTTTCAGCATCTTCTTTTTGTTCTTCTTCAGTGTCATCAATTTCTTCATCACTTTCCTCACTAAATTGAGCAGCAGTTACCTGTAGGTCAACATACAATAGATATTAGTTTTTGAAATAATTGAAGTTTAGGAAACTAAAAACTTTCTCAGTAATAATTCAGTGTATAAAAATAGAGATTTTTCCCAACTTGAATTGAAATTCAAATGAGATGAGGATGTGACCTGTCTTGTTGTCAGCTGATGTAGTGATATGACTTTCATACGTTTATGTAATTTGATAAGATTCCACTTGATCACCCTTGGGCATGCTTCGCTAACTTCAGGGTGGATAATCAGTGTGTGCTCACACAACCAATACTACAAAGCAAATGTAAATAATTTTTGTCATTTGACTAAGAAATAATACTATGTGTTATTAACAACAAACTAATAGAATAGAGTAAAGATGTGACTTACTAAAAGAGCCATAACACATCCTGTGACTTTTGCTGGATTTTTGTGGTATTTTTCAATTAAAGACATCAGTGTGTTCCTTATTGCTTCAGCCCAATTGTATTTTCTCATTGAGTTTATGTCTTCCATGTAATTAAGAAATACCCATCCAACTGTTGTTCCTGATGTAGAGAAAAAAAGCTTCAAACAAGTATACATACACAACATCCTTATCACATCTTCAGTGTCTTCTTTCTTCTTGCCTTTCAATGCTTTTTGCAACAAGTCTATGATGGTTGTGCTCGATAGCCTTTCAGTTTGTATGGATCTTCTTGTGAGAAATGATGATCTGCTTTTATTTCCATAACCAAGATGTATTGGTTCATCTCCACAAGATATACCGAAGATGGACTTGATGTCTTCTGTTGTTAGCTTTACAGTTTCTGGTCCTAACTGGAAAGAACCACTGCTGCCTGGCTGGTATGTTTGAATTATTTTCAATGCAATGTCATCATATTTTCTGCATTGTTTATAATTCAACTTGTTTTGCAATATTGCATCAAACAATGCCCAAAATGGGGTTTTCTTCAAGCCATTAATATGCTCATTCTTGAGTTTGATGTGCTGTAATAGCTTCACTATTGTCCCCATGTTTGATCTGAAAGTTAATCTCCATTCTCTACACTTTCCCTTTGTTTTTTATCCGTTGAAGTTGATTTTGTATGCTTTCTTATCATTTTCTTTGCATTACTTTTTAGTCTTGGGGTTTTCATGAGTTGCTTTCCTGTACGGAAAATCAACATAAACAAGATATAAATGCTGAGAATGTTCCCTAAAAGAATCAATCCAATGTCATTCTCATGAAGTCTAAGTTTGATGACATTCATGGCTATAAAAACAAAATCAACATTGAAAGTTAAATTGAAAGCAAGAGAAGATTATTAACTAGGGTTTTTCACTCAAATTGATTCAGAATATGAGAACATTCATAACAATCGCAGCAAAAATCAACATTGAAACTTAAATTGGAAGCAAGAGAACATGATTAACTAGGGTTTTCAGTCTAATTGATTGAAAACTTGAGAAAATTGACAACAATCATGTCAAACTCAATATTGAAACCTAAATTGAAATAGAGAGAATATGATTAAGTCCGGATTTTCACTCAAATTGACTAAGAATCTGAGAACATTAACACAAATTGAAACCAAGAGAATATGATTCACTAAGGTTTTTTTACTCAATTTTTCTAAGAATATGAGAACATTCACAGCAATCACAGCAAAATCAACAATGAAAGCTAAATTGAAACCAAGAGAATATGATTAACTAAGGTTTTTCACTAAAATTAATTGAAAATATGAGAACATTGACAGCAATGGCACCACACTCAACATTGAAACTTAAATTTAAAGGAATGAGATATGATTAAGTAGGGTTTTTCACTCAAATTCATTCAGAATATGAGAACATTGACAGCAATAGCAGCAAAATCAATATTCAAACTTAGATTGGGGAGCAAGAGAACATGATTCACTAAGGTTTTTTGCTCAAATTGTCTAAGAATCTGAAAACATTCATAGGAATCATACCAAAATCAACATTGAAAGCTAAATTTAAACCATAGAATAAGATTCACTAAGGTTTTTTACTCAAATTGTCTAAGAATTTGAGGACATTCACAGGAATCGTGCCAAAATGAACATTGAAAGCTAAATTGAAACCAGAGAATAAGTTTGACTAAGGTTTTTTACTCAAATTGTGTAAGAATCTGAGAACATTCACAGGAATCATACCAAAATCAACATTAAAAGCTAAATTGAAACCAAGAGAACATGATTCAGTAAGGTTTTTTACTCAAATCGTCTAAGAATCTGAGAACATTCATAGGAATCATACCAAAATCAACATTGAAAGCTAAATTTAAACCAAAGAACAAGATTCACTAAGGTTTTTTACTCAAATTGTCTAAGAATTTGAGGACATTCACAGGAATCGTGCCAAAATGAACATTGAAAGCTAAATTGAAACCAGAGAATAAGTTTGACTAAGGTTTTTTACTCAAATTGTGTAAGAATCTGAGAACATTCACAGGAATCATACCAAAATCAACATTGAAAGCTAAATTGAAACCAAGATTTTTTACTCAAATTGTCTAAGAATTTGAGAACATTTTAGAGGAATCATGCCAAAATAAAGAATGAAAGCTAAATTGAAGCCAATATAATATGATTAAGGTTTTTGAGTAAAATTGATTGGAAATGTGAGAACATTTACAGCAATGGTACCACACTCAACATTGAAACCTAAATTGAAAGGAATGGGATATGATTAAGTAGGGTTTTTCACTCAAATTCATTCAGAATATGAGAACATTGACAGCAATAGCAGCAAAATCAATAATCAAACTTAGATTGGGGAGCAAGAGAACATGATTCACTAAGGTTTTTTACTCAAATCGTCTAAGAATCTGAGAATATTCACAGGAATCATACCAAAATCAACATTGAAAGCTAACTTTAAACCATAGAATAAGATTCACTAAGGTTTTTTACTCAAATCGTCTAAGAATCTGAGAATATTCACAAGAATCATACCAAAATCAACATTGAAAGCTAAATTTAAACCAAAGAATAAGATTCACTAAGGTTTTTTACTCAAATTGTCTAAGAATCTGAGGACATTCACAGGAATCGTGCCAAAATGAAAATTGAAAGCTAAATTGAAACCAGAGAATAAGATTCACTAAGGTTTTTTATTCAAATTGTGTAAGAATCTGAGAACATTCACAGGAATCATACCAAAATCAACATTGAAAGCTAAATTGAAACCAGAGAACAAGATTCACTAAGGTTTTTTACTCAAATTGTCTAAGAATCTGAGAACATTCACAGGAATCGTACCAAAATCAACATTGAAAGCTAAATTGAAACCAAAGAACAAGATTCACTAAGGTTTTTTACTCAAATTGTCTAAGAATCTGAGAACATTCACAGGAATCGTGCCAAAATGGACATTGAAAGCTAAATTGAAACCAGAGAATAAGTTTGACTAAGGTTTTTTACTCAAATTGTGTAAGAATCTGAGAACATTCACAGGAATCATACCAAAATCAACATTGAAAGCTAAATTGAAACCAAGATTTTTTACTCAAATTGTCTAAGAATTTGAGAACATTTTAGAGGAATCATGCCAAAATCAAGAATGAAAGCTAAATTGAAGCCAATATAATATGATTAAGGTTTTTGAGTAAAATTGATTGGAAATGTGAGAACATTTACAGCAATGGTACCACACTCAACATTGAAACCTAAATTGAAAGGAATGGGATATGATTAAGTAGGGTTTTCACTCAAATTCATTCAGAATATGAGAACATTGACAGCAATAGCAACAAAATCAATATTCAAACTTAGATTGGGGAGCAAGAGAACATGATTCACTAAGGTTTTTTACTCAAATCGTCTAAGAATATGAGAATATTCACAGGAATCATACCAAAATCAACATTGAAAGCTAAATTTAAACCATAGAATAAGATTCACTAAGGTTTTTTACTCAAATCGTCTAAGAATCTGAGAATATTCACAGGAATCATACCAAAATCAACATTGAAAGCTAAATTTAAACCAAAGAACAAGATTCACTAAGGTTTTTTACTCAAATTGTCTAAGAATCTGAGGACATTCACAGGAATCGTGCCAAAATGAAAATTGAAAGCTAAATTGAAACCAGAGAATAAGATTCACTAAGGTTTTTTACTCAAATTGTGTAAGAATCTGAGAACATTCACAGGAATCATACCAAAATCAACATTGAAAGCTAAATTGAAACCAGAGAACAAGATTCACTAAGGTTTTTTACTCAAATTGTCTAGGAATCTGAGAACATTCACAGGAATCGTACCAAAATCAACATTGAAAGCTAAATTGAAACCAGAGAACAAGATTCACTAAGGTTTTTTACTCAAATTGTCTAAGAATCTGAGAACATTCACAGGAATCGTGCCAAAATGAACATTGAAAGCTAAATTGAAACCAGAGAATAAGTTTCACTAAGGTTTTTTTACTCAAATCGTCTAAGAATATGAGAACATTCACAGGAATCGTACCAAAATCAACATTGAAAGCTAAATTGAAACCAGAGAACAAGATTCACTAAGGTTTTTTACTCAAATTGTCTAAGAATATGAGAACATTCACAGGAATCATACCAAAATCAACATTGAAAGATTCAGTAAGGTTTTTTACTCAAATTGTCTAAGAATTTGAGAACATTCACAGGAATCATGCCAAAATCAACAATGAAAGCTAAATTGAAGCCAATATAATATGATTAAGGTTTTTGAGTAAAATTGATTGGAAATGTGAGAACATTGACAGCAATGGTACCACACTCAACATTGAAACCTAAATGGAAAGGAATAGGATATGATTAAGTAGGGTTTTTCACATAATTTTAGTAAGAATCTGAGAACATTAACAGCAATGCTACCCAAATCAACATTGAATCCTAAATTGGAAGTAATAGAAGTTGATTAATTAAGGTTTTTCACTCATATTCAATATGAATCTGAAAACATTAACAGCAATGGTACTAGAATCAACATTGAAACCTAAACAGAAAGCAAGGCAACATGATTAAGTAGGGTTTTTCTCTCAAATTCACTAAGAATCTGAGAATATTCACAGCAATCGCACCAAAATCAACATTGAAACCTAAACAAAAAGCAAGGTAAGATGATTAACTAGGGTTTTTCACTCAAATGCACTAAGAATCTGAGAATATTCACAGCAATCGCGCCAAAATCAACAATGAAACCTAAACAGAAAGCAAGGCAACATGATTAACTAGGGTTTTTCACTCAAATGCACTAAGAATCTGAGAATATTCACAGCAATCGCGCCAAAATCAACAATGAAACCTAAACAGAAAGCAAGGCAACATGATTAACTAGGGTTTTTCACTCAAATTCACTAAGAATCTGAGAATATTCACAGCAATCGCACCAAAATCAACAATGAAACCTAAACAGAAAGCAAGGCAACATGATTAACTAGGGTTTTTTCACTCAAATGCACTAAGAATCTGAGAATATTGACAGCAATCGCACTAAAATCAACATTGAAACCTAAATAGAAAGCAAGAGAACATGATTTTTGTGGCATTACAATGAATGTTCTCAGATTCACAAACAAAAACAAAAACAAAAGTTTTAAACTCAACATTATAAAAAACAAAAGGTTCGAAAATGAAAGTTTCGAACTCAACATTCAAGCTGAAATGGAAATGAAAAACAAAAGTTTGGAAAATGAAAGTTTCGAACTCAACATTCAAGCTGAAATGGAAATGAAAAACAAAAGTTTCGAAAATGAAAGATTTCGCAAAAACTAGGGTTTAAGATACTTGAATCTTACTTGTTTTCACCATTTTTGGTTGTTCGGTTGTTTGAATGTTTGATGATCTAGTTTGTTTTTGGGAAATCTGAGACGAGATTGATGAAGAAAGACGAGATTGATGAAGGTAGACGAAATGTGAGGCGAAATTGATGAAGGTGAGAATGAAATCTGCGAGAGTGAGAAATGGCGGGATGAACTGTCAATGAAATCGTGAATCAGTGATTTTTGTTTTGTGTTTTGATTTGGTAAGGGTAGTTTCGTCATATTAATGGATTATGGGACTTACTGGTGAAAGGTTTTTGAACTAGGACTTAATGGATCATTATTTGCTAAAACGGGACTTACCTGTAAATCACCCTAAATAAAATTATGTCAAATTTGTAAGACATATTATATTTTTCACAAACTTCAAGAGATGTTAGAATAATTTATCTAATAAATTAAAAAAAATATTTTTAGTTATTAGATTCAAAACCGTTACTTTCTTTCAATTTGCCAAAAGCTCCCGAGAGTTATGCTTTTAAGGCACTATTTGGCATTTCATATGTTAGTATATCTTTTGTCTTTTTATTTTTTTGGGTCATGTTGTCTCTTTATTTTTTTGTAAAAAATTAAAAAAGTATACTTATTTAGATCCTTCTAAACCCCCTTTAAATTTTATGTTGAAATTATTGTACATAAATTACAAATACAATAATATATGTTGGGTCTTAAAGATTGAATGGATTCAATCTTATACATATGCGAGGAAGGTATTAAAAAAGAAAGAAGTCGAATTCTTTTTTCTTTGGGCGAATTACACTAACGCACTGTTTGGTTGTGAATTTGAGAAGGGATTTAGAAAGGGAAAGAGAAAAGATAGGTGAAATGAGAATAAAATATACCTACATTTCACTTAATTTCACACACCTTTTCCTTTTTTATTTTCAAAACTCTCCCCAAATCTCTCAACGAAACACAGCATAATGGTTCCTGTAGTTTGAGGATTGTGTCATTTTGATCCTTAATCTTTCAATTGTGATACATTTAACCCTGAATTTTAAATCTTGATTTAAATAAGGACAGTTGAAGACATTATTGCTCTATTTTAAGGGAAAAATTGTTAAGTTGATAAAATATAAACTAGTTTGATGAAAATAAATGTGAAAAAATTATTTCTACCCACCAAGGATAAAATTATATAAAAATGATAAATCTTTTATATTTTTATTTTTTTTATCAAATTAATTTTTATTATGTGTTTCGATGATGATCATGTAATGATTGGTTGTTTTTGTTGATATATTTTTTTATGGTTATTGTAAAATAGATGATTGTATTTGGTGTTAACAGATATTTTTAAATAATTATCATGTAATGGATGATTATTAGGCATGTATGTGTAATCGATATATTTAATATATGAAATGTTTTTACTTTTGGATTTTTTGATTTAATAATGACATCACAATTATCACCATATTTGATTTTTGAAAAAATAGAAACTAATTTAACGAAAATAAATATAATTTTTTTTTTATTCCTACCCTCTCATAAGATAAAATCATATAAAAATAATTTATTTTTAAATTTTTTTCAAAAGTCAAACATGACGACAATTTTGATATGATTATTAAATCAATCCATTAAATCAAAAAATCCAAAATTAAAAACATTTTATATATTAAACATATCAATTACACATTAAAAAACTAATAATCATTCATTACATGATAATCATCTTAAAATATCTATTAACAATAAATACAACCATTTATTTATGATAACCATAAAAAAATATTAACAAAAGCAACCATCTATTACATGATCATCATCCAAACTTATACTAAAAATTAATTTGGTAAAAAAATAAAAATGTAAAAGATTTATCATTTTATATAATTTTGTCTTTGGTGAGTAATTTTTTTCATATTATTTTTATCAAACTAGTTTATATTTTGTCAAATTGACCACTTTGTCCTTGAAATAGAGTAACAATATTTTCAATTATCTTGACTTGGAATAAGATTTAAAATTTAAGATTAAATATATTACAACTGAAATATTAAAAACTAAAATAATATAAGTCCTAAATTACAGAAATCGATGGCGTAATTTGTCATGCTTCTTTTATCACTTAAGAATTGTGCTTACAAACTAATAGATGTAAACAAGTAGCATGCCCTTCCATTGAAATTGAATAGAATACCTTTATGCCCAATCTATGTGAAGCAAGTGGTCCTATTCAACCGTCATTGATGATTAAACAATGTCAAAAAACTTATAAAAGTAATGTTAGAGACGAGTCCAGATCCTCTCTAGCCATTCTCTTCAACCCCTTCCTCCTGTCAACAGCTAGGATTTGGCTATATCATTTTGGGAACCTGTCTACAGCTCAGATCAGATTAGCTTAAAAAAGAAAAAAGAAAAAAGAATTTCATTAACACAGCAAAACAGAGCTTCCCCCATATCTTTCCATTCATTTTTTCCCTCCCTTTTGAGCTCTGGTGAACAACGACTCCATGTGGTGACACCGACGGCGGCGAGTCCAAGTTGGCGGCGAATATTGACGGTCTTTCCCTGTCATGACCCAAACTCGCCCCTATAGGTTTAGTATCTAAGCCGGCCAGTAATCTTGGGATTACCGAAGACCTTTGAGACAGATTAACATAATATTAGGGGCTAGCTGAAGCAGATAGCAAATATACAACGTCCATTGAGCTGTGCAGACTTACATGAGACAAATTTTTTTTTAAAATTTACATTCATACATTTACACATCATCATATATATAGGTTAGACAAAAAGAGACTTAACCCTATTTACAAAATAAACAAAAACTTGTTTAACCAATCAAGAAAATAAAACTTAAACTTTAATCACATAGCCATAACCATTTGACATATCCGGAACCTTCATGGGAGGCACATAGGTTGGCTGACAAAAACAAATTCTAGGCAGACGCCTCTAAGCCTGGTCACGCGTTTGATCACCTACATACATAAATAATACAGTAAGCTGGAGCCCAACGAATAATAACAAAGTAAAGGGTTTTAATGAATGATGTCTATCACAGAGTCAGAAATCAGAGTTTATATTAAAAACAGATTCTTATCAGAAACAGAGTCTTATACATATTCAGATTTCAATCAGAAACAAATTTATATTCATATTCTTATTCAAATCTGTGACAATCCTCACCTCTAATTACTGCTAAACTGTGACTGAACATGATAAGTGACTGATTAAACCGAAATTCTGAACTGATTGCCTGAGTGTATTAATTTAAGTGCATTTCTATATGTTTGCCATTAATTGATCTGTTTATGTTTTAAGTTTCGAACTGTAAATCGAAGGCCTTATCGGCGGCCGAACCAGAAATTGATTAGTGTTTTATGCTAATTAGAATTTATGTGATTTTATGGCATGTTTAATTGAAATGTGATTTAGAGTGATTAAATTAGATTAAATAAGGTTAAAGTACATTAGTTTGGCTTTTTTACCAAAATGCCACTTAGTGGACTTTTTCATGAGCCATTTATTTGATTTATATATGTTAGCATTATCACAACTCTTCAGCCATTTTCCTCAAGTCCAAAACCGAGTGAGTGAGAGAGGGAGAGTTTTGAGATTTGATTTCAACAAGTTTTGGCTAAGAAAATTTGAAGAATTGAAGAAGTTTTACAAATTAGGCTTCTACACCTTAACATTCAAGACCTAAGGTAAGAACTCATCTTCTTGATTATGAGTTTAAGTTGGTTCTTGCATGGTCCATGGTAAATTAATGTTTAGACTCAAGAATTGGTTTAAAGAGTTGAATTTGAGAGTGAATTCATGCATGCATGTCTATGCCATAGCATTTTGAAGTCATTTTCATGAAATTCCCACATGTATGTTTCTATTTTGGTTTTGATCCATGAATTAATCATATTGTTGAGCTCAAACTTGCCTTTTATCATGTCTTAGAACATAAGAGTTCATGAGAACTCATGCATGTATGAGTTTTGTATTGTTCTTCATGTTCTTGAATTTTGAGTTGAAGTTTGTGTTTAATTGAATTACCTTTGGGCTTTAATTTTGCAAATTGATCTTTGAAACATGTCATATTATGAGTTTTAAAGTGTTTTTCAAAAAATTGGCCCAAAAGAATCGAATTTGATGCTTTAAATGTTGAATTTGAGCTTGGAGGTTCAATGTGGAAATTCCAGATTTTGGACCCACGCTCGAGCGTAAGACTTCACGCTCGAGCGTACACTCTGAGTACATGCATCCCGCTCGAGCAGGGAAAGTAACGCTCGAGCGTGAAATGCGTGTATCTATTACTTTTCATGTGTTTACAGTCTGCTCGAGCGAGGGAATGCACGCTCGAGCGAGGACTTGTGTCTCACGCTTGAGCGGAGGTCAAGCGCCCATCGAGCGTGAATTACGTGCATCCAGTACTTTTGCTTGAGTTTACAGTCCGCTCGAGCGAAGGAAGTCATGCTCGAGCGGAGATCCTTTGCCTGCATGTCCATTCGAGCGTAGAAAGCCACGCTCGAGCGAGACCCCTGTTTTCTGAAAATTTTGAAAAGTGTTTTAAAGTACATCTTTGCATCCTCATTTCATCCTAGGCATTCCTAGGCCTAGTTTAAGGCATCTTAATGAGGATATTGATGTAGAACCACACCGAGTCAAAATAGGGACTAAGTTGTCGATTCCCAAGTGTGAAACTTTAGTGTGTGTTCGTTCTGTAACTGTGTAGGATTGGCATCCGAGGACGCTCATTAGCTGCTTATAGCCTAGTGCTCTGTGAGTAACAATGTTGTAAAGATATGTTCAATTATGAATATTTTCTGAAAGATCAGCTATTCTGTTTACTAAAATGTTATTGTTTACTGAATGAATGTTTGTCCTATTTGTAAACTGTATCCGTGGTGTCCATAGCAATTTACTGTTACTGTACTGTTACTGCTACTGTTACAGAGATCTCTGTCGGTTCCCATGTTTGGAACCACTACTGTTTACTGTTATGATGACCATCAACTGACTGTTCGGTCTGTTAAGACCTACTGTACTGCTTTGCTATTGGATGTACCACATATAACTGCTATGGTTTCTAAATGACTGATATGACTGTTTAATGACTGAAAGGACATTCATTCTTAACCTTTTTACACAACTGTTATTCACTGGGTTTTAGTTCACTGTTTATATTTATATGTAGGTGTCCAGGCACCGGATCGGAGTTAAGAGCGTTGGGTTAGCTCCCTTTTTGTTAAACAAACCATCGCGCCTCACTTCGAGGTTCCATGTCAGTCCAAGCCAGGGCTTTTTGGGGCGTCTCAGTTCGCCCTTTTGTTTCTGTTCTGTAATACTGTATAAGACTTGTACTATACTGTGCTAATTAGGGATTTGGTCCCTAACCTAAATGTTGTACATATGGTGTATATATGTTTTGCTTATGAATGTGTATATGTTACAGAAAAGTCCTTTTGCGTACAAACTGTCACAGCTCATTGGATATCTTTTATTATTGTTTTGGCTTCTACCAGCCCCTGTACTCTGTATTACTGTCTTTACTGTTAAGCAAGCTTTTGGTAATCACGGATTACTGGCCGGTTACGGTGCTAAACCCATAGGGGCGGATTTGGGTCGTGACAGAGTGGTATCAGAGCGATACTAAGCCACGAGTTATACCGCACACACGTGTCCAAATGAGCTATAGGATGTCCTAGAAAAGCGATTAGGGCATTACATGAGCATTGAAAAAGTGTGTGTGGCCATGACATAAATATATGTGCTAATGTGTTTAAGTAAGCAATTCCTATGTTCATTATTACTGTCTTGCATATAGTGAAATGGACAATGCAAGAACTGCCGATGAAACAGAATTATCTGATTCTAGAATGACAAGATTAGAAAGAACAATTGAACTGTTGACTGAGGCCTTGAGGCTACAATAAAACCAACAGCCCCCACCTCTTCCAGTTCAACCCGAGCAGAATATTAATGATGATATAATTGCTCTGACACAGAAGTTTAGTAAAATGAAACCACCATCATTTCAAGGAGGCCTTGAACCATTAAAGGCCGAAGCCTAGGTTTTAGAAACCGAGAAATTGTTCGAAGTGTTTCCATGTTCTGAAACACACAAGGTGCTATTGGCTACCTTTACTTTATAAGAAGAGGCCAGAAGGTGGTGGATGCTTATCCGTGACACCAATACTGCTATGATTTGGGCTTGATTTAAGGAAGCCTTCTTTGAGAAATACTTCCCTCAGTGTGTCAGGGATCGAAAAGTAACTGAATTTGAGCAATTGAAACAAGGTACTATGTCAGTGGCAGAGTATGAATCAAAGTTTACTGAACTCGTCAGATACGCACCACACACGGTGGACACTGATTACAAAAAGGCCAGGAAGTTTGAAGGCGGCCTTAATGTTGAAATACTTGACAGAATCAATGTTCTGAAACTACTGAAATATGTAGACGTTCTTGACCGAGCAATAATAGCTGAGTTGAATATCGAGGCACTGAAACAGATTGAAACACCGGGAACTGAATGGCGCGGTAAGAGACGAGGCTTTAAGTTCAAGAAAGGCCGAAATAATTCATCGAACAAAAAGCAGAATACAGGATTAACAACCAGTTCCAGTCAGGGGAGTGGCTCTATACTGCCCTGTTCAAATGCGGTAAGAGACATAAAGGGGTTTGTTATAAAATCTCAGGTGCTTGTTACAGGTGTGGCAAGGTCGGCCACATGATCAAAGATTGCCCTTCTGCTCCTCAGGGCAATAGTAAAGCTGCAGCCAGTGCCGCAGCATCAACTGTTGCACCGAAACGTAACCCCAAAGCTACTAGAAAAGAGCCTATGAGGCAAAGCCGAGTGTTCGCACTTGTACCGGGAGATGTGCAGAATACCGAGACCGTTGTGTCAGGTATACTCTCAATTTGTGCTCAAAATGCTTATGTTCTGATTGATTCGGGGTCTATACATTCATATATCTCGCATGTTTTTTCACGAAAATTGAATAGACCACTGGAACCTATAAACTATTTGCTAGCTGTAACTTCACTCGTTGGGGGATCCATGACTTGTGCTTATATGTACCCTACATGTGAAATTATTGTTGGGATGTGCATTTGTATATTGATTTACTGCCTTTGAATATTGATCATTTCGATGTGATATTGGGAATGGACTAGTTAACAAAATATCATGCTACCATAGACTGTGTAACAAAACAAGTTGTTTTCCGTCCACCTGGACTGCCTAAATTTGTGTTTAATGGAGTTGGTGTAATACCTCCCCCATATCTGATTTCATCTGTGAAAGCTTTTAAACTGATTAAGAAAGGGTGTAAAGGGTATCTATGTTGTGTATTGACTGTACCTACTGATGCTAAAGCTAATGTGGACAGTATTCCTATAGTTAGAGAATTCCCAGATATTTTTCCAGATGATTTGCCAGGGAATTTGATTGATAGGGACATTGAGTTCACCATTGATGTGATTCCGGGTACACAGCCAGTTTCCAAAGCTCATTACAGAATGACACCTACTGAATTGAAAGAATTGAATGTTTAGCTACAGGAACTGTTAGATAAGAAGTTCATCAGGCCTAGTACTTCACTATGGGGCGCACCAGTTCTGTTTGTGAAAAAGAAGGACGGCTCACTGAGACTTTGCATTGATTACCGTGAACTGAACAAAGTAACAGTGAAAAACAAATATCCATTGCCTTGTTGTAATAACCCTCGCTACTGATTACTGATAACCCGACTGATTACTGTTAAACTGAGACTGATTATGATAAGTAATTGAACTGATTAAAATACTGAACTGACTGACTGAAATCTGAAACTGATTGATGAGTATATCTGTTTGAATTGCATTCTATCTGTTTGACTGTTTAATCATCTGTTCATGTTGTTATATTTAAACTACTAATTGAAGGCCTTATCGGCGGCCGAATCTGAAATCAATTAGTGTCTTGAGATCAGTAGAATTAATGTGATTTTATGACGTATTGAATTGAACACTGATTTAGCACGATTAAATTGGTTCAATATTGATAAATTATATAAATTAAGCTAGTTGGCAAGAGTTTGACTTATTCACCATTATGCCATTGAATGGCCCACTACTTTGCACATTTAGAGGCTTAATTACATTGAAACAAAACATTTACTCAGCTTATTTCCCTTGTTCTTGCCGACCTTAGAGAGAGAGAGAGAGAGAGAGGTTTGGCCCATCTTGTGAATGGTTTGGTGATTTGAAGGAATTGAAGTATTAATTGCTAAATTGAGCTTCTAAGCTTATATTTGAAGACCTAGGTAAGGAAATTGAACCTCTCATTGATGTGTTTAAGATTGTTCTTGCATGGTTCTTGAGCCTCTAGTGATCTAAGTCATGATCTAGTCTAATGATGTTGAATTGTAGCTTGTATCATGCATGCATGTGTTTATCCTTGCATTTTGATGTTGAATTCATGGCAATTGGTGCATGCATGTTCGTAATAGTGTGATAGTCCATGATTTCATCTTATTTTGAAAAGAATTGGGTCAATTGAGCTAGCATTGAAGCTTTGAAATGATTTGAGTTCATGCATGTTGCATGTTCATCTTGTTCATGAAATTGGGTTGAAATTGGATTTAATTAACTCACCCTTGGGCTTTGATTTCTCAAATTGAGCTTTGAGACTTGTTGTATATTGAGTTTAGATGTGTTTTCCAGGAATTGGGCCCAAGTGGTCGAGTTTTGAGCTAAGGAATGCTTGGTTTGAGCTTGGGAGGCAAATCTGGAAATTCCAGAATTTGGCTTCTTCGCTCGAGCGAAGGATTCCACACTCAAGCGACCATCGTTTATTCTAAGCTCCGCTCGAGCGAAGGAATGGTGGCTCGAGCGTAAATTGCAAGCTCTCAGATTCTTGGTGCACACAGAAGCACGCTCGAGCGAGAGAACCTACGCTCGAGCGAGGACTGTGTCTTACGCTCGAGCGGGCGTCGAGCGAGCATCGAGCGGAGATTTCCAACATCCAGCACTTTTTGCATTTTTGCAGACCACTCGAGCGAGGAAGTCCACGCTCGAGCAACCCCACTGTTTTGACAAGCTCGCTCGAGCGAAGAAATCCACGCTCGAGTGAGACCCCTGTTTTTTGAAAATTCTGAAAAATGCTTTTAAAGTGCATCTTTGCATCCTCATCCCATCTTAGGCATTCTTAGGCCTAGTTTTAGACATCTTAATGAGGATATAGATATAGAACACACCGAGGCAAATTAGGGATTAAGTTATCATCTTTCCCAACTGTGTAGCTTAGTGTGTGTTCAATCTGTAAACTGTGTAGGGTTGGCTTTCCGAGGAGACGCTCTAGCTTACCGTAGCCCAGAACTCTGTGAGTAACAATTGTGTAAAGATATGTTCAACTGTGAATATTTCTGACTGTTTAACTGAACTGCTTTCTGAACTGAAACTGTTAATTGAATAAATGTATGTCCTATATTCTGAACTGTATTGTGGTATCTTTAGCAACTACTGTTACTGTTACAGAGATCTCTGTCGGTTCCCTCGTTGGAACCACTACTATTTACTGATTGATGGCCATCATTTACTGTTCGGTCTTTAAGACATACTGTTTACTGTACTGCTATGCTAACGGATGTACCACATATGACGGTTATGACTAAACAACTGAAATACTGATTTAATGAACTGTTTTCATTACTGTAAGGACATTTATTCTTAACCTCTTTACGCATTATGTTATTCACTAGGCTTTAGCTCACTGCTCATATATATATGTAGGTGTGCAGGCACTAGACTGCGGCTAGAAGCGTCGGGGTAAACTCCAGTTTTGTCAAGCCAACCTATGTGCTTCACTGCGAGGTTCCGAGCCTGTCAAGTTTTGGCTTAGGGGTGTTTTAATTCCCCGTCTGTCTTTGTATCTGTTTTGTAATAAATGTAGACTGTTACCGTACTGTTTAATAGGGATTAGGTCCCTGCTCTGAATAATTGTATATAATGTACATACTGTTTTGTCACTGACTGTATATATGTATAAGAAGTCTTTTTGCATACAGACTGTCACAGCTCATTGGACATTGTTTATTTACTGTATTGGCTTCCGCCAGCCCCTGTACTCTGTTTTACTGTTCTACTGTTAAGCAGACCTTCGGTAATCTCGGATTACTGGCCGGTTACGGTGCTAAACCCATAGGGGTGGGTTTGGGTCGTGACACTCATATTGACGATTTGTTTGACCAGTTACAGGGTGCCCAGGTTTTCTCTAAAATTGACCTTAGATCTAGATACCACCAGTTGAAAGTCAAACTAGAGGACATTGAAAAGACTGCCTTTTGAACGAGGTACGGACATTATGAATTCCTTGTTATGCCTTTCGGAGTTACTAATGCACCTGCTGCATTTATGGACCTTATGAACATAATTTTCAAACCAATTCCTCGATGAATTTGTAGTTGTTTTCATAGATAACATTTTGATTTACTCCAAAAGCACAGAAGAACATGAATATCATTTAAGAATTGCCTTGCAGACCCTAAGAGAACAGAAACTGTATGCAAAACTAACAAAGTGTGAATTTTGGCTAGACAATGTAATGTTTTTGGGACATGTGATTAGTAAAGATGGCATTTCAGTGGACCCGCAGAAAATTGAAGCAGTAGTGAATTGGCCCAGGACCGACTAATGTTACTGAAATCCGAAGTTTCTTAGGCTTAGCCGGATACTACAGAAGATTTGTGAAGGACTTTTCCAAAATTGCCCTACCATTGACTTAGTTGACTCAAAAAGGGATATCATTTGACTGGACCGATCAGAGAGAATCAGCCTTTCAAGAGTTAAAGACTCGACTCATGACTGCACCGATTCTCACCTTACCCTCAGGTACGGATGGTTTTGCCATATTTAGTGATGCTTCTTATAAGGGTTTGGGATGTGTTTTGATATAGAATGGTAAAGTTATTGCATATGCTTCCCGACAACTGGGACCGCATGAAAAGAACTACCCGACCCATGACTTAGAACTTGCCGCAGTGGTATTTGCATTGAAAATCTGGCGTCACTACCTATATGGGGCAACATGCGAAGTGTACACAGACCACAAGAGTTTGAAGTACTTCTTCACACAGAAAGAATTAAACATGAGGCAGCGGAGATGGTTTAAAACTGATAAAAGATTATGACTTGCAAATTTTGTACCATCCGGGGAAAGCTAACACCGTTGCCGATGCACTGAGTCGGAAATCAGTTGGAAATTTAGCCTGTTTACTCACCGGGCAGAAAGAATTGCTATGTGACCTTGAAAAATTTGAGGTTGAAATTGTTTTGCGTGAACAGGGTGGAACCTTAGCCACTATTTCTGCTCAACCAGCACTGATTGAGGAAATTAAAGGGAAATAGCAACATGATGACTTCTTGAAAAATGTCATTGATGAACGGGAGTCCAAACCGAGGTCGGACTTTAAATTTGAGAACAATGTGTTGAAATTCCAGGGAAGGTTGTGTGTACCGAATGATTCTGAACTAAAGAGACGAATTCTGCAAGAGGGCCACAATTCGAAACTGTCTATCCATCCAGGAAATACGAAAATGTATCAAGACTTGAAACTGAATTTCTGGTGGCCGGGAATGAAGAAAGAGATTGCTGACTTTGTATCGAAATGTCTTCATTGCCAATAAGTTAAAGCTGAACATCAACGACCCGCAGGCTTACTGCAACCCTTACCAATACCGAAGTGGAAATGGAAACATATCACTATGGATTTCATTGTTGGTTTACCTCGCTCCAGTAAAGGTATGGACTCAATTTGGGTTATTGTTGATAGATTGACTAAATCTGCTCACTTCTTACCTGTCAAAACAATTTACAATGCGGACAAATTGGCTATAATTTATATTGATGAGATTGTTAGATTGCATGGAGTGCCTGTGTCCATTGTTTCTGATAGGGACTCGAAGTTTACCTCGAGATTTTGGCAAAGTCTGCAAACTGCATTGGGTACTGAACTGAGACTGAGTAATGCATACCATCCTCAGACAGATGGCTAGTCAGAAAGAACCATCCAGACTCTAGAAGATTTACTGCGGATGTGTGTTCTCGATTTCCAAGGAAATTGGAAAGCCATTTATCTTTAGCTGAGTTTGCCTACAACAACAATTTTCACTCGAGCATCGGTATGGCGCCTTTCGAGGCTTTGTATGGTAGAAAATGTCGATCTCCTATCTGCTGGGCAGAATGGTAGAAAATGTCGATCTCCTATCTGCTGGGCAGAAGTTGAAGATGGGCCTTTGCTTGGGCCCGAGATTGTACAGGAAACCACCGAAAAAGTGAAACTAATTCAACAGAGACTGAAAACCTCACAAAGCCGATAAGAAAAGTTATACGGATGTCCGAAGAGACGAGACAGAGAATATGAAGTAGGATGATCATGTTTTTGTTAAAGTGACACCAATGAAAGGACAGACTCGTTTTGGAGTTAAGGGTAAGCTAGCGCCGAGATATGTCGGGCCGTATGAAATCATTGAAAAAGATCAATTCCGGTGGGCGTAGTCAAGTAGCGTTTCCTCCTGAAATGGAGCACATGCATAATGTCTTTCACATTTCAATGTTGAGGGATTATCTTCGAGATCCCTTCCATGTGATTGAGCCTACCCGTGTAGTGTTAAGTGATGACTACACTTATGAAGAAACGACTTATTCAGGTTGTAAACCGATCGAATCAAGAAGTTGAGAAACACAAGAAATTCCGTTAGTGACAGTGGAATTGGCAAAACCACGGTGGCGTTTATGCCACTTGGGAAAGAGAAGACGACATATGATGAAACGGTATCTCCTGAACTGTTCCCTCTGGATCCAGTATTCTTCCAAAATGAAGGTAATTCGAGTTTGGAGGACCAAACTCTTTGTAAGGAGGGGAGACTGTGACAACCTTCACCTCTGATTACTGCTAAACCTGTGACTGAACATGATAAGTGACTATTAAACCGAAATTCTGAACTGATTGCCTGAGTATATTAATTTAAGTACATTTCTATCTGTTTGCCATTAATTGATCTGTTCATGTTTTAAGTTTCAAACTGTACATCGAAGGCCTTATCGACGGCCGGCGAACCAGAAATTGATTAGTGTTTTATGCTAATTAGAATTTATGTGATTTTATGGCATGTGTAATTGAAATGTGATTTGGAGTGATTAAATTAGATTAAATAAGGTTAAATTACATTAGTTTAGCTTTTTTACCAAAAATGCCACTTAGTGGACTTTTTCATGAGCCATTTATTTGATTTATTAATGTTAGCATTATCACAACTCTTCAGCCATTTTCCTCAAGTCCAAAAACCGAGTGAGTGAGAGAGGGAGAGTTTTGAGATTTGATTTCAACAAGTTTTGGGCTAGGAAAATTTGAAGAATTGAAGAGGTTTTACAAATTAGGCTTCTACACCTTAACATTCAAGACCTAAGGTAAGAACTCATCTTCTTGATTATGAGTTTAAGTTGGTTCTTGCATGGTCCATGGTAAATTAATGTTTAGACCTCAAGAATTGGTTTAAAGAGTTGAATTTGAGAGTGAATTCATGCATGCATGTCTATGCCATAGCATTTTGAAGTCATTTTCATGAATTCCCACATGCATGTTTCTATTTTGGTTTTGATCCATGAATTAATCATATTGTTGAGCTCAAACTTACATTTTATCATGTCTTAGAGCATAAGAGTTCATGAGAACTCATGCATGTATGAGTTTTGTATTGTTCTTCATGTTCTTGAATTTTGAGTTGAAGTTTGTGTTTAATTGAACTACCTTTGGGCTTTAATTTTGCAAATTGATCTTTGAAACATGTCATATTATGAGTTTTAAAGTGTTTTCCAGAAAATTGGCCCAAAAGAATCGAATTTGATGCTTTAAATGTTGAATTTGAGCTTGGAGGTTCAATATGGAAATTCCAGATTTTGGACCCGACGCTCGAGCGTAAGACTTCACGCTCGCATACACACTCTGAGTACATGTATCCCGCTTAAGCCGGGAAAGTAACGCTCGAGCGTGAAATGCGTGTATCTAGTACTTTTCATGTGTTGACAGTCCGCTCGAGCGAGGGAATGCACGCTCAAGGCGAGGACTTGTGTCTCACGCTCGAGCGGAGGTCAAGCGCCTATCGAGCGTGAATTGCATGCATCCAGTACTTTTGCTTGAGTTTACAGTCCGCTCGAGCGAATGAGGAAGTCACGCTTGAGGGGAGATCCTTTGTCTGCATGTCCCGCTCGAGCGCGTAGAAAGCCACGCTCTAGTGAGACCCCTGTTTTCTGAAAATTTTGAAAAGTGTTTTAAAGTACATCTTTGCATCCTCATTTTCATCCTAGGCATTTCTAGGCCTAGTTTAAGACATCTTAATGAGGATATTGATGTACAACCACACCGAGTCAAAATAGGGACTATGTTGTCGATTCCCAAGTGTGAAACTTAGTGTGTGTTCATTCTGTAACTGTGTAGGGTTGGCATCCGAGGACGCTCGTGTTAGCTGCTTATAGCCCAGTGCTCTGTGAGTAACAACGTTGTAAAGATATGTTCAATTATGAATATTTTCTGAAAGATCAACTATTCTGTTTACTGAAACGTTATTATTTTACTGAATGAATGTTTGTCCTATTTGTAAACTGTATCCGTGGTGTCCATAGCAATTTACTATTACTGTACTATTACTGCTACTGTTACAGAGATCTCTCTCGATTTCCCATGTTTGGAACCACTACTGTTTACTGTTATGATGGCCATCAACTGACTTGTTTCGGTTTCTGTTAAGAACCTACCTATACTACTTTGCTATTGGATCATGTACCACATATAACTGCTATGGTTTCTAAATGACTGATATGACTGTTTTAATGACTGAAAGGGACATTCATTTCTTAACCTCTTTACACAACTGTTATTCACTGGGCTTTAGCTCACTGTTTATATTTATATGTAGGTGTCCAGGGCACCGGATCGGAGTTAAGAGCGTTGGAGTTAGCTCCCTTTTTGTCAAGCCAACCATTGCGCCTCACTTCGAGGTTCCATGTCAGTCCAAGCCAGGGCTTTTTAGGGGCGTCTCAGTTCACCCTTTTGCTTCTGTTCTGTAATACTGTATAAGACTTGTACTGTACTGTGCTAATTAGGGATTTGGTCCCTAACCTGAATGTTGTACATATGGTGTATATATGTTTTTGCTTATGAATGTGTATATGTTACAGAAAAGTCTTTTTTGCGTACAGACTGTCACAGCTCATTGGACATCTTTTTATTATTGTTTTGGCTTCCGCCAGCCCTTGTACTCTATATTACTGTCTTTATTGTTAAGCAGGCCTTCGGTAAATCACGGATTACTGGCCGGCGTTACGGTGCTAAACCCATAGGGAACGGGTTTTGGGGTCGTGACAAAATCATATATAGAAATCAGAGTTCATGCTTAATTTTACATAGTACATCCGTTAGCACTAACAGATCACATACAAAGTATCAAAGATCATACTTGTCAGTTCCATGGAGGAACTTCCGACCAAGTACGGATAACTTGTCAGTTCCATAAAGGAACCTTTGTGACTGTCCATAAAGGAGCCTCCAGCTGGGTGCAGATAACTTGTCAGTTCCATAAAGGAACCTCCGGTCCGGGTACAAATGGCATACTTGAACCACATAATTAATGTCACAAATATTTGTCAGAATTGGACAATCATTCATTATATAAAACATAACATTACATAAAACAGATCTTATTTCATATACAGAAAATACATAAAGTTAAACATAGCTTTACTACGTTATTACTTACAGATAGCTGAAGGAGCAAATCAGACAGACCGGACAGATTAGATAAATGAAGCAGACAATAGTGTGTGACCTACACAAGCACGTAACATATACACATTGAAATACAATATCAATTCATTGATCAAACTTGACTATTCTTGTCTTTTTCTATCTAAGTAATCTGAAGTTCTACTATGCTTATTCTTTCTTATTCAAATGAACCGGATTCTTATTTCATATATTCTTTTATCACTAAGTCATTTTTCAATAGACCGATTTCTTACTTGGCTTCTTAAACAATTACAACTACTAGATCAATGATTCATTGTTTAATTAACTAATTTATATTGATTGTTAGCTTATTAATCTTCAATGAGCCATAAATCATGTCTAGAATGCTTGGAAGTGAAAGAAAACGAAAATCGAAATATGAAACAGCTTTTCAAAATTTTCTGAAATAGGACTCTTCGCTCAAGCATAACATTGGTCGCTCGAGCGGACCGCTTGGTTTGCAAAAATACTGGTTGCTTGTATTCTACGCTCGAGCGACAACTTCTTTACTCGAGCGATGGTGACGAATTCTGAGTTTTTCAAAATGTTGTTTAAATTTCAAAACACATTATCAAGGCTCCAAATTCACGCATAACTCACTTGAATATGCAAAAACATTCCCAATTACATTTATTTAAAGTTAATTCCATTTATATTTCAAAATTCCATAATTTTAATTCACATTTGAACCTTGGATTTCACGTTTAAAAATCATCTTTCAATTCTTTCTTTGTTTCATGAAACTTAAACTTGAATCTATAAGGCCCTTTTCAAAAATATTTGCATGTATAAAATTAAATCAAAATCAAACTAATTTTTGATTCTCAAATATAAATTACAATATATTTCCATATTTGTTCGAATTTAAATTTAATTCATTTTCTTCATATGAAGTCCAATTTCAAACCCACAAATTCTAAAATATAAATTGATCTTCCAAAACTCTTAAAATTCATGATGCATGTACAATTGAAACTCAATTTCATGTTAAGACAACTAAATTCAAACCCAAAGTGATTACTTTCTAAATTAATTTCTATAAATTTGAACATAGTTCCAATTCCTCATTTTCTTTTTAATTACATAAAATTGACTTCAAGCACTTTTTATTTTCCTTCAAAACATGAAATTAAAGTTATAAACTTCTTAGAAAAATCATTTGCATGCATGAAACATTTATCAAAATCCAACCAATTCTACATAATCAAACTCAAACCATAATTAAAATCTTGAATTGCTCTAATTTAGGTTTTTATTAATTTTCCTCATATCAAATCCAAATTCAAACTCATAAATCATGAATTAAAATCTCAAAACCTTGAAATTTCATGATGCATGTTAAGATAGAATTCAAATTACGTGGAAGAGTGAAGAAATTAAACTCAAAGAATGAAATTCCTAAGTTATTTCTTTGATTTTTCATCTTAATGTAATTTCTTCTTTCTTTTCTTAATTTCTTTCTATTTATATGACATTGAACCCAATTGCTTCTTGATTTTGGTTATTACATAATTAATCTACAAGAATCAAGCTTAAAATCTTTACTTATAGTCTTCAATTTGATGAATTCCTCTTCAATCCTTCACTTTCCTAGCTTTTCTTTCCTTGAGTTTAATTTTCTTTTCTTCTTCTTTTGTTTTCCAGCAACTACCCTTCTCTCTCTCTCTCTCTCTCTCTCTCTCCTCTTCTCTAGCCAAGATGGCTGAATACAATACACTTGTTCCCTTTCTTTTATTCCATGTACACGTGCGCATACACCCACTTCAATACAACAATTTAGAAGGCTCTATACACTTCTTCTCAATTAACTAAATGAATATAATTAACTTTATTACTAATTGATGTATTAACTTAACTAAACTCCACTTACTTTTAACTAATTAATCTTAATTAATCAAAGATTCTATATAATTTAATCAGTTGAATTTTGACTTCTGTTACGACTCAATTAATTATATTTAGGCCAAGTTTGGCATGTCTTAAAAAAGACAAAAAACTAAAAACTTACAGAAAAAGTTAAAAAGTTATCACTATTCGTCAAAAAAAATATTAAAAAATTAATTTTACATACAAAATTACAACACATCAATATGACTGCTTCAAATCTGTGCTGCGTTTTTTTAAGAAAAATTGCATGGTTGGGGTGCAATTTTAACACACTGCTGTTCGGCCCATGGGGGCCCATCACGGGTCCCGTTTTGATAATCTAAACCGTTGAATGTGTAGAACTCGCCGAGTACTATATATCTAAAAAAAATCACATTGATCGGATATCGATAACTACATGATCAAATCAGTTTTGTATAAAAAAATGGATGGTGTTATAGTTAACGGTTGAAAAAAAACAAATCTGATCAGATAGCTATCGATATCCGATCAACGTGATTTTTTACAAGCATATAGTACTCGACAAGTTCTATATATTGAACGGTTTAGATTATCAAAACAGGATCCGTGATGGCCCTTACGAGCCGAAAAGCCCCATCCAGTGCAATGCCTAAAAAGTAGACAATTACTTCTTAGCATCTATTCAACCTGTGCAGATAGGATAGCCGTACAACTCACACTCCTAATCTTCTCCTACACACTAATTTATACAATTTTTTAATACACATTTTTCTATAAAAAGTCAAAAGTTAACCCAAACGACCATATTTTTTTCCTCAACTTTTTACTCCAAAAAGTCAAAAAGTGCACTTATTTAGGACACCCCAAACAATCTTTTAATTTTATCATTTTGAATTAGATTTTTAATCAAACTCTCAAAAGGCTCTAAATATTAAATTAAACTTGTTCCCATCCTCAATTTTGGTTTCTTAAATCATTTAAGCCTTCAATTTCTGATCAGACTCAAAATTTCGTCAATAAATTGCTTACTCAAATTAGGCACCTCATAAATGAATTTAATTCATAATAATCTTAATTCCTAATTCGTATAACTTAATTAACTTCAATTTGGACCCAATTAATCAAATCTCAATTTTATAAATCTGAATCGAATATTGAATTAAACCATCCATATGATATGATATTCAAAATTAAAATAATTCAATTCACCATTTGTATTATCTTGACCCATTTAGGCTTTCAATTTCTAATTCCAAAATAAATCCTCAATAAAATTATATACGAATCAGTCTCCATAATTTTCATAAATCCTAGATTAAATTAGAATAATTGGCAATTAAAATTCAAATCGCCTTAATTAATTAAGTGCTAATCATTATACATGGTGAGGTCGTCACACTCCCTCTCTCTCTTTGTCTTACTCCAAAGATTTTAGCCGGGATCCCTCTTGAGCTCTGGTGAACGATGACTCCATCTCGTGACCACGACAGCGACGAATCCAAGTCGGTGGCGAACATTGCCAGTCTGTCCCTCTCTCTCTCTCTCTCTCTCTATGTCTTACTCCGAAAATTTCAGCCGCAAACCAGAGTTAAGGTAATATGTATTTTCCTGTTGTTTCCCCTAAATAATCTGCCAGTTTCAAAGCTCACTATTCAAATTCTGGCAACTTGTTCTCTTTGTTCTATTGTGGATCATCAACATATAAGAGTCATGAGTGATTTTGGGTTGAAACGTTTAGTGAAATGGAGAATATAGTTAAAGTGATGATGTTCTCAAATGATTTATCAAATAGGGTAAAAACTTGTTATGGAGGCTGGAAGACTCATATATCAGATGGGCTAGGTATTAATGCAACTATTGATAGAGCTTCAATGGGCAGAGTTAGGCAAATTGTAGGTAACAAAGTAGAAAACTAAGTTATGGATAATATTCAGACGTTATTGATCTTGAATTTGTGTGCAAAGTGGTAAATGTAGTCATTCTTGTGTGATGTTTTTTTATTTGATATACCTTAAATGGTCTATGTTGCCCCTATTGGTTGGGCTGTGCGCTTTTTGAGTGATGCTTCTATCTGTTCTGCATTCATCAAAGGTTGTTCTTTGGGTTAGAAAAAAAAAACTGAGATTGCAAAAGAAAAAAAGAAGTAAGAACATATTTTTGATGGGTTGGACTCTCTAGCAAAAGTTATGGAAATCTAGCTAGGTCATTTTGATGTGCTTTTCTATGGTTGAATCAAGGAAATTTTCTTGAGAGATGTTGATAAAGTTTGGAAGGGCTTTCGAATAATGATCCTCTTGTTTTTTTATCCTAATTATCTCTTCATTGAGGTTAGCTTGTTCCATGCACCAAGTGAATATGTTTTCATTTTGTAATTAAAATTTTCTATTTTCATCTAAATTCAGGAGAAAGTTGATGACTGTGCAAAAATGTCAATCCGTTAATTTGTTGATGCTCTTTGCTAAATCTTGGAGGTTGGTTGATATTATAAACGAGTTTTGCTATTTGATATTTTTTTGTAGGTCAATGTCAAGGTCAACGTCAAATGCAAGTATGGGCAGCATTCATGAAGTTAGATTCGACAACTACAATTGTCGATGTGGTAACAAAACTATGGTTAAGATTTCTCAGTCAACGGATAACCCAAATTGCTTATTTTTTGTATGCCCCTATTCACTGAATGGCTGTAAGTTCTTTGAGTGGTGGATCCCTCTACATATGTAGCATAATTTGAAGGTGGTCGATAATAATATTCTTGAAGAACGCATGGATGTCTTGTCTACTCTTAGAGAAGGAATTATCTTGAATCGGGAGCTCAAAGACATGGCTGTGAAGAGTAGGAAACAATATAGAGACTTGGCAATGGTGATTGAAGAGTTGGTGATAAATTGAATTATGCCTTTGCTTTTATTGTTTTGTTGTTGGTGGTAGTTGTCATTCTAGTATATTTGAAATAGTGTATGTAATGTAGGGTAGAATGAGTATGAATTGTATTATAGGTTGAATGTGTATGTAATGTATGGTGGACCACTATCATTTTGTTGAAGTGGTAATGAATGTTGACATGGGTGAGCCCATAAAGGTTATAGCCCATCATTTAGGGCCCAATACATAATTCAACTACTAAAGCCCAACGTTGTTGGAACTCAACATGGCATTAAGAACCAATGACATCTAAATACGTGGCAAGAGAAGGACAAGCCACATATGCAGACAAAGATCCTGCAAAGTTATTGCACTGCACATCAGCCATTAATGAGGCTCCTTACAACATTTATGGCGATAACCCCTCCATGTCGAGACAGAACGGCCTCACCATGAACAAGGCAAGCTAGAGCATAGACTTTTGGCCAAGACGACAGGTCGAAAGAGACAACGAAATAATTACCAGAGGATATAAGCAGACGTCGGAGACAAGAAGAAGGTTAAGCTTTCTATCTCTAATCTATCTCTACATTCCACCCCTCTTTCTAACTTGCTCGTCGGAGGGTTCGCTGGGGAACTCCCCGTTCCCCGTTGAACTCTTGTGCAGGTTTTCTAGTGGGCTTGGTACCTCGGGCACTGGTTTGGGAAACGTGAATCAGTCCGACCCGTTCCATCTGGAACCCACTGTATCATCAGTTGGCACCGTCTGTGGAAAGCCTTTCTGTTCCGCGCGCCAGTTGTGCTCATTGCTGCCGGAGACCCTTTCCCAATAACCTCTTCCTGCCACCCACCAAGGTGGATGGTCACGACTAGATCCATGGCTTCTCACCACAATGTTGCCGACCACCAAGCCGACCCTCCAAATACAAACAACCCACCACTGTATTTCACCGAGCTCACCAACAGCATCAACCGCCTGGCCGAGCAAAACCAAGCCTTGATTAATGCTTTACTCCAAAGAAACCTTCCTATGCCTCCTCCGCCACCTCTAGATATTCCACTCAACCAAGAACGAGCCCCGAGCCATACTATCCAGCAGGCCCATCCACCCAACTTGGAAGGCTTGCGACCCCCTCCCTCAGATATGAACCCTCCACCTCGGGTCCCGCACCCATCGGCCTCAGCACCCACCCCTGAGGGAGAGGCTAGCAGCGTCCAGCCTCCGCTCCAGTCCGGCGGTGACAACGTCCCTTTTTGGGACGCAGAACTCCGAACCATGAAACTCCAGCTCTAAGGAGTCATGCAGAACATACCGAATAAACCATCTACCACAGCCAACTCACCATTCGTTGCCTCCATCCGGGACAAACCTCTACCTCCTAAGTTTAAAATACCCACGATCGACTCTTTCGACGGTACATCGGACCTAGTTGATCACTTGGAGACCTACAGAACCCTCATGGTCCTCCATGCATTCCCTGATGAAATCATGTGTCGGGCTTTCCCCGTAACACTCAAGGGGTCAACTCGACTTTGGTTTAGTCAATTGCCAGCAGACTTTGTTTCCACTTTCCAGCACCTCAGTGATTCATTTCTTAGCCATTTCATTGGAGCCCAGTGCCAGCGGCGTCCGGCAACCCAACTCCTCAACATCCGTCAGACCGAGGGGGAGTCGCTGCGCAGCTTTGTCACCCGCTTCAACACTGGAGCCCTGTAGGTAACGGAAAACGATGACAAGGTCATCCTCATGGTGTTCATGGCCGCCCTACAATCATCTGATTTCCTTTTCTCCCTCTCCTAAAACCCCCCGACCTCCATGGCAACCCTTCTTTCCAAAGCCCAAAAATACATGAATGCCGAAGATTCCCTAGTCGCCCGCCAAGACCCTACAGCCAAAAACCCGACCCCCAGAGAGAAGAGAAAAGACTCAGAAACTAGAAACACCCAGTACAATAACCAAACACCTCAGTATATCGACCGACCACCCCGAGCCGACCGGTCGGCACCAACCCGATTGCCCGGCCAGTTTGAATGATACACACCCCTCAACTCCCCCATGGAATAAGTCTTGAACCAGATTCAGTAAGATTACCCCCTAAAATGGCCCCAGCCATCACGGTCTCCTTCCAACCAGCGGGACCAGTCCAAATACTGCTACTTTCATCAGGACCATGGCCACAACACGGAGGAGTGTGTTAACCTCAAAGACCAAGTCGAGGGCTTGATACGCCAGGGACGTCTCAGTCGATTCACGGAAGCCTGCCCCTCAGCAGAGGCAAAGGCTGAGCCTATTAGAAACAACCGCCGGCGTACCCCTCCCCGGCAACCCGCACAACCTAATCAAGGTCATGACCGCCCTCCACAGCAACCCCGGGCACAAGGGAACCCCGCCCTCCCTGTTGGAGAGATCAGAGTTATTGCAGGCGGGCTTGCTTGTGGAGGACCATCCCGCTCGGCTCAGCGGGTAGGGCTGAGCAAAGAATCTGTGAAATCCGTAATCCGATCCAGTCCAGTCCAATCCGATAGGTTTGGATTGGTTTTTTGAATCTGTGGTTCGGTTCCGGATTGAAGAATTAAAAAACCGTAGTCCACGGATTGGTTTCGGATTGAACCCCACGGTTCCAAATTGGAATCGATCCGGACCGTATACAAATAGTCTATATTTTTATTATACATCCTCCCCCATAGTATCTTCTCTTATTCCATATAAAACTAAACTCAAACCTAAACCCGCATCATATCTTCTTTTATTACTTTTGTTTGTTAGTTTTTAGTTTTAATTTGTAACGGTCTAAATACTTATGGTGAAACCAATTTTCTTATGGTTGTTTAAATTCTAGAACAGTATGTCGCTATTATAGAAAGACATGTTGCTATTGTGGAACTAATATAGTGCTATGTTTATGTCTTTATGAAATTAAAGTGTTATATATATATATTTTTGTTATTTAATTATGTGAATCCGTGGTCCTAAACCGATCCAATCTGTATTTAAATTGATTGGTTCGGATTGGTTCCATGATTTAAACGGATTGGATTGGTTCCAATTTTTCAGGAACCGTAAATAACGGATTGGTCCTGGTTTTACCCCAATCCGGTCCAATCTGGACCATGCTCACCCCTATCAGCGGACAGAACTCAAAAAAATAAGGCAGGGCTCAGACAAAGAAGTTGCCGCGTTGGATCGACCCTCTAAACAGCCCAAGTAGTGAACGGAGCCTATCACCTTTACGGACGCCGACTGCACAGGCATCCGTTACCCCCATGACGACCCTCTCGTCATTTCTGCCCTCTTCTCCAATTACAAAGTCAAACGGGTTCTCGTTGACAATGACAGTTCTTCAGACATCATCTTCCTAAATGCCTTCTGCCAGCTCAAGATCGGGGAAGAAAGTCTGTCCCCTCTCCAAACCCCATTGGTCGGTTTCGGGTGACCTCCATCGGCTCCATCGATCTTCCCATCACAATCGGAGAATACCCACAGCTAACCACAAAGTTACTCACCTTCCTCGTCGTCGACTGTCCCTCTGCTTACAACATCATCCTCGGCTGCACCGCCCTCAATGCTTTCCAAGCTATCACATTCACTTTCCATCTTGCCGTCAAATTTCCCCCCGACCTTGGGGTCGGCACAGTGAGGGGCGAGCAGACCGTGGCCAGGGAATGTTACGTCACTTCACTTAAAGAGGTCAAGCTAAAGGAGGCTATTATCATTGAAGGGCTCAACGTCAGGGACGAGGATGAACTGGTCAGAGGGGAACCAGTGGAAGAGCTTGTCGAGGTCCCCATCGATCCCACCAACCCGACAAAAACTGCCAAGATCGGCAGCCAACTATCTTCCCAGGCCAAGGCCGACCTTACTGCCCTCCTGATTGAGCACAACGACGTATTTTCCTAGACCCACTCCGACATGCCGGGTATCGACCCCTCATTCGTCACCCATTGTCTCAGCATTGAGCCTCATTTCCGACCCTTCCGCCAGAAGCAGCGCGTCTTTCACCCGGAGCGCAATACTCTTATCGCTTCTGAAGTAGATAAGCTCCTTAAGGCACAGTTTATCAAAAATATGGACTACTCCAGGTGGCTGTCAATGTGGTCTTGGTCCGTAAAAACAATGGTAAGTGGCGACTCTGTGTCGACTACTCTGATCTCAACCGAGCTTGCCCCAAAGATAGCTATCCCCTTCCTCGCATAGATCTACTTGTCGATGCCACGGCTGGACATCAAATGCTCAGCTTCATGGATGCCTTCTCTGGGTACAACCAAATTCTAATGCATCCGTCCGACCGGGAGCACACCTCCTTCATCACCGACCGGGGAACCTACCATTATTGTGTCATGCCATTTAGGTTGAAAAATGCCAGGGCCACTTACCAACGTTTGGTCAACGTCGTCTTTTACCATCAGATAGGTCGGAACATGGAGGTATACGTCGATGACATGCTAGTCAAGAGCAAACTCTCCACTAATCATCTAGCCGACCTCCGAGAGACCTTCGGCACCCTACGAAAGTATCAAATGAAGCTCAATCCAGAGAAATGTGCCTTTGGCGTAGGATCTGGGAAGTTCTTGGGTTTTATGGTTAGTCAGCGAGACATCGAAGCTAACCCCGAAAAGATCAAGGCCTTGGTAGAAATGCAGTCACCCAGAACGGTTAAGGAAGTTCAAAGGCTTACTAGCAGAGTCGCCGCCCTCAACCGCTTCATTTCCTGTGCAACGGACAAGTGCCTCCCCTTCTTCAAAGTTCTTCGGCAGACTTTCGAGTGGATGACTGAATCCGAAGAGGCCTTTCAACAGTTGAAGCAGTGCATGGCCAACCCTCTCTTACTCTCCCAGGCACTTATGGGTGAGCCTCTTTTTCTTTACCTAGCTGTCTCGAGCACCGCAGTCAGTGCAACCCTCATCAGGGAGGACGGTTCAGTACAACGTCCGGTTTATTACATTAGCCGGGCTCTTAGAGGCGTCGAACAGAACTACCCATTGCTAGAAAAACTGTCCTTGGCCCTGGTCACCGCCTTAAGACGACTCCGTCCTTATTTCCAAGCCCACTCCATAGTGGTTCTCACTGATCAACCTTTGAAGAATATAATGCAATAGCCCGAGCTGTCCGGCAGACTCATGCAATGGTTAGTCGAGCTCAGCCAATTTGACATCTCCTACCGACCCCGAACGGCCATCAAGGGGCAGGCTGTTGCCGATTTCATCCTGGAATTCACTAATCCCACTCCAACCACGGCCCCACCGCCCCTGCAACCCCAGACTAAAGCAGAAGACCCCCATTCTTGGACCCTCAACGTCGACGGATCATCCCGCAAAGAAGGCAGTGGGGCTGGTCTCATTTTTACCGCCCCTGAGGGTGGTTATTTCAAGTGTGCTCTCCGCTTCTTGTTCGACGCAAGCAATAATGAGGCCGAATATGAGGCACTGATAGCAGGTCTCTGCTTACCCAGAGACATTGGTGTCAGCCATATCCGGTGTTCAGCGATTCCCAACTTATTGTTGGACAAATTACAGGGGAATTCGATGTCAAGGAAGACACAATGCGGGCTTACAAGGATATTGCACTCCCTCTTGCTCGCCTCTTCAATACTTTCCACATCAAGCACATCCTTCGGGCGAAAAACTCCAAGGCAGATGAGATGGCTCAATTAGCTTCTGCAGACCAGTCAGACCTCAGCCACGGTGTCCGCCTTGAGTACCTGGCCTACCCTGCCATTTCCCAAAACCAGCAACAAGTCCACTTCCTCCAAAATGAACCTATTCCATGGGCGGCCGACATCTTCCTATTTTTGACAACGGGGGAACTGCCGGACGACAAACAGCAGGCTGCCAAAGTCAGGGCCCGGTCGTCCAACTACATTCTCATCAACGACCTCTTGTACAAACGTGACTTTTCACGCCCATACTTACGATGCCTCAACCCAGGTCAAGCGACCTACGTGATGAGGGAAGTCCATGAGGGTATATGTGGTAATCATTCGGGGGCCAGGTCACTAGCCCACAAAATACTTTGCACTAGTTATTTCTGGCCTACTCTCAATCAAGATGCTTCTGACTTCGTGCTTAAATGTGATAAGTGCCAACGTTTTGCCAACATCCCCAATGTTCCTCTTATAGAATTGATCACACTTTGCAGTCCTTACCCATTCGCCAAATGGGGGATCGACCGCCCATTGCCCACTGGCAGAGGCCAAACCAAATTCACAATCGTCGCCATTGATTACTTCACTAAATGAGTGGAGGCGGAACCCCTTGCTACAATTACCGAGCGGAACACAACCAGATTCATCTGGCAATCAATTGTGTGCTGATTTGGCATCCCTCAAGCCATCGTCTCGGACAACGACAAACAATTTAACAATGCCAAGTTCAGGAAATTCTGCGCAGAACTTCAAATCCAGCCATGTTTCTCTTCCCCAAGTCATCCCCAAGCCAATGGCCAAGTCAAGGTTACCAACCGTTCTCTTCTGAAGATCATCAAAACTAAGTTGGAAGCTGCTAAGGGACTCTGGGCTAAGGAATTACCAAATGTACTCTGGGCCTATTGCACTACCGCTCGAACCCTCACTAGGGAGACCCCCTTTCGCTTAACATACGGCGCTGAGGCGGTGTCACGACCCAAACCCGCCCCTACGGGTTTAGCACCGTAACCGGCCAGTAATCCTAGATTACCGAAGGCCTGCTTAACAGTAATACAGTAATACAAAGTACAGGGGCTTGGCGGAAGCCAATACAGTAAATAAACAATGTCCAATGAGCTGTGACAGTCTGTATGCCAAAAAGATTTTTCATACATTTATGCAGTCTGAGACAAACAGTATGTACAATATATATAACCAGTCAGAGCAGGGACCAAATCCCTATTAAACAGTACAGTACGGTCTATACAGTGAACAAAACAGTACAAAGACAGACGGGGAAATAAAAACACCCCTAAGCCATAGCTTGGCAGGCTCGGAACCTCGTAGTGAGGCACAGTGGTTGGCTTGACAAAACTGGAGTTTACCCCGACACTCCTAGCTGCGGTCTGGTGCCTGTACACCTACATATATATATGAGCAGTGAGCTAAAGCCCAGTGAATAACGTAATGCGTAAAGAGGTTTAGAATGAATGTCCTTACAGTAATGAAAACAGTTCATTAAATCAGTATTTCAGTCTTTCAGTCAATCAGTCATATGTGGTACATCTATTAGCATAACAGTACAGTAAGCAGTAGGTCTTAAAGACCGAACAGTAATGATGGCCATCAATCAGTAAACAGTAGTGGTTCCACGAGGGGACCGACAGAGATCTCTGTAACAGTAACAGTAAACAGTAGGTGCTAAGGATGCCACAGTACAGTTCAGAATATAGGACATACATTCATTCAGTAAACAATATCAGTTCAGTAAACAGTTCAGTTCAGTAGTCAGAAGATAATCATTTTGAACATATCTTTACACAATTGTTACTCACAAAGTTCTGGGCTACAGTAAGCTAGAGCGTCTCCTCGGAATGCCAACCCTATACAGTTAACAGATTGAACACACACTAAGTTTCACAGTTGGGAAAGATAATAACTTAATCCCTAAATTGCCTTGGTGTGTTCTACATCTATATCCTCATTAAGATGTCTTAAACTAGGCCTAAGAATGCCTGGGATGGGATGAGGATGCAAAGATGCACTTAGAAAACATTTTCAGAACTTTCAGAAAAACAGAGTCCCGCTCGAGCGTTCATGCAGACAAAGGTTCCCGCTCGAGCGTCACTTACCTCGCTCAAGCGGTCTGCAAAACAGTCAAAAGTATTGGATGGGTGAAAATCACGCTCGATTGGGCGCTCGATAGCCGCTCGAGCGTAAGACACAAGGTCCCGCTCAAGCGCCAATTATCCCGCTCGAGCGGACTTCAAAACAGTGTAAAGTACTGGGAGCACAGATTTCACGCTCGAGCGCCAGTAACCCCACTCGAGCGTGAGTTCAAAATCTGGAATTCCCAGATTTGAACCTCAAGCTCAAATTCAACTTTTAATGCATCAAAACCAATCCTCTTGGGCTAAATTTATGGAAAACATTCATAGACACATCGAATAACATGATTCAAAGATCAATTTGAGAAAACAAAGCCCAATGGTGAGTCAATTAAATCCAAATTTCAAACTAATTTTCATGAACAAGATTCAAACATGACATGCATGACTTTAAATCAATTCAAAGCTTCATTGCTAGCTCAAATGAGCCATTTCTTTTCAAAATAAGATGAAATCATGGTCTTAAACATAAATATGAGCATGCACGTAACATTTACAATGAAGTCAACTCACAACTCAACAATTCAAACATGCATGCATGGAATGAGCTATAATTCAACATTATTGAACCAATTCTTGACTTAACTCTTTAAACTACCATGATCCATGCTAGAAGGAACTTAAATGCACAATGAAGAAGGTCAAAGATCTACCTTAGGTCTTCAATGTAAGATACACAAGCTCAATTTGCAACCTACACTTCAATTCCTTCAAGTTTCTAAGCGAATCAACAAGGACAATTCAACTCTCCCTCTTTCTCTCTCTCTAGATCGGTTGCTCTCAAGAAATTAGGCTGAGGAAATGTTTTGGTTCAATGTGTGCAAGCCTCCAAATGTGTGAGGTAGTGGCCACTAAGTGGCATTTTGGCAATTAAGTCTAATTTGTGCAATTCATCGATATTTAATCTAATTTAATCATACCTAATCAGTTTTCAGATAATTACACCAAAAATTCACATTAATTCTACTGATCATAAAGCATCAATCAATTTCTGATTCGGCCACCGATAAGGCCTTCAATTAGCAGTTTAACATAAAAACATGAACAGATAATCAAACAGTCAAACAGATAAGCATGCAATTAAACAGATACAGTCAATCGATTCAGTTTCAGATTTCAGTCAGTCAGTTCAGTAATTCAGTCAGTTCAATTACTTATCATAATCATTCTCAGTTTAGCAGTAATCGGTAATTAATCGGTGATCAGTGATGGGGGTCGTTACAGTCTCCCCTCCTTATAAAGAGTTTAGTCCTCTAAACTCGAATTACCTTCATTCTGGAAGAAAACAGGATCCAGTGGAAACAAATCAGGATATCTCTTAGCCATGTCATCTTCCCTTTCCCAAGTGGCATACACGCCACCATGGTTTTGCCAGTCGACTTTCACTAACGGGATCTCTTTGTTTCTCAGTGTCTTGATCCGTCTGTTCACAATCTGTATAGGCTGTTCCTCGTAAGTGTAGTCATCACTCAACACTACACGAGTAGGCTCAATCACATGGAAAGGATCCCGGAGATAATCCCTTAACATAGAGATGTGGAATACGTTGTGCATATGCTCCATTTCAGGAGGTAGCGCAACTTGATACGCCACCGGATTGATTTTCTCAATAATCTCATACGGTCCGACATATCTCGGCGCTAACTTGCCTTTGACTCCAAAACGAGTCTGGCCTTTCATCTGTGTCACTTTCACAAAAACGTGATCACCCATTTCATATTCTCTATCTCGTCTTCTAACATCTACATAACTTTTCTGTCTGCTCTGCGCAGTTTTCAGTCTCTGTTGTATCAGTTTTACCTTCTCAGTCGTTTTGTAAACAATCTCGGGCCCAAACAAAGGCCCATTTCCAACTTCTGCCCAGCAGATTGGAGATCTACATTTTCTGCCATACAATGCCTCGAAGGCGCCATACCAATACTTGAATGATAACTGTTGTTGTAGGCGAATTCAGCCAATGGCAAATGGCTTTCCCAGTTTCCCTGAAAATCAAGGACACACATTCTCAATAAATCCTCCAGAGTCTGGACGGTCCTTTCTGACTGGCCATCTGTCTGAGGATGATAGGCACTACTCAGTCTCAGTTCAGTTCCCAATGCAGTCTGTAGGCTTTGTCAAAACCTTGATGTAAACTTCGAATCTCTGTCAGAAACAATGGACACAGGCACTCCATGCAGTCTAACAATTTCGTCAATATAGAGTATAGCCAATTTGTCCGCATTATAAATTGTCTTAACAGGTAGGAAGTGAGCAGATTTAGTCAGTCTATCAACAATAACCCAAATCAAGTCCATACCTTTACTGGAGCGAGGCAATCCAACGATAAAATCCATGGTAATATGTTCCCATTTCCACTCCGGTATTGGTAAGGGCTGCAATAAGCCTGCGGGTCGTTGATGCTCAGCTTTAACTTGTTGGCAATGAAGACATTTCGATACAAAGTCAGCGATTTCTTTCTTCATTCCCGGCCACCAGAAATTCAGTTTCAAATCTTGATACATTTTCGTATTTCCCGGATGGATAGAAAATTTTGAGTTGTAGCCCTCTTGCAGAACTCTTCTTTTCAATTCAGAATCATTCGGTACACACAGTCTTTCTTGAAATTTCAGCACATTATTCTCAAATTTGAAACTCGGTCTCGGTTTAGATTCCCTTTCTTCGATGATCTTCTTCAAGAAGTCATCCTGTTGCTGTTTCTCTCTAATTTCCTCAATCAGTGCCGGTTGAGCAGAAATAGCAGCTAAAGTTCCACCTTGTTCTCGCAAAACAATTTCAATTTCAGATTTTTCAAGGTCACAAAGCAACTCTTTCTGTCCAGTGAGCAAACAGGCTAAATTTCCAATTGATTTCCGGTTCAGTGCATCGGCAACGGTGTTGGCTTTTCCCGGGTGATACAAAATTTGTAGGTCGTAGTCTTTGATCAATTCTAGCCATCTCCGCTGTCTCATATTCAATTCTTTCTGGGTGAAGAAGTACTTCAGACTCTTGTAGTCGGTGTATACTTCACATGTTGCCCCATATAGGTAGTGACCCCAGATTTTCAGTGCAAATACTACTGCAGCAAGTTTCAGGTCATGGGTCGGGTAGTTCTTTTCATGCGATCTCAATTGTCGGGAAGCATAAGCAATCACTCTCCCATTCTGCATTAAAACACACCCCAAACCCTTATGAGAAGCATCACTAAAAACAGTATAATCGTCTGTACCTGAAGGTAGGGTAAGAACAGGTGCAGTCACCAATCGAGTTTTCAACTCTTGGAACGTTGATTCCCTTTGGTCAGTCCAGTCAAATGATATCCCCTTCTGAGTTAGTTGAGTCAATGGTAAGGCAATTTTGGAGAAATCTTTGACAAATTTGTAATATCCAGCCAATCCCAAAAAACTTCGGACTTCTGTCACATTTGTTGGTCTAGGCCAGTTCACTACAGCTTCAATTTTCTGCGGATCAACAGAAATTCCATCTTTGCTAACAACATGCCCCAAAAACATAACATGATCAAGCCAAAACTCACATTTAGACAGTTTAGCATACAGTTTCTGTTCTCTTAGGGTCTGTAGGGCAAGTCTCAGATGATGTTCATGTTCTTCTATACTTTTGGAGTAAATCAATATGTCATCAATGAATACAACAATAAAGTCATCAAGGTATGGTTTAAAGATTCTGTTCATGAGGTCCATAAATGCAGCAGGTGCATTGGTAACTCCGAAAGGCATAACTAAAAATTCATAATGTCCATACCTCGTTCGAAAAGCAGTTTTGTCAATGTCTTCTGGTTTAACTTTCAATTGATAGTACCCTGATCTGAGATCGATCTTTGAAAACACTTGAGCACCCTGTAACTGATCAAACAAGTCATCGATATGCGGTAATGGGTATTTGTTTTTCACAGTTACCTTGTTCAGTTCACGGTAGTCAATACACAATCTCAGTGAGCCGTCTTTCTTTTTCACAAACAAAACTGGTGCGCCCCACGGTGAAGTACTGGGTCTGATGAACTTCTTGTCTAACAGTTCTTGCAGTTGCACTTTCAATTCTTTCAGTTCAGTTGGAGCCATTCTATAAGGAGCTTTAGATACTGGCTGTGTTCTCGGAATCACATCAACGGTGAATTCAATCTCCCTGTCAATCAAATCCCCTGGCAGATTATCCGGAAAAACATCTGGGAACTCTCTGACTATGGGAATACTGTTCACATTAGCATTATCATCAGTAGATACAGTCAATACAGAACACAGATATCCTTTACACCCCTTTCTAATCAATTTAACAGCTTTCACAGATGAAATCACATACGGAGGAGGTACTACTCCACTCCCATTAAACGCAAATTCGGGCAAACCAGGTGGACGAAAAACTACTTGTTTTGTCACACAGTCAATGGTAGCATGATATTTTTGTAACCAGTCCATCCCCAATATTACATCAAAATGATCAATGTTCAATGGCAATAAATCAATAAACAGATGCATATCCCCAACAATAATCTCACAAGCAGGATACATATATGCACATGTCAGGGATCCCCCAATAGGTGATGATATAGCTAGCAGATAATTCATGGGTTCTAAGGGTCTATTCAATTTCCGTGAAAAAGCATGCGATACATATGAGTGTGTAGACCCCGAATCAATCAGTACATATGCATTTTGAGCACAAATAGAGAGGATACCTGACACAACGGTTTCAGTGTTTTGCACGTCTCCCGGTACTAGGGCAAACACTCGGCCCTGCCTCATGGGCTCTTTCCCGGTAGCTTTAAGGTTCGGTTTTGGTGTAACAGTTGATGCCGCCACACTTGGTGTAGCTTTACTATTGCCCTAAGGTGCAGAGGGGCAATCTTTCACCATGTGGCCTACCTTGCCACACCTGTAACAATCACCAGAAATTTTATAACAAACTCCCTTGTGATTCTTACCACATTCGGAACAGGGCGGAATGGAACGGTTTCCTTGGCTAGAAGTAGTCGTTGACCCTGTATTTGGCTTTTTGTTCAGCGGGTTGTTCTTGCCTTTCTTGAACTTAAAACTTTGCCTTTTACCACGCCATTCAGACGCTGGTGTTTCAGATTGTCTTACTGCCTCGATGTTTGACTTAGCCATCAATGCTCGGTCAAGAACACCTACATAGGTCGGTAGCTTTAAAACACTTATTCTGTCGAGTATTGCAACATTCAGGCCGCCTTCAAATTTTCTGGCCTTCTTGTAGTCAGTGTCCACCATATGTGGTGCATATCTAGCAAGCTCGGTGAACTTTGCTTCATATTCAGCAACAGACATTGTACCCTGTCTCAGCTGTTCAAACTCAGTTACTTTCCTGTCCCTGACACATTGGGGAAAATACTTTTCAAAGAAAGACTCCTTAAACTGAGCCCAAGTCACTACAGTGTTGGTGTCACGGACTAGCATCCACCACCTTCTAGACTCTTCTTGCAAGGTGAAGGTAGCTAACAGTACTTTGTGTGCCTCCGAGCACGGAAACACTTTAAACAACTTTTCTGTTTCAAGCACCCAAGCTTCAGCCTTTAACGGTTCAAGGCCTCCCTGGAAGGACGGCGGTTTCATTTTGCTGAACTTCTGGGTGAGAGCAATTATGTCATCATCATTAACATTCACATTCTGTTCCGGCTGTACCGGAGGAGGAGGTGGGGGCTATTGATTCTGTTGTTGCTCAAGTCTAGCAGTTATCAGTTCCATCATTCTTTCCATTCTTGCCATTCTTGCCTCAGTGGATGAGGATTCAGATTCATTTGCATTATCCATTTCACTATAGGCTGTTATAACAGTTGTAACAGTTATCGACATAGGCAGTCATTTCTTTAAACAGGTTAACACACTAGCATATAATCAGTCATGTCATAACCACACACTTATCATGCTCATGTAATGCCCTATTACTTTTCTAGGACACCCTATAGCTCATTTGGACACGTGTGTGCGGTATAACTCGTGGTTGAGTATCGCTCTGATACCACTCTGTCACGACCCAAACCCGCGCCCTATGGGTTTAGCACCGTAACCGGCCAGTAATCCTAGATTACCGAAGGCTTGCTTAACAGTAATACAGTAATACAAAGTACAGGGGCTTGGCGGAAGCCAATACAGTAAATAAACAATGTCCAATGAGCTGTGACAGTCTGTATGCCAAAAAGATTTTTCATACATTTATGCAGTCTGAGACAAACAGTATATACAATATATACAACCAGTCAGAGCAGGGACCAAATCCCTATTAAACAGTACAGTACGGTCTATACAGTGAACAAAACAGTACAAAGACAGACGGGGAAATAAAAACACCCCTAAGCCATAGCTTGGCAGGCTCGGAACCTCGCAGTGAGGCACAGTGGTTGGCTTGACAAAACTGGAGTTTACCCCGACGCTCCTAGCTGCGGTCTGGTGCCTGTACACCTACATATATATATGAGCAGTGAACTAAAGCCCAGTGAATAACGTAATGCGTAAAGAGGTTTAGAATGAATGTCCTTACAGTAATGAAAACAGTTCATTAAATCAGTATTTCAGTCTTTCAGTCAATCAGTCATATGTGGTACATCCATTAGCATAACAGTACAGTAAGCAGTAGGTCTTAAAGACCAAACAGTAATGATGGCCATCAATCAGTAAACAGTAGTGGTTCCACAAGGGACCGACAGAGATCTCTGTAACAGTAACAGTAAACAGTAGGTGCTAAGGATGCCACAGTACAGTTCAGAATATAGGACATACATTCATTCAGTAAACAATATCAGTTCAGTAAACAGTTCAGTTCAGTAGTCAGAAGATAATCATTTTGAACATATCTTTACACAATTGTTACTTACAAAGTTCTGGGCTACAGTAAGCTAGAGCGTCTCCTCGGAATGCCAACCCTATACAGTTAACAGATTGAACACACACTAAGTTTCACAGTTGGGAAAGATAATAACTTAATCCCTAAATTGCCTCGGTGTGTTCTACATCTATATCCTCATTAAGATGTCTTAAACTAGGCCTAAGAATGCCTGGGATGGGATGAGGATGCAAAGATGCACTTAGAAAACATTTTCAGAACTTTCAGAAAACAGAGTCCCGCTCGAGCGTAGGTTACTCCGCTCGAGCGTTCATGCAGACAAAGGTTCCCACTCGAGCGTCACTTACCTCGCTCGAGCGGTCTGCAAAACAGTCAAAAGTACTGGATGGGTGAAAATCACGCTTGATTGGGCGCTCGATAGCCGCTTGAGCGTAAGACACAAGGTCCAGCTCGAGCGCCAATTATCCCGCTCGAGCGGACTTCAAAATAGTGCAAAGTACTGGGAGCACAGATTTCACGCTCGAGCACCAGTAACCCCGCTCGAGCGTGAGTTCAAAATCTGGAATTCCCAGATTTGAACCTCAAGCTCAAATTCAACTTTTAATGCATCAAAACCAATCCTCTTGGGCTAAATTTATGGAAAACATTCATAGACACATCGAATAACATGATTCAAAGATCAATTTGAGAAAACAAAGCCCAATGGTGAGTCAATTAAATCCAAATTTCAAACTAATTTTCATGAACAAGATTCAAACATGACATGCATGACTTTAAATCAATTCAAAGCTTCATTGCTAGCTCAAATGAGCCATTTCTTTTCAAAATAAGATGAAATCATGGTCTTAAACATAAATATGAGCATGCACGTAACATTTACAATGAAGTCAACTCACAACTCAACAATTCAAACATGCATGCATGGAATGAGCTATAATTCAACATTATTGAACCAATTCTTGACTTAACTCTTTAAACTACCATGATCCATGCTAGAAGGAACTTAAATGCACAATGAAGAAGGTCAAAGATCTACCTTAGGTCTTCAATGTAAGATACACAAGCTCAATTTGCAACCTACACTTCAATTCCTTCAAGTTTCTAAGCGAATCAACAAGGACAATTCAACTCTCTCTCTTTCTCTCTCTCTAGATCGGTTGCTCTCAAGAAATTAGGCTGAGGAAATGTTTTGGTTCAATGTATGCAAGCCTCCAAATGTGTGAGGTAGTGGCCACTAAGTGGCATTTTGGCAATTAAGTCTAATTTGTGCAATTCATCGATATTTAATCTAATTTAATCATACCTAATCAGTTTTCAGATAATTACACCAAAAATTCACATTAATTCTACTGATCATAAAGCATCAATCAATTTCTGATTCGGCCGCCGATAAGGCCTTCAATTAGCAGTTTAACATAAAAACATGAACAGATAATCAAACAGTCAAACAGATAAGCATGCAATTAAACAGATACAGCCAATCGATTCAGTTTCAGATTTCAGTCAGTCAGTTCAGTAATTCAGTCAGTTCAATTACTTATCATAATCATTCTCAGTTTAGCAGTAATCGGTAATTAATCGGTGATCAGTGATGGGGGTCGTTACAGGCGGTCATCCTAGTGGAAATCGGTCTGCCTACCCTGAGGGTTCTACACCCGAATCCAGAACTAACTGAAGAGCTGCGTCGGGCTAATCTAGACCTAATTAAAGAGCTCCGAGAGACCACCGCTGTCAGACGGGCCTCATACCAACAGAAAATAAGAACACATTACAACCGCAAAATCCGAACGAGAGAGTTCACTGTGGGGAACCTTGTTTTGCTCGAAGTAACTCTTTCCACCAAAAACTCGGCTGAGGGCAAGCTGGCAGCCAAGTGGAAAGGACCTTACGTTGTTAAAGCCAGACCTCGTCCTGGTACTTACTGACTTCAGGACATGGAAAGCCGCGACCTCCCCCATCCATGGAACGCCAAGCACTTGAAGCGTTATTTTTAATAAAAGCCTAATTTTTGTATCGATCCTTTGCTGAATTTTCTTTCTGACAATCTACACACTTGGATGTTTTTGTCCTTTTCTTACATGGTGTAAATTTGTGATCAATGGGCTCCGCTTTAAATGACAACAATCCTTATATCTCAGTTATCTGCGTGGTACTTCAATAACATCCTGTTTTTAGCCTTAGTTAAAATGAGTTACTTAAAGCCTCAGCCCGACTGAGCACGAAGGGCTCAGCCAGATTGAGTTACTTAAAGCCTCATGCCGACTAAGCACGAAGGGCTCAGCCAGACTGAATTACTTAAAGCCTCAGCCCGACTGAGCACGAAGGGCTCAGCCAGACTAAGTTACTTAAAGCCTCAGCCCGACTGAGCACGAAGGGCTCAGCCAGACTGAATTACTTAAAGCCTCAGCCCGACTGAACACGAAGAGCTCAGACAGACTGAGTTACTTAAAGTCTCAGCCCGACTGAACAAGAAGGGCTCAGCCAGACTGAGTTACTTAAAGCCTCATCCCGACTGGGTTACTTAAAACCTCAGCCCGACTGAGCATGAAGGGCTCAGCCAGACTGAGTCACTTAAAGCCTCAGCCGGACTGAGCACGAAGGGCTCAGCCAGATTGAGTTACTTAAAGCCTCAGCCCAACTGAGCACAAAGGGCTCAGCCAGATTGAGTTCCTTAAAGCCTCAGCCCGACTGAGCACGAAGGGCTCATCCAGACTGAGTTACTTAAAGCCTCAGCCCGACTGAGCACGAAGAGTTTAGCCAAGCTGAGTTACTTAAAGCCTCAACCCGACTGAGCACGAAGGGCTCAGTCAGACTGAGTTACTTAAAGTCTCAGCCAGTCTAAGTACAAAGGGCTCACCCAGACTGAGTTAATTATGGCTCAAGCATTCTCATAACTTCATGTTTGTAGCATAGTTGCCATACTTGGTCAAATTCCAGGTCCATGTTTTTACGCCTCTTAATATTCTCTACATTTTTTAACTTTCATTTCCCAACCATTTCACACTTTGAGACCCTCACATTTTGAGACCTTCACATTTCAACGTTTTTATTGATTAACATTCTTTGCGTCATAGTTTTCTCACAAGCTAGATTGGCTCCCCACTTCTCAACTCTCACTACAATTTATATACACACCTTATTTGAATAACCATTCTCATTCTTTTCAAGATTTACAAAAATAAAGGCACAGTGTGACAAACACAACTCATAATTTTATTTATTCACAAACTTATACATCAGTTTACTACAGAAATTACCAAAAAAAAAAAAAAAAAACAACAACAACAACGACAACAAAACAAAAACAACCAAAATTCTATTTACAAATTTTGTTCACACCAATCATTCATCTTCACTTAAGGTAAGGTTCTCTTCGTCAACACCCTCGTCTAGGGGGGTCTGGGCCACGTCATTTTCGTCTATCCTTACGTTGCTGAAGTCTAAGTCTGGGAACAGCTCTTCTGCTTTACACTTGAAAGTCTTCCAATCGTTGTCCCAGAACTCAGCCATCTCATGCTTGTAGAAGTCCGACCGCTGGAAGCTCTAGATCACTTCTTCTTCACTCCTGCTCCCAGCGGTCGCTATCGACGGACTAGCTTCCCTGGACCCTTCTCTCGCCAAGCTGCTGGCGATCGCGACATCAATGGCCATCTGGAAGTCGGCGGACC
The DNA here is from genome assembly GCA_036172215.1 of Camellia granthamiana. NCBI lineage: Eukaryota > Viridiplantae > Streptophyta > Magnoliopsida > Ericales > Theaceae > Camellia > Camellia granthamiana. The sequence goes on along the minus strand of CM069905.1, from coordinate 25,635,069 downwards.
CCTTGAACTACTCAACCGCTGCAACACATAGGTCGGGGTACGCCGCCCTCTCAAATGCTAGCTTAACCCTTTCTTCTTCCAAGGCCTTCTCCAGCCCCGCCTTCTCCGCTACTGACTTGGCGCGCTCGTCTGCCAGCTCCCTCTCCAACTCAGCGATCTTCAGATCTGCTTCTTCTTTTTCTTTGATCGACTGGGCGTGCAGATCTTCGTTGCAGGTCATGGCCTCATCCCACCGTTCGTTGGCGACGGTGCAGGCTTTCTGGGCCTCTTCCAACTTCTTCTGCTCGCCAACTAGCTGGAACTCAAGCGACACCACCTTGCGGCATTCCGTCTCCAGCTCCAACTTGGTCGTGAGCAGCTTAGCATGGGCACGGTCGGCTGAATTACCATGCACCACCGCCAACACCTCCATCTTTTTGGCCTTTTGGGCCTCTTCAAGCCCCCTGACACACGCACTCTGCGCGGCCTTCCTCCAGCCTGCGCTCTCCCTCCTCAAACTTTCAAGTTGGGCCTCCACCTCCTCCAACTTTGCCTTCAGTGGCCTCACTTCGCCCTTCGCAGCCGCCCCCTTGTTCAGTAGGGCCCCTGCTAAGGCGGTCACCTTCATTTGAGCAGAGAACAACCCCCTTAGCAGCTCAGCCTCAATAAAAACTGGCCATCGTGCGCACGGCTGTGTCTTCCATTACTCCCAAGAGGTGATCTGTAGCAGTCTTGGCTTCTCTTCCTTCTCCTTCGAGTCGCCCGGACACTGCTGGGGCGTGGTAAAAGGCGGTCTTCAACCTGGCCCTCACTTCTTCTCCTTGGGGCGCAGGACCCCCCCTTGGGCTGCTGCTCTGCTCCCTCCAAAGGGCCAGTCGCCCCAGCCTCCGTTTGCCTTTCAAGGGTAGTCGCCCCATTCTCCATCCCCTTCGCCGCTGCCTTCAACCCCATTTCGGGGGTCTTCTCCGCCACCACCTCCTTCATCTTCTTCAAGGCTGGCCCCTCCTCCCTCTCCCTTACTCTTTTCTTCTTCTTCACCACAGACTCCACCTCCTTATTGGCCCTTTCCTTCAACTGATCAATTGGGGGCGGTCGTGGCTCAAAATCACCAAAGTTCTTTTTCCCCAACGATTTGGGGCATGGACGGATTCTTTCCCTCGCGATCGCCTTCGGCGGACGGTCTACCTGTGACTCTTTGTATTTATTAGCCTTAGCAAAACTCGCCCTATCCTCCGCCTCTTGCGCCCTCCTCCTCGCCTCTAATTCTGTCGGCGCAAAATCTCCACCGGTCGGCTGAGGGCCTAGCCTTGTGGCAAACATGGCTGAGAGCTGAACGAGGTCATCCCACTTTGGCGCCCTCATTTTCCCTCCATGCCTTCACCTTCTTCACCCTCTCCTCTGCCGCTGCCCCTAGCCTCGGTTCCACCAACTTGGTTGGCACTCTCCACACGGGGCGCACTCCTACTCTCCCGTTGGCGGACACATAGAACCACCGCGGCCTCCACCCCTTAATTGACGACGGCAACCCCGCCACCAGACCCTTTCCTACCGCCGCTTGTAAAGTGACCCAAATTTCTTGCTGGCCCGAAGCCTTGCAACATGCAAAAAACTCATCCACCGTCATTTCAGCCCCCTCGTTCGTCTGCGGCCATGCGCTTACACAGGCCAGTAAGATCTTCCACGCATTGGGCATCAGTTGGCCCGGAGCCACCTCTAGCTGATCCAACACGTCCACTACTATCCGGGGGAGTAGCAACCTCAAACCCCCTTTTAACGCCTCATCGTACAGGGCGAATTCCCCCGGTCGAGCATCGGATGCCTTCTCCTTTGATGTCGGCAGTTTTAACTCTATTTTCGCAGGAACCTGATATTTCTCGCATAGACCCTTCAACTCCTCCGCAGTAAAGGTCGACTTGTCGGCCTTCGTGTGCCAGTGATCTGGCTTAACCTGATTGATTTGTGGCTTCGCAGCCGCTATCAGCGTGGACGAGCGTGGTCGTCCTGCCGGTCCCCCCTCACTCCCTACTCGCTTCTCCGTCCCTGTATTGCTTCGCCAGGTCCACTGCGTCGTCGTCCCCCAAGGCATCTAGTCTCACATTGGGCACTTCCTCTCGAACCATCTCTCTGGTATGCCTGCGTATAGCTTCAGATGCTGGTGCAAGGTAGTTCACAAAATGTTGCAAAGGTGTATCACTCGACACAAAAGAGTTTACTCTTGGAATGTTTTGGTTCTTTGCAAAAAGGTAGGTAAAGCGGATAATACCAAAAGCCCAAGGCTTTCCTCTATTCCAAGGGTTACAATTAAATTTTGCCAACTTGAAAATTTTCAAAAAAATTCGCCAAAACCGCCTTTTCAACACCCTATGTTAACCTACCCAACGCCTAATCTCCCCCATCGCCGGATTAGGCCACGTGTGCGACCACGATCCACTGCCCCCTTCCCTTACCCAGGTCTTTTCCACTTCAAATCACCATGTGCCTTGCTACTCCTTGAGCCCCGCGCACCGCCACTTGCCCCTCCACTCATGGGTCCCTTCACTCGGTCACCCTTCGGGGTCAGCCTTTCTCATGGTTGGTCCCTCCACTTGGTCACCCTTCGTGGTCGGCCCTTCTCATGATCGGTCCCTCCACTCGGTCACCCTTCGCGGTCGGCCCTCCTCATGGTCGGTCCCTCACTCGTTCACCCTTCGGGGTCGGTCCTCCTCATGGTCGGTCCCTCCACTCGGTCACCCTTCGTGGTCGGCCCCTCCTTATGGTCAGTCTCTCCACTCGGCCACCCATCGCCGTCGGCCCACCTCTCGGTCGGTTTTTGCCCCGCCGATCTTTCCCAACCATCACTTTCTTTATTATTCCCTTCGTTGGACTAAAGCTGCACTTGGGAATGGGGGACTACTGACATGGGTGAGCCCATAAAGGTTATAGCCTACCATTTAGGACCTAATACATAATTCAACTACTAAAGCCCAACGTTGCTGGAACTCAACATGGCATTAAGAACCAATGACATCTAAACACGTGGTAAGAGAAGGACAAGCCACATAAGCAGACAAAGATCCTGCAAAGTTATTGCATTGCACATCAGCCATTAATGAGGCTCCTTACAGCATTTATGGCGATAACCCCTCCTCGTCGAGACAGAACAGCCTCACCATGAACAAGGCAAGCTAGAGCATAGACTTTCAGCCAAGACGATAGGTCGGAAGGGACAACAAAATAATTACCAGAGGATATAAGCAGACGTCAGAGACAAGAAGAAGGTTAAGCTTTTTATCTCTAATCTATCTCTACATTCCACCTCTCTTTCTAACTTGCTCATCGGAGGGTTCGCTGGGGGGGGGACTCCCCATTCCCCGTTGAACTTTTGTGCACTTTTTCTGGTGGGCTTGGTACCTCGGGCACTGGTTTGGGAAGCGTGGATCAGTCCAACCCATTCCATTTGGAACCTAATGTATCATCAAATGTAATGGCTTTTTTTGTTTAATGAAGTGGTAATGATTTATTTGTTTAAGGGTTGAATGTAATGGCTTGTCTAATATTGTGGGTTGCTTTTCTAACTGTAACAGCATTATCATATATGAGTGTTTCTAACTGCTTGCTAATGTGTAGGTTAGAAGGAACTTATATGAGTGTTATACTAAATCATAGAGGGTTATGCAAGGGAATATCCCCTTTTGTAAATAGTGACTTGCATTCTTTGTTTAAAAAAAAAAAAAAAAGGATTGCCTCACATGGAACACATTTGACCTGCATAGTGACTTGCATTCTTTGTTATTACTCAAATGGAAAAAATTTGACTTTGCCTCTACCTCTTAATAGGCATGCATTGCACACAGAAAATGAAGTACATATTATTCCTTTGTCTTGATTTGTTTAACAAACACATCATAAATTCTACAAGAATCCAAGTGCTCAAATGCTGCTCAAATTTTACAACAATCCAAATGCACTCATCTTCACATGTTGACTCCAAAAGCCCCATGTTTTACTACAAATGGACTAGAACATGAACAAAAAACAAAACATTCAGCAGATTGTGAGGCACAAACAGCAGCAGCAAAGTTAAAAACCAATTCATCTCCTATGCTTGAAATTTGAAGTGGCTTCCATCTCTTTGTAGCCATCCAAACCCTTAAAAAAAAATTTAAATAAAACAGCAGCATCAGAGGCAACAAATCGCGGCAGTTAAAGCACAAAATAACAACAAAATAGCACCAAAACAGAATCATTTTTAGCAGCAACAATAGTAATGATTTGAGCACAAAAATTGACAAAAAAAAAAATAGCAGCACAACAGCACAAATTCAGCAGCACTTTCTAGCACAAAATAACAGCAAAACAGTAGCAAAACAGCACCATTTTCAGCAGTAACAAACAGAATTAATTTCAGCACAAAAATTAACCAAAAAACAACAGCAAGCTAGCACAAATTCAGCTTTAATATTTCTCTCATAACCTTCAAACAGTGACTGCACAAAATCTCTTTTCAAACTTTGTACAACTACAAGCTAAAGAGCCATCCATATCCATCTTTACTTTCCTTGCATTTTTTCCACTAGCATCAACAATTGTGTATAGGCTACAACCATCACTGTATTCAATTGCTTGTATATCTGATTCAACAGAAAGAAAATACTCATCTTGAAACTCCTCAAAAATATTTTTAGTGTACACATTACCCATTTGACTTAAAATTATGAATGGCGCTCTCACCATTGGCAACCTTTGGCATAAAGCGTATCCAGCTTCTAACTCCTTGTACCGCTTCTCACATAGTACCCTTTCAAAATGTATGAAGAATTCATTTAAATTAAAATCAGAAAGAATGTAATCCTTCAAAAACGCATTAAAAGATTCACTAAGTTGTGTTAAACTCATTCCCGCAGCCCATGTTGATCTTGTCACGACCCGCTCCCCGTACCCAAGGGTTAAGTATCGTGATGGCCAGTAATTGAAGTTACCTCTGGCCAATTCATAAACAAATTAATAAACGCAAGCGGAAATAAAATTTAAATAAGGGTACCAAAATAATCATCGGAGCTTCTATTTTTATTACAAAATGTATTGATAAAAAAGGCCGATATTTACATAGAAAAATATCATAAAAGTGTTGTGTGTGTCTATTCCGCAACCCCGCGTCTAAGACTTTCCAAAAGTTATTTCTGAATTGCATGTTTCCTGAAAATTGGTAAACAGCTATAAGTACATGGCAGAGTGAGAAATATTATACCAAGAGTATAAGGGACACGAAATAACCATGGATAGTTAGTTAGGCCAAAACATTTACATAACTCCGTTTGGTGAATAAATCATTGGTAAACAAATCATTTAAGTGGCAGAAACTAAAATACAGAAATTATGTAAGTAAATGACCATAACCACGGTACTGAACAGAACATAACAGAGGTCACAGAAGTGACAGTCATAACAGAGGTACGGATTCAAGAGGTGGCTCGTACGGATTCTAGAAGTGGCTCCCACAATAGTGTAGCACTTAGCTCCGCACAACACTTTGCTCCGTACAGAACAGAGGTACGGATTCAAGAGGTGGCTCCCACAATAGTGTAGCACTTAGCTCCGCACAGCACTTTGTTCCGCACAGAACAAAGGTCAATGGATCAGAGGGCCACAAAGTAACCAAACAGAAGCCAAAGGTTATTTAAGTCCCCCCAAGGCATGGGACTCCCCTTGTGGTACTTACAAAACATAATTGTTTATAAGGTCATGGTCAAATATTCTTTAAAATATAAACAAACATATCCATGGGTTTCCTTTTAAGCAAATAGGGTTCAGAAATAAAACCACGTAACTGAAACCTTTATAAAACATAACTTTTATTAATATACTAATAAAGTATAACTTGTGTAAAATAGATTTTGGTAAGTCAAAACATAAGTAAAATACATTTTGGAGACTCAAGATATAATATAACTCATCTTAACTTTAATACCTCACCCTTTCTTTCAACTGTCAAAGACCCTTTCACCTTCCACTATTTTTTCCTTCTTCCTCTCTTTCTTTTTTTCCTTTCTTTCTTCTTTTCTTTTCTTTCTTTTCTTCTTTCCTTTCCTTCTCCAGGTGTGAAACGCCTCCCTTAAATAGAGAGGAGAAACCACTCTCTGGCCAACACGTGGCCGTGCCCCAAATCATTCCACAGATTCTATAATTAATTATATAGATTCGTTCTTATCTTTAATAGATATTTAAGATAATTACCTTTTGACCCAATATTTTAATATAATTATATAAATAAATTAATTCCTAATTAAATTACACTTTATCATATACCAATGGAAAATTAATTATTTATTTTAGTACCACACCCATTATTATTATTATTTATATTATCTATATTATTATTATTTATATTTTGACCCATAAACTTTTAATAATTATATTGTTTTACAAAATTACACATACTAATATATAATAAATTATATATTTTCCGAACTGAGATTAAATAATATTAGTATAAATTTTACAGAATAATTAAAAATCTGCGTTGTTACAGATATAACATATGGCCAACCCCATTTTTCCTTCACCTTAAAAGTTAACTTCAACCAATGATTATCATGAGCATCATATGTATCAAGCATTTCCCCCCACTTTATTTTTCATTCATTTTCATCCTCAATATCAAATATGAATCTATTTAATACACCTTTCACTCCCTTATCTTGAAAGAGACAATTAACCTGCCTTAATGCATTTTGCATCAAATGCCAAGTGCACAAACGGTGACTCGTGTTAGGCATGACAATGGGTATGGCCTTAGCCATTGTAGCATCTTGATCTGTGAACAAAGTTTTGGGTGCTTTTTTTGACATAACCTCTAAAAAAGTTTGAAATAACCATACAAATGTTTCAGCAGTCTCATCATACAACAAAGTAACACCAAAAAACAACTGTTTCTTTATGATGATTAAATCCCACAAAAGATGCAAATGGCCTATGTTTTTTATTTAACTTGTAGGTAGTATCAAATGTAACTACATCATCAAATTGGGCATAATCCATAATCATTTGTGCATCGGCCCAAAACATATTCGTTATTTGCTCCTCATTATCTAATTGGAAAGCATAAAAAAAGATGGATTCTCCAAAGATTTTTGTTGAAAGTATTGCAACACATTACCTACTTCTCCATACGCTAAACTTTTTTGCCTTTTGGTTCTCAAGTAATTTTTTTGATCTTCATAAACCTAATAGATTGTGTAAGGTCCCAATGTCCCACATTGGGAATGGAAGGGGAGTTCTTGGGCTATAAAAGTAAAAACTTGGACCCATGTATAGCATCGAGGCCTTTCCTGGGTAGTAAAATCCTTAGCAGAACTCCCCAGTTAAGCGTGCTTAGGCTGGAGTAGTTTTGGGATGAGTGACCTACTAGGAAGAACAAATCTGTGCGGGCGTGGCCCAAAGCGGACAATATCGATGACATATCGATGACATGTGAAGGGTTGAGGCGTTACACATGGTATCAGAGTCGACTTTCCGGAGTACTGAATGCGGGCCCCTAGCGTCTCTTGGTGCATGTGGACGGGCTTGTGAGCTAGCAGGCTACTGCATGGGGACGTGCAACCCTAAGGGAGATGGATTGTAAGGCCCCGGTGTCCCACATCGAGAATGGAGGGGGAGTTCCTGGACTATAAAAGTAAAAATCTAGACCCTTATATAGCATCGAGGCCTTTTCCCGAGTGGTGAAATTCCTAGCAAAACTCCCCAATTAAACGTGCTTAGGTTGGAGTAGTTCTGGGATGGGTGACCCACTGGGAAGAACAAATCCGTGCGGGCGTGGCCTAAAGCGGACAATATCAACAACATATGAAGGGTTAGGGCATTACAGACTGCCTCCCACCAGCTTCCCTACCCATAAGTTCAAAAAATTGCCCTAAACGAAGACTAGACTCTGAGGCTAAGGCCTCGTTTGGGAACAGACTTTTTTAGTAACTTTTTGACTTTTTAGCTAAAATATGATGTAAAAAAAACTAATATGTTTGGGATGAATTTTTGGTTTTTAATGAAAAGATGTGCAAAAAGTAGAAAAAATGGAATCTTTGACTTTTTGGTATAAATTATTTATTTTTTGATTTTTTTAGTGACTTTTTAGTTTTTTGGCTAAAATCACCACTTGCTAAACGAGGCCTAAGTCTAACTGAATTGCTTGAGTAGCTGATATCTTTCTTTGCGATGTTAACATATGAGCATAATCAAGAGATACAAGTTCATAGTTGTGTTTTTCTTTGAAATCAATCACAAGAAGTTTCCCAGTACTGACATTTAACAAAAAGCCGAGCCTCACAACCAGTCCTAGTTTCAGCTCTAGGGGTTTTTGTCAATGGGTCTCGCTTGTCAACCTTCCGAAATCCCTTCTTGTTGCAAACAAAATTTCTAGAAATAATTTGTTTTGTAAACTTGTTCTTTTTACAATATTCTTTTCTTATGCTAAATCTCATTCTTCCTCTATCTGAATTATAAAAATCATATGCATCTTCTTCCGAATCAAAGGTCATTCCTTCGTTTGGCTTCCAACCATAATCATTGTTAGGCTCCATATCCATATGAAAACGCAACTGAAAAGTAAAGGCAATGAAATGAGAGAAGTATTAATACACAATAATAAATGGTTTTTTTAGAGGAAACAAGCCTACCATTTCACTATTACTTCCTTGTTATAAGTTTTTTTTCCCCTCCTATTATAAGTGACATTGCCCATTGTGACTGTTGACTATTAACACAGAAACCACTCCTAATTACTAATGGGAAAGGTTAATGATGATATATTTGGATAAGAGGATCAAAACCTTAAAACAAAAAGAAAAAAATAAAAAATAAAAAATTCCTGCCATTGGAATTGGTTCTGACTTTATAATTCAATGTGACTTAATCTTTTAGTGCATGAGCGCATTGGTGTACATGGCTATTAATCATATAGGTGTTTTCCTCTTTAATCACACAAGAATGGCTACATTTACCGCTTTGCACACATTCAAGATCAATAACATTTGAAAATGGCAGATAATGGCTACATTTACCATTTTGCACACAAATTCAAGATCAATAACATCTAAAAATGGCAGATTATTTGGGGGAAACAATGGGAAAAATGGCAGATTATTATAGAAAACACACATCATTATTCAAGTTTTGAAAATGGCAGATTATTTGGGGGAAACAACGAGAAAAAACATATTGCCTTAACTTTGGTTTGCGGCTGAAATTGCGGTTGAAATCTTCGGAGTAAGACAGAGGGAGAGAGGGAGACACTATCGATGTTTGCCGCCGACTTGGATTTGCCACCGTTAGTGTCACGAGATGGAGTCGTTGTTCACCAGAGCTCAAGAGGGATCATGGCTGAAATCTTCGGAGTAAGACAGAGGAAGAGACCGTCGATGTTCGCCGCTAGGGCTGTGCATAATATTGCCAAAACCGCCAAAACCGCACAGAATCGCTCCAAACTGCACCGAATTGCGCAAAATTGCAACCTTGGCTGGCGTGTTGGATGGGTTGGAGGACCAGAACAGGTGGGTCGGCGCAGGTGGCGGGTGGAACTGCCCAACCCGCAGGTCTAACCGACCTGACCCGTCTATAATGTTTTTATTTTTTATAATGATTTTGATGATAGTTTTTTGTTATTTATTTATGTTTTCTTTGCTCATGTCCACAGATTAATGAAGTTTTTGGAGTTTGGTTGAAGCAATTGTGAATGATTGAAGTTATTGTGGAGTTTGATGAGTAGATTAATTTTTTTGAATTTTTGGATTGTTTGTGGGTTTTGATTAACTTTTCAGATTTTTTTTTTTTAGAACTATGGTGGATGTTGGACTTAGACTAACTTTTGAACTTTTGGATTGTTTGTGCATTTGATTAACTTTTCAGAACTTTTTTGGAACTATGTTGGATGTTGGGTGAACTATGTTGAACTATGTTGGATGTTGTAGAACTTTTTTTTGAACTTTTTCTAGTATTTATTGTCTTCTTAAAATGCTATTGTATAATTTATTTAAAGTGTTGGATTTTTAGTTTACTAGTTTGTTAATATTTAATGTTACATTGATGAATATTTTAATTTTGACTATTTCAGTTAATTTATAACTTAGATCTTTTTACTCTTTGATTCAAGTTTTATAATTTGAATTATATTGTTTATAAACCGCCAATTCGCTTGTGAGATCCCTAACTTTTGTAAACCCTATTAAATCCCTTACTTTTAAATTATTTCTTTAAAATCGCTCAATTTCTTAATTAATTGCAATTTCAACCCTAGGATCAAAATACATGCACCAACTGAAAACTTGCAATCCCTGATCGATTTTGATAACTTAGAAATAATTATAATACCCTAATACTAATTAATTGATTCCATAAACATAGAATTACCACTTGAAAACCCTAAGCTTTTTCGATTTTTATCACGCTCGTCGGTTGATAGCCTTTTTATTCAAAAAAAAAACCGAATTAGATTCTCTAACCCTAACTTAGTTAAATTCTACTCTAAAATAAATGCTCTAATTCATAAATTAAGGCCTTAGCCCTCATATTTTATTTAAATCACAAATTAACCCCAAGTTAGTACCATTGTATATATATATATATATTTGTACCTCTTGCTCATCAAATCTTTTTGTATACAATATTTATGGAATTTGTACACAAAATAAATAGGAAAATCTCCCAAATCTTGAGCACATGGCTAGCCATCATACCTCCTAGGCTATAATCATTGTACTTTAGAGACAAATCCCTTGAATCATGGAAATAATTATGACTTGGTACCAATTCTATATATATACATGTATATATCTAATGTACTTGTAACTAGAATGGATTAAATTAGACTTAAACCTAACTAGATCATAATTAAATACATAATTAAGGTCCTAATTATCCACTATTCCATTTCATTTGAACTAAATACAACTCAATTCCATTATATTTCAACCAAAGGACATGTTAGACAATTCACACCATTTTTCCTATAAATACACCACCATCCTCCATCTATATGAATGTCAAACACCACACCCACACACCTACATGTCATAGAGAGAGGGAGAGGAGTGGAGAGTGAGCTTGTGGGAGGGAGAAAGAAGAGAAATAGAGCAAGTCTTGCAACACTAGTTCCATAAGCATTTAAGTAAGCCACAACACAACTCTCTCTTTTATTTTCCTTTTTAAAATACATGTTATTAGAAGTTTTAAATGGTATTTTTAGATGTGTTTTGATATTATTCTCATGTTAAAAATGAAAGAAGTTGAGCCTTGATTCTATCATTCTTGTATTTCTCTTAATCGGTATAAGACTACTTTTTTCCATATCAAACTCTTAAAATTTCCAAAGGCACACCTTCACCTTAAATTTCTGAGTTTAATACATATTATTTAGCAAGTTTTCATCACAAGATAAGTGGAAAATTTCCCATAGTTGACCTCTTTTCTCACCAAATTTCTATTTTCAAGAACTGTGCCAGAAAAATCAGTTTTTCATTCAACTTTTGAAATTTCTGGAAAAATGTATAAAAATATTATGGACCTCCATTTTATTTCAAAATCTTCCTTAAGGAGTTATCTTTCAACTAAAATTGGTTTCATTGAAAACGAGTGAGTGATTTGTAAGCAAATCCAATTTTCGTAACGATCGACGAATCTGGACAGCGCTGGAGTGTTTCTTAAATAACTAAAAATCTAGAAAAGCTATTCCATTTCTGAAACATGTTTTGAAAACTAGATTAAATTCTCTACAAACCATAGGAAGGCCGAGTTTGGTAAAAATTTAAAATAGCCCTTTTGATTTTAATCTTTAAATGGTACTGAATTTGGAAATTTAGTTTTGCATGGGTGTTTTATGCTCTTGTGTACATGAATATGCTTATTAGTTTATGATCATGTCTTGGTATGATATTTCATGTGTTATGGTTATGTTCCTTATCTTCTTCATTTTAATGATGCTCATGCTTATGTGGATATTACTATCTTATTGAGTTTGTTCTAACTTGACTTAAAACATTGATCCAAATGGAAAACTTAATTGGGATGGTATTGGGTTTTCGATCACTTGAATAATGAAGAGATGATAATGTGTTATGTATGGATTGATGGGATGTGCTCCCTAATTGAAGGTTAAGTCTTGCGCAATCGGTTGTCGCATAAACCCTAGAATGGAACGGACGTATTCGGACTCTTTGCGATAGTTTGATTGGTGAGATAAGGTTGGGTCCGGATGAGACATTCTAGAGGATAAAACTTTTTGGAAGGATAAGGTTGGATTCAGGAGATAATTTTTTTTTCTTTTCGCTGTCCCTTTTGAGGCCCTGCGGTTGGCGCTACGCGGTATATAACTGTTGGTAGGCATCCGATGTTAGTTCTGTAACAAAGCAGCAAAAAGGGGAGTTTCGAATAGTCCGGTGTCCAATTCTTGTGGTTGGGAGGATGAAATCTCTTTGGGGGATTTCTAGAATACTAACCACTAACATTATAACCTTTGTTATCTATTTGAATGACATGTTCCTTTCCTCAGTTATTGAGAAATTGCTATTATTGATTTGAACATCATGCTTCATTACTTGCTTGCTATAAAAATGATGGTGTATTGGAATGGAAAAAAGGGACAGGGTGTGTATGCACTTACTAGGCATTCAAAGCTCATGGCGTTTCATGCCAGGTATTGAAGACTATTAGACCGATCGAAGGCAAAGCTGAAACATTTGAGGACGTACGGCTACCCTAGGAGGATTATAAACTAGTTTATAAACGTGTTTTGAGATTATAAGTGATAGATCTCATGTTGTATTTAAGACATGATTTTGTAATTTGTATATATATAACATTTGTAACCTATCCTTATACTCCGTCAACTTATGTAGGCCTTGTGTTAATACCTTGTCAAGATCTGTCAAAAAGGTAGGTTTGTTATCTAAGGTGGTTGGACTTAGAAGGGAGGCTATTTTGACTCCTCCAACCTTCCTGGGATCTTGCTTGGTTATTAGCTAAAGGACTCATTAGTGACGTTTCCTACTCTTGTAACATTAGATAAACTTTGTATTTAATGGTTAATATATTATCTGATATTCCCGATTTTTGGGGGCGTCACACCGCCCGAACCGCCAAGGCAAATCCGCTATTATTTGCCAACTGAACCGCCGGTTTTTTATAAGAAAAATGGCAAATTCTAATGACATTTTTATCAATCCGCCACCCGCCATATGGTTTTTATTTTTCTCTTAAACCGCACCGACCCACACCGCGTACACCCTTATTCGTCGTCGACTTGGACTCGTCGTCGTCAGTGTCACAAGATGGATTTGTCTTTTACCAGAGCTCAAGAGAGAGAGAAAAAGTGAATGGGAGATATGGAATGGAAGCTTTGTTTTGCTATGTTAATGAAATTCAATTTTTTTTTTTTTTTAAAGTTAATCTGATCTGAGTCGTATATTTTGCCCAAAGTGACGTGGCCAAATCCTAACCGTTGACCGGAGGAAGGATTGGAGAGGATCTGGACTCGTTAGAGACTCTAAAAATTTTATCAAAATTTCTATTACATGTCTTACATGAGTATGAGACTCACATGAGACCCACATGGAATGAGTCTTACATCTATATGAGATGTTTGCTAGAAATTTTGGTAAAACTTTTAAGATCTCTAATATATTTTACATTTATTTTTATATTTCTATACACATTTTACATATTTTAAAACACTTTTTACATATATTAACTGGCTCAATTTGGTTAGATAATACAAGAAAGCAAAAGAAAAAGATTTTTTTTTTTTTTTGGTTTGTTTGTTTAGATTAAGTCCTAGAAAGTAATAAAATTAAAGTTTCCTATACAACTCAAATTAGCTTGTTGCTTAGGCTAATAATTTCTTGCAAAATATACGGAAAAATTTAGCCTGCGTTTCGTTGTGTTTTGTAAATGTGATTTGAAAGTATGAGCTGTATTTTGAGTTTGTGGGTTGTAGAATTATGATTTGAGTGTAGAAAATTTGTTTGGTTATGGTTTTTAAATAGAGTGTTGAATTGTGTTTTTGAAGATGTATTTTGAATTAAGTTTTGAAAGTTTGATGTGACATGTGAAAGGTGAAAATTTGTTTGGTGATGTGTTTTGAAAATAGTTTTCAAAACTTAATTCAACCAATAATTTATCATCAAACACACAACTCATATATCGATATCCATATTTTTTATCAACAATAATAACCAAACTATTTTTAAAATACTGAAATTAAAAATTGATTTTTTTTGTCAATTATTTTTTTTTTTTGTAATTTTATTGAATAATTGTTTTTTCGAAATAATTTTTTCATTTTAAAATAAACCTATGTCAATTATTTTCTGCCAATTAATTTTTCTATCAATTCATTTGTAAAATACGTTTTTAATTTTTTTTCTAACATTTTGTTAAAGTCAACAACTTTTGAAAATACATATTAATAAAGAAGGAATAAATACACTAAATTTAATATTTTAAAACACAAATCATAACGTAAATCTTACAAAACATTATCAATTTTTTTTCCATTTATTACATGTTATGAATTTCGTCCAGATGTGGTAACAGAAATGCAATGCATTATTGTACCCGTTGAGCTCATATAATTGTGGGGATTGACATACGAAATGACTATTATGCCCCTCTTGACTTAAATGGAAAGTGGTTACATAGAACAAAATATAAAGGGTAAGATAGTAATTTCACTTGCTTACTACCTACCTCCTATTATTTCATAGCTGTGTGTTCAACACTGAGGTAAAGAAAAAGGAGAGGCTGCAGCTGTGTACTCAGTACACGGATGTGATATCATTAAAAAAGTAATAATATTAAAAACAAATAATATTTAACAAATAAAAAGTAAATAAAAAAAAATACAACATGAACCTTTGAACCTCACCCTTTCTATTAAATATGAATCTCATTCCGTTTACCACATCAACTTCGCCATCTCAGAAACACCTTCTCCAGTTACATCAGAAAACAAAAATTAGAGAAATAGAGCATATCCACCATCTCATTAGGTCCTCCTTCTCCACTTCCATAATTTACAGGTTAGTTTTGATGCCAGTTCATCTTCATATTAGCTTCAGATATTAGCTGAAGAGGGAGTGAGGGAGGGGAAGAGGAGGACAACCGGGCGGTCATCCCACCGGTCTACCAGCCGGTCATCACACGGGACATCCGGCCGGTCATCCCGGCCCAGTCACCATTCCACCTCCATATCTGTTGGCTTTGTTTCATATCTGTTCCATTTTCATCTGTTATATTTTCTGATTTCTGTTCTAATTTTGTCACACTATCATTTATTTTTCTGATTATCAGTTTCTAAGTTATAATAAACTGTATGAAACAAACCCAATATAAATGAGAAATATCATTCCCTATGATTTTTTTTGTATAAAAATCTGTTTCTATGGCATCTGCCTAATTAAATTTTGTCACCAAATTTTTTTATATTTATTTTTTACATAAAAATAAGTTTATATGCACAAAAATGTACTAATGGTTGATATATTTTTCATACATTTTTCTTACCTCTCATATGTTTTAATATACAATTTTCTTTTACTTTTGCAGTCATCATGCCAAGAACAAAACGAACCAGGCCCGAACTTGGTGAATCCTCAAACCCTGTACCACCACCACAGCAACAACATGATGGCTATCCAACTAATGATTTTGCAACATATCATCATGAACAAGCCTATGAACATTTCATTACTCAACCAATTGTTACGGGGAGAAATGTAAAACTACATTCTCAATATGATTCACTGTTACTTGGCAAATTAGATACAATGAGATGGTTACCATTAAATAATTTACCAAATAAGATATATCCCCGTCTTCTACGATTATTTTATGTTCACTTGACACCGGGTGACCAACAAAATGAACCGTTCAGTCTTACCTCTTATGTTAAGGGGAAAAGAATCACACTCTCTCTCCGTCGTTTTGTACAAATTATTGGGGTCGAAACAGGAGATTTACAATGTTATTTTCAAAATGAGGCCGCATTAGAAAAAATTGTTGATGATGTCACTCAGATTTATACCACAATTTGTGACAACCGATTTAGCGGCACTAATTTACAAGTCAGCCATTTAAAACCTCACATTCGTATTCTCCATCGATGGATAGTTGACAATATCACTCCCAAAAAAAGACATTATAATAGTGTTTCATGTTTTCAAGTTTACTTGTTATATTGTTTTGAAATTGGACAAAAATTAGATTTATGCTTTATATTACTAAAAGAAATTATGCTTGCAAAATTGGATACTCTGAGTGGCCGGTCACTACCTTTTGGAGCTTTGTTAACTATAATTTTCAAAGCCCATGATGTGAACCTTGAAGGTGAAGGATGGATCAGAATCACTTCACCAATTTCTGAGTATACACTGACCCGAGCTGGTGGTGCTGACACCTTAATGGGCTCTATTAATCTTGAAAATGAACCAATACCTGATGAGGAAGAACCCAATGACAATGCCATGCCACCAAATGAACAACCCCATTACTGGACTGATTATTTAGCCTTGGAACAAGAACGGTACAGTCAGCGCCTACAATGGGAACAACAAATGGCTAATTAGCTCAATACATTGGGTACTCGATTCGATGAATTTGGTACTCGGTTCGATGAAATTGCTACCGCTCAGAACTCACTAATTCATTAATTTGGTGAGTTTCGTGTAGACTTAGAGAGACGTGCTGAACTGACAAGGAACCGCATTGATCTGATTGACCATCGAGTCACTCAGCTGTACCATCAGCATTTCCCTCCACCTCCAACACTACCTGACGAGGATGCTTAACTTGTTTAAAAATCAAGTAAAATGGTTCACAGATATGGTGGTTATATTTTTTTCCCTTTTTTTGTTTTGGTTATTTATTTGGTGAGTTTTGTTGTGATTGTTTTACTTTTGTTATTTTGTTATAAACTTTTCTATTCACGTAATGAATAACAACGAGGGTTTTTTTTTTTTTGAATCATTTAATTACATAGTTATAATGTTATAACAATCTGTGCAAAAAGATTATGCATTGAAAAAATTATTTGTACAAAAATTAATAAATAGTACTTCATAAATGTCTATGAAATCCTTCATTTGAATACAATGAATAAAAATTACACAATTATTAAATAATTTGTCAACATCAATTAATTTATAAAATTAAATTAATGTTCTGAAATTAAATAAAGCAAGTTACAATTTAATAATATTTAATAATAAACATTCTTTTTTTTAATGAAAAGGAAAAAAAAAAAAAAGTTAATATAAACTTCTGTACAGAAAATTAAAAAGAATACCCCAGCGTTTACACAAATTATACACCTTTACTTGAAGATGTACCCAGCGAATTTTTACACATTCTTCATATAAAATAATATTTTGCTATAAAATTGGGTGATATAAAACAATAAAATATAATTTACTTTTTTATTTTATTATTATTATTATTATTATTATTGTTATTATTATTCTTATTCTTATTATTATTTATTTATTTGGTACACTTTTAAATGGTGAACTTATCACCACCACCACCAACCACCCACCTGCCACCACCACCCACCACCCACCACCACCCACCACCTATCACCACCCATCACCACCCACCACCCATCTGCCACCACCACCCACCACCCACCACCCATCTGCCACCCACAACCACCCACCTACCACCACCACCCCCCATCTGCCACCACCACCCATCACCACCCATCTGCCACCACCACCCACCTGCCACCACCACCCACCACCACCACATTTAATTTAATGACAACATATTTATTTATGAAAGTTACTAAGAAACACATTGCATATTACTAACAACATATTTAATTGTCTTTGCTAGACTATATATAAAATTGCATATTACACATTGCATGAGCAACATATTTAAGTACACATGTACTAAGAAAACCATTATCTTCATTGCCCATGCGATGATGTTTGTGTTTTATTTCGTTTCATTGCCATTTAGCCCAATCGTTGTCCTCAGTATTAGTTATCCTACAAGAAGATAAAAGAAGTCAGTAAATCACAGAAATGATGGTTGGGGCAAAGTTATGTAGAAACGGTGTCATAATGACTGAAATTAGTAAAATAATTATGCATTTACAACCAGTAGTCAGTACGATATTCACTTGCCTTGTTCACATCCTTTTTCTATGCATGGTGAACATGATCTTGCCACATAGCAGTAGCAATTGCATCCCTAACGTTCGATTGGGATGTTAACCCATGTTGTGACATGTCAACGTAGTTAGCTTGGTCTTCAATAAGCCCGTCTGCTTCTGCTTCTGCGGCCATTTCATTATTAGCTTTCATAAAGAATGGATCCATAGCTGCATGCAAACAGATCCAATTGTGCACTACACAACATGCAATCACGAGAGGTCCTTGTCGTGCAGACCTGTAATTTGGCATGGACCACAATATTGGGAAGCGATTCTTCAAAACACCAAATGTTCTTTCTATGACATTGCGTAATGACGAATGTCGATGGTTAAACAATTCCTTAGGTCCTGCATAACGATGGTCACGAAACTCTTGCAAGTGATACCGTTGAGACCAAAATGGGGCAAGAAATCCAGGCATGTTCGTGAAACCAACATCAACTAAATAGTACTTGCCTACATGTAAATAATGAATACACAGTTCTGTCAATTGATATGTACAAAAACAGACAAGGAAAAAAGTGTACCGTATGTTATTCAGGGACAGTCACCATTGGGTGGGTGTGGGAACTGTAGATCAGCTCGTGTAATAGAGTCAACCAGAATAGCGTTGTCGTGAGCGCTGCCTTCCCATCCAGAATTAATAAATGTGAACAACATATCGAAGTCGCAAGTTGCGAGTACATTTTGCGATACCGTTGCTTTCCGACCGCGAAATGTTTTTTGTCTTGAAGCAGGGACCCATGCATCCACCAATGTGCCATCGATAGCACCGATACAATCCTAATTGACAGATATTTGTTTGATATTAAAAGCGAAACAAACTTCGATATTACTTTCATAATTAAAAAAATAATAATATTTATTAACACTTATTGATATGAACAAACTTACAGAACAGTCATACTGTTCGTACCTTGAACCAGGGAAAAAACCTCCTGTCATTTAAAATTTTTCCCGGTATGTCCTCTAGGTTACGTGGTTTGATAACCGATGATGAAAGCTTGCACAATGCCTGCATAACAATTTTTACGTGCCGACAAATTGTTTCCGTGGAGTGTTGAAATATATCTGCCATTATTCAATGGCGATCATTTTGTGCAAAAGTGTATAAAAAAATTCCAAGCGATTCCTCCACACTGATATGCATATGTTCAGTATCGATAAAGCCATTATGGAGTGAAGTGTCTTTCAATAAAATGAATGTTTGTGCATCTATTCGCATAACGTTCATCATTGTTTCTGGATGGCCATTTAATAGGCCGAAGATGTAATCATCACCTTTGAATGGACACGTTCGCTGCGGTCGGCGACTACTTGACGCGTTGATATGGTCATGCATTAAAGCAATCATCAAAAAATTCATAAAATCATCAACAACCTCATCCTCCTCTGATAAGAGCTCCATTGTATTGTTTTCTCTGTCGGATGACATATGCCTTTGTCTACATCACAGTAAAAGCATAATTATAAAATATGTTATTCATGCTGTAACAGTTAGCGTTATTGGTGAAACAGTAAAATTCAGAGGAGAACAAAATTTATTAAACACATGGTCATATTATAATAACAGAACATAGTTTTAATACAACAGAAAACACTTAAAAGTTCAAAAAAAAAAAAAAAAAAAAAAACATACGAACATAGAAAATGAAAGAGGATATGATGGAATGAAAAAAATAATAATAAAAACCAAATCAGGAATCATGAAATCATCAAACAGTTCAGCCAAGAAGATTTGCTAACACAAGCAAAACAGAACTTCTCAGTTCACTACAAAGCGAGGATCATGGCTAGGCGCAAATGGGTAGGAGTGTGCATAAAAAACCTTCGCCATTCCTTATCCTTGAACAGTGTCAGTGCCCTAACGTACTGCAACGGTGGTATGTCCCCAAGCTCAAGCAGTGCATCTTGACATGCATCAAGGGAATAATCATCACCACCTGCACTTACAGCCTCAGTCTCATTTTCTCGTGCATGTGAATGTCTTGTTTTGGCTTGTACATAGGATGTGAAAGCTGCGCACACATCATCAAACCCACTTGACCGTGACTTTTTGGAACGACCACTGTCAGTCTGGCTGGTTATAGGGCCCCTCTTGTGACTTTTGCCCTTTGCTGGATCCATATACTCATCCCCGAATAAGTCAATAAGAATGGCCTCAGCAGCATTACTCCCACCAGCATCAGCGTTCCAAAATTTATTTAACATGCCATCTTCTTTTTCTAAGCCAATGGGTCCTTGTGTGGATGCACGAGACAAGGCCCCTGTGGCACAACAATTTTCAACAATTTCTGCCATTTCTTGAAAATATTCAAACCCTTTTGTCCTAAACTTCTTCACATTTCTGCTAGCCTACAACAATTACAAAATAAGAATTAAGCACTGTATATATCATGAAATGTTTAAAATAAAATTAGAAAATAGTACAGATTAATGGAAAACCTTATCCCAAAATTCATCGGGTGCAATAATAGTGCCTATATTAGGATCCCATCCCAGACCAGTCTGTGCCTGCAGTCGCTTAAATGTATGGAAATCAGCTTTCAATTGCTGATATTTTTGACGCACCTTGACACCTGTATACCGAAATCCATATATGTTGTGCAACTGATTTGCATAATGATTCCAATGCCTAATTGTCCACGAAGTAGTACGGCCCGTTGTTTGATTGTTTCTAACCTCATCTCTCAACATATTTATTAATTTCGTTTCAATTCTGAGCGTCCACATTTTGGTGTTCTCATTGTCATCGGAATTATTTCCATCCATCTATAAACATACAAATTATATTTAAACTAGTTTGGGATGGATATACAAGCATAACAGAGTATTTTAAAGTAGTCTGCGATGGATATACAAGAATAACAGCGCAAAATGGTTTGAAGGAGAACACAGATAAAGGAAAAAGAACAGATGATTTTATTTCAAGGAAAAAAGTACGTAGCAGATTAATTGAATCTAAATAGCATAAATACAACCACAAAAAAAAAAATATTCAGATAGCAGAAATATAACCACAAATAATAAAAAAAAAATCAGTTAACATTGTGTTTAAATAGTAGGAAACAAATCAGTAAAAGAAAAATTAAGGAAAAAAAATCAGTAAAAAAGCCCGGTAGGTTCAAACAGTTGAGAGGAGGACCGGTAGGTTCAAATCATTAAGGAAGAAATGGAAAATCGAAAGACAAAATCGGAAGAGGTGGGAGGACCGGGTGGTCGACCGACCGGTCGACCGGCCGGATGACCCCGGGGACGACTGGCCGGGTGTCCCAGGCACTGCCGTTTCAGGTTCTGATCGATGAAAGGTTCAAACAGTTCATAATTTAAAATAACAACCGTTCTGAAGTGGAAAATACGCCTCTACAAATTCTCATAAACCATTTAGGAACTGATTTCAACTTCTCCGAAATCATTTATACATAACAGATGAAGATTGATTTACTGACTATTCTTGAAGAACAAAAAAGTTGAAACAGTTTAGGATGAAGGATGAAGAATGAAATCATTTATCGACTCGTCTGAAATCATTTTCAGATAACAGATGAAGAATGAAGGATTTATTTACCAGATTAGTTGGAGTTGAATAGTTATCGCCGGTGATGGAACGTGTATACTGATTGAATGTACCACTGTTTGCTCGTCGGATTCGACAATAAATTTGACCAGAAAAAAAATAAAAATAAATTAAGAAGAATTTCTCAAATAATTTACCTATAACAAAATATGTAAATAAATTTGTATGTAATTTCACCTCGCAGTCGTCGTTGTTTGGTTGCTCGTAATAAGAATCGTCTGCAACGCACAAATCGTAACTCAGTCGATTTGTGAAATATGATACCAGTACAGAGCGGGTTGGGTGGATTCATTATTTATAAAATGAGTCTGACTTCTGAAACCCACCCGTGATGAATCTAAAGTACGGATGTTTGATACAGAGAAGCCACCCGTGATGAATCTGAAGGACTGATGTAGATGAGGTTCACGTGAAAGTTGCAGAGACGATGAAGAAGGCAGAAACGTTGAAAGGGAGATACAAGCTGCCAAACAGATTTTCAAAATGTAATTTGAATTAACACGCAGAATCAACTTTTGAACGTCGTATTTAAACGCCATGCGCGAGCTCACGTGTTGAAAATTAATTTGAATTAACAACCAAACAGAGCCTTATTTTTCTCACAAATTTTGACAAGGTTTATTTTGTTTTCTTTTTGCCCATGTTTATTTCCATAAATAACTCCTGTTATGTAATGACTATATTTTTTTCTATTATTTTTTTACAAAATTTTTCATCTATCCAAATACATGTAAGAAAATAATTATTTTTTTTCCCCTTTCTTTCACTTCACTTCACTTTCTATCATTTTTATTTTCTACTATCTGTTTCTTTCTAAACAAACGGAGCCTAACACCATAATTTGTTGGGTTATAGTTAGAATTTGACCATATTGGACATTGAGGAGTTTAAATTTTAACTTAAAAGTGGTTCTCGCTTAAGATTTATCCAACCTTAATAATTTAGAAAGTGCAATCTTATCACCTTACACTATTTTGACAATATCTCTTTATCTAGTTGGAGTTTTGATATGACGCCACTACGATTAAAGAACCAGACTATTGAAGTTTCAATTTAGACCAAGAAGAAAATCTTGAAAAGCCAATCTCAATCTCAACAACTGAAATGAATGAGATAAGCTTGTTGATTTGAAATTCAATATTTTTTCAATTACAAATTATCCCCTTGATCATACTTCTCCTTTCCTGTTTGCTCATGCATCCCTAACAATTCACCAAACATATTTTCTTTTTTCAAAAACAGTGCACATGTTTTCTGTAAAACAGAAATGGGACAGCAATACAAAACCCAACCTTCTGTAAGGGTCTCATCATCATCATCTATTTCTACTAGCTTAACAATTATCTATTTATACTATCTTATCTTTTTGCCATTTGTCCCCAAGTGTAGTCATATCATGAATAAATAAATAAATAAATAAATTCATATCCTGGAAATATAAGGCAAGCAATGGACGGAGAGATGTACTTCAAGATTGCACAACATAAACCATGCATCATTCAGCAACGCATTTTCTAATTAGAAATATACTAATTAAAGCTGGAGACAAGAAACCATGTTCTTACCCTCAAAAAAGTTTCCCAGTTCATTGTTTTTGTACTCAACACAAAACTTTTTGAGTGGTAATTTATTAAAAACAGGCATCAAAGGTCTGATTAAACTGCTGACGACCCATCCTACGTGTAGATTTATTCACTGCCGACTGAAACTCCAAAAAGCCGAAATCCCGCACAGAAAATTGTCCAAGACATGATACTCAATATGGCTCAACTGGCATGCGGAAGCTTGCTCCTGCATACACTGCCTCAGAGCCAAGCTCCTCTTCAATTCGCAAGAGCTGTGTACACAGTAAAACGGCATATCATCGGATGAATTAACATACCATGATTTAATACATTTCTGAATTTCGATTCAACCTAAATAATTAATTTATCCAAGATTGAGCAAAATTGTTAACCTGATTGTACTTTGCAAGACGCTCTGATCTGCATGGGGCTCCTGTCTTTATTTGGCCCTGATAGAGCAAAATTCATGAATAATCAACATCAGAATGACAAAGTTAACAAGAAAGTTCCTACTGATACAGTGATCGATCTAAGATTCAAACTATATTTACCGTTGCCAAACCCACAGAGAGATCAGCAATGAAAGTGTCCTCAGTCTCTCCACTGCAACCAAATAAGGCGAACTTTGTTGGGAACTTGAGCTTTCAAAAATGATGAAAATAAATGGAATGGATAAATAAACTCTTGAAGTTCCATATGGATGATTTTCAAACCTGCGGTGACTGGCCATTATTCCCCAACCAGCATGTTTGGACATTTTTACAGCTTCAATGCTCTCAGTTACGGATCCAATTTGGTTAACCTGTTCCCAGAACGAGTAAAAAAATGAGATACATTTCTAATTGGTCCAGGACATCAAAGTACCAAGCACTCAACTAAACAAAGATTTCAGTGAGACCTTCAAAAGAAGAGCGTTGCAAGATTTCTCCTTAATTGCCTTTGCAACCCTCTGCAAACATGAATTGAAAATGCAGTGGAGTCAGAAGAACAAAAAATGGATGACAAACTATGAAACAGTAATTTTGTTCACAAACTATGAAACAGTAATTTTGTTCATTAGAGACACAATGTGCACACTTTCTCGTGGAAATGAAGAGCTTAGCCCAAAAGCAACAAGAAAACATTTTTTGCATACTCCATTCTTACCTTGGGATTGGTAACCAAGAGATCATCTCCCACGATCTGTATCTTTTCACCAATTTCACTTGTCATCTTGGCGTAGTGCTCCCAGTCATCTTGGTCAAACGGATCTTCGATTGATACAATAGGGTATTCACTCACAAATGACTTGTAAAGATCTTTGAGCTGCTCTCCTGAGATCTTTTGTGAACCACTATTGTTCTGCACATCCAAACAACAGAAACAAGAAAATATGAATACATACACCTTCGGGAAGCTCTACTGCATGAAATAAATAAGTTTGCATTGAAATAAATAAATACACTTTCTGTGACAGTTTGCACAAAATCATGCAACACACCCTCAGCTATAAAGATCAACGTGTTTTGTGTGAACACAATGGTTCAACCACAGTTCCCAACAGTAACTAAAAAATAAGCCCAACAGTAACTAAAAAAAAGCCAGTTTTCCATTAAGAATGGGTTCAATGGTTTATCCGGACCGAGACCCAGAATGATTGACGGGTCAACCAGTCGAACAGCCTGGTCCGGTTCCAAAATTAAATATTTCCAGGTGTTACTCATTTCCTTTTTGTGAAAGCTATTAGTTAATATTTTTAGGATAAATTACAAATACACCCCTCTGAGGTTTGATTAAAACACGAATCGCCCCTGTGATTCTAGAAATTACATTCTACCCCCTGAGATTTCTAATTTTATAACAAATCGCTCCTTTCATTAATAAATCATCAAATCAATTAACAGTTTTTAATAATATTAGAAATATATTTCAATTAATATTTAAGTAATTTTATTCATGTATAGGAGAGCAATTATGAATTTTATTTTTTTTAATTAATTCTGTTAAATAAAATATTCTAACAAGGGTATTTGTAATTTTTCAAACTACAAGGGGCAATCTGTAATTTAAGCAAACCTCAAGGGGTGTATTTGTAATTTATCCATATTTTTATTGGTGCACGCAGCTATTGCAAGAGTTTGCCTACTGAATTATTCTTGCAATGGGTTTCCTCAATTATAAAAATGAGTCACTCCAATCATTTGAGTTTGTTCTTCTATGGAAGTGTTGTGTTCTCAGCTAAAACAAGAAAGAGCCCAGGTTCACAACTTGACAGTTGGCCATGATGGCCATGGAATATTACATAAAACTCACCTCTTCCTTGAAGTTCAGATCATAGGTCTTGTCTGATCCATAAAATTCAGATGCAGCAACATCCATTCCAATAACCACCTAAAGAACAGAGGAAGCACTAGGTCTATGATCTTGTTATGTAACATAAAAACAGAGAGAATTGAGATGAGAGATGAAAAATACTGACCTTTCCTGTATAGCCGGCTTTAGCAATAGCTGTTTTAAGCAATTCAAGGCCTTCCTTGTTCTCCTGAACTTGCACAAAACAAAAAGGTTTGAATAAGCCATGCAATGGTTTATATACACACACACACACACATTATGTCATCACACATATATATATATATATATGAATAAGCCATGTGATCACTAAACCATGTTTGACCTGAATATTGGGAGCGAAGCCACCTTCATCACCAACATTTATAGCATCCTGGCCGTATTTCTTTTTAATTACAGCCTAAAATTAGAAAAGTGTAGTTAGCGAAAATTGAAAAGTAGGCAGCCAAAGAACAGAAATGAACTCTCCAATGATGTGCAAGTGTCTAATGCTAAAGAAGTTATGTAGTGAACAGTCCTGTAGTTTTTAGAAAAGTAAACCAAAAAATAGAGCATCTTATAAGACGTGTATCCAACATAGGTGGTGAAGAATTGATGATCCCATGATGTGCCTGCCTACACAATGGGCGACTCAATTCTGTTCAAACTCCCAGCAACATTGAAGATTAATACTGCAAGCATGGAAAGTAGAAATTCTCTCATAATGCAATTTAAGGAACAAATCTGGCCACAAAGTCCAACTGCAGGTAACAAACCAGACATTCAATAGTTCAACCATATTTAGAATGGTCAAAAAGATCGATTTCCAATATTCCTTTGATGACACCCATCAAAAGGAAGATCCAAATTTTTTAGATGGACAGCCCTATTATCTTGACCTGCGGTCATGAAGTCTTGGATGCTTGCTGTAAGATATTAGAATCAAGCCTGCTGGACTGATTTTCAAAATGCTCTTATGATACATCACTACATTCATAATGAATTGACGGTGAATTGATAAAGATGCAATCCACTGTAGCAAGCCAGAAAGAATAAGAACCAAAGACTCACCTTCAAATGGTGATATACTTCAACACCCATTTTCATTGCCTCTTTGAAATTGGAAGCTCCCACTGGAAGAATCATGAACTCCTGCAAACACAAGTTGATGAGAAACTTGAGCTCAAGGAATATCTTGGGAAATAAAATAGGAAGACTATATCAAGAGGCATGCCTGCATAGCAAGTTTATTTCCTGCATGTGATCCGCCATTGATGACATTGAAAGCAGGAACTGGCAACACCGACTTCTTGTTTCCAGCAAGGTTGGCAATATGCTGAAATCAGAAGATGTAATTACATCAGATCTATGCATTTTACTAAACATGTATTGAAACCCTTCAAAGTAATTGCTGCAATTTCCAGGGACCACATGAAACATAGAACAACATAACCTGGTGCCTAAGTGAAGATATGACAACTACCAAAGAGATTATTAAACACTGAACACCGTAACTTATGGTTGGTTCAGTGATATTAAGAAGGCAAATTCTCATATTATCCTTCATCAAGATGTCAGCATATCTGTACTTTACAAATATTATATATTCAAACATTAGAAAGACACTGCAAATGCCATTCTATTGATGAAGTACCAAGAACTAAATAAAGAAATATGCAAGGAAAAAGAATAGCTAAAATATACCTTGTAAAGGGGAATATTCAGGGCACTAGCCCCAGCTTTGCAAACTGCAAGAGACACAGCCAGTATAGCATTTGCTCCAAGCTGAAAAATAAAAATTGGCTCAATGGTGCATATGCTCTACAATATGTAATTCAAAGTTCAAACTGTACAAAAGAAATCTGGCAAAATACCTTTTGCTTGCACCAACCCCACTCATTTACAGTTCCATCGAGTTGTTGAACCATGAAGTTATCAATGGCAACCTGATCTGTTGGGTCCTGTGTAAAGCAATTCCAAACTTCACTCAATATGAGATAATCCTATCCTTTTTGGTTAATGGTTCCAAATTCTCTCTCTCTCTCTCTCTCTCACTGTTATCACTAAATTATTCACTCTCTCTCTCCCATTCACTCTAGAAATTATCACTAAATTAACAGCAGTTCACTTCTCAAAGAACTCTGCCAATAATTCTAAGTTCTGTTAAGATGAACACAGATTGGAGTCTTGGACAAGTCCATGCAAGGATTTTTAAATATAAAATAATTTATTATCCAATAAAACTAAACAACAATATTGAAGGTCAAGTCATGACTTCATTAATATTGATGACAAGACAGGAAAAATCTTTAAGAAGCAATGAAGTGCATGAAACCAACCTTGCCAATGAGAGCAGGGCCAATGATTACGTTGACATTCGTAACAGCCTACATGTATGCAGATGACAGAAACAAAATCAGCATAGGGTGTGGGTGTATAAATTGTGAAATACAAGCATGAACTGAAAGTAAAATCTAACCTTTGATACACCTTTCCCAAGGTAATCCGACCCACCATCTCTTAATTCAAGGGCTTCATAGGTTCCTGGAAAGAAGCCAAAATCATGAATGACATTAAGCATGTGTCTGCTATGTAAACAAAAACACTCATGCTTGAAACTAGCATGCATAATAATGACATTAAAATATATATATATATTTTTTAAAATCATTGAGAAATCAACCGTTAAGAAAACATTTTTCTTTGTTAAATAAATCAACTGTTAGCAATCATATGCTCCCATCAGCAGACACCAGACCATTTGTTATTGAGAAGTTGATGAAATAATTATTTTCTTGTATTTCATATTTTTAAGTATAATTTAATGAAAAGGTGGCAGGAAATGACCTGTAAACTAAAGAACCCATCCAGTGAATCAATAGAGCACAAAAAATTGTAACCCAATGAGACAGATGAATATATAGAATCAAACAGCTAAGTCACCGTTAAATTTTAGGCCAAGTTTGGCATAACCTAAATAATACAAAAAGTCACTATCCTATTTAAGTCACATCATCTTATTTAATCACATCACCTCTCTAATACATCACATCAAACCCAACCCAAACCCAAACCCAAACCCAAACCCATATAAGCCAATAAGTCAAAAAGTACACTTTTTTAAAACATCCCAAACCAACCTTTAATTTACTTCGAATGAAAGATGAGGTTTTTTGTCTGTAAAACCGTCATTAAATATGATTTGGCTACACTTTAAACATCATTTAGTTGTGAATAACAGGTTCAGAATTTTTAAAGGCTGATATCACAACAGATTTTCCTACATACACAATACATTAGATAACTACAACATTCATTTTCCTTATTATACTTCCCAAATTTTCATACGATAATCTCTATGATCAATCATGATTTTATTTGCAAATGTTACTGATAAAATAAAATAACACAAAATATGTCTGAACTGGCTTTTTTTTTTATTTTGACTTCTTTCCCGTCTCAGATAACTTTTTTATATAAAAATTTAATTTAATTTAATATAATTAATTAATTAATTATTTATTTTTAGGCTCAACTAGACTAGACAACACATAAAAGTAACAAATAAAAAAAAATAAAAAATCCACTAAAACTTTTTTATTTTTAAAGATCTTCTAAGCTAGATGAAGAAGAATACTAAACAAAAATGACAGAGATTTTCCAAAAAATAATCACAAAAAAGAGATATTTTAGGTATATCCCTATATATATATTATATACGAAATAGATTTGAATCGCAGAACAAATCTTACCAGTGGACGCACCACTTGGAACAGCAGCTCTAGCTTTCACACCATTGGATAGACAAATATCCACCTGCATGCAACACAATCCACATCCAATCAATAACTCAAAACACACTTTTTCAGGTAAATCGATCACTGTCTCTCAAGATCGCCTAACAAAGAGTAAACTCTGAAAATCACTGTAACGATGAGTAACCATAGATTTGATCATGCAAACTCAAAACAATAAAAAAAAATACACTGCACGATTCGTTTTTATGATCATCTAATCATCGATTCCGCTCGGTGAGCTCAAACTTTGGGAAGATCTGTATCAGAGATCGAGTTCAGACAAATAAGAAGAAGAAGAAGAGTTCGAAATCAAACCTCGACCGTAGGATTGCCGCGGCTGTCGAAGATCTGTCGTGCATGGACGGACTGGATCGTCGCCATGGATCGTAGTTTAGATCTGCTGAGAGAGAGATTAACAGAGAGAGAGAGAGAGAGACAGAGATTAACAGAGAGAGAGAGAGACGGAGATTAACAGAGAGATAGACAGAGATTAACAGAGAGAGAGAGAGAGAGATTAACAGAGAGAGACAGAGAGATTAACAGAGAGAGAGAGAGACAGAGATTAACAGAGACAGAGAGACAGAGAGATTAACAGAGAGAGACAGAGAGATTAACAGAGCCAGAGAGAATAACACAGAGAGAGAGAGACAGATTAACACAGGGAGAGAGAGAGATGCCATTAGAAGCAGTTTTCTGAAGCAGTAGTTACAGAACAGAGAACAGTGATTTTACAGAACATTAGAAGCAGCAGTTACAGAACAGGGAACAGAAAACAGAGAACAGTGACGGGTTTAGCGCCTGATTTGGAGAAACTTAGGTCTTAAGCGATGCGTTGGGATCCTCTAGAGAATTACTAGAGTCATCTGGTAGAGTGAATTTATGAGAGGGTGACACGTCTCCCACTAATCAAACTAAGGATTGAAATCAATCCCTTTCAAAACGACGTCGTTCCATTCTTTTCCTTCCCTCTCAATCTGACTAAAATGGTGAGAAAATCAACCTAAAGCAAACAACAAGATCAATCTAAAATCAACCAAAACATTTACAAAGAACTTAAAACAACAAAAAAATCAACCTGTCTCTTAACCAAAACTAAAGAACAAATCAAAATTTTATAGAAAATAAGAAAAATCCATAAAAATAACTACAATAAATTTCTTTTGGGGAGAGATTTGTTCAAATACCAAAAGATCAAAAGAGGTTTGTAAATAAATCAGCCTCTTTTAGCCCAGATCTAAGAAAACCAACCTTGAGGGACACAAAAATCCTATGTTTTGTTTGTGTCCAAATCTAGGATATATATATATATATGTGAGAAGAAAACCTCTTTGTCATCTTTATCAATCTTTGGACAAAAGCCTACCAGACTTCAAAATTCTGTCCCAATTAAACAACACAAAGTCCAACAACACAAAATCGATCCATCCATCAAGAAACCTTGTCATGTGAATCAAATCAAGCGTATTATTGAGTCAACTCTCTCATATCTATCAAAAAGAGAAAGAAGACTGAAGAGAGAATGAAGAAGATGAGAGGGAAGATCGTAATTCTTTGGAGTATGGCGGGCAGGGCATCGGCGGCGGCGGCGCGTCGAGGGCGGGGCGGCGATTCTCTTCTCTCATTCTCTCAGCCCTTCTCTCTCTCTCTCTCTCTCTCTCTCTCTTTCTCTCTGAAACCCAGAAATTTGAATTTTGAATTTTTTTTTTCAAAATTACTCAGGCTGAATCTCAGCCATTGGCAGTTGAGTAGGACACGTGTTGGCTATCTATGGATCACTGTAGGAGATCACTCTAAAGGATCCCAACGCTTAAGCGATAATGAATTATTTTATATAAATTAATTAATAAATATTTCCGTTTCAGATCCGTTAAAATTTTTTATTATATGTCTACATCAATTAGTAAAACAAATTAAGATAAATTATAAATACACTTCCTGAGATTTGATTAAGGCCTTATTTGGCATAACCTATTTTAGTCCGTCTTTTTATTTTTTTTTATCTTTTTTGGGTCATATCAATCAATATCTCTTTTATACTTTTCTACATATCTTTTTATAAAAAGTCAAAAAGTGCACTTGTTTAGAACATCCCAAACCACCCCTAAAATACGAATCACTCCCTGTGGTTTTGAAAATTACATTTCACTCCTTAAGATTTCTAATTTTATAACAAATCACCCATTTTATTAATAAATTATCAAGTTAATTAATAATTTTTACTGATGTTAAAAATATGTTTCAATTAATAATTTAGGTAATTTTATTATTGTATAATAGAACAATTATGAATTTCATTTTTTGGTTAATTTTGTTAAATAAAAAATTTTAATAAGGAAGTATTTGTAATTTTTCAAACCACAAGGGGTAATCTGTATTTTAAACAAATTTTGGAGGTGTATTTATAATTTACCCAACAAATTATAAGTAATTTGCATAAATGTTTGGGAAATTGCAATTCATAAAAAAAAAAAAAAAAAAAAAAAAAAAAAAAAAAAAAAAAAATTAGTGATAAAATTTTATTAATCATTAGAGCTTCTATTTTTATAGCAAAATTTATTGATAAAAAGGCCGATATTTACATATGAAAAATATAATTATAAATACTATAAAAGTGTTGTGTGTGTCTATTCTACATCCCGTGTTTAAGACTCTCCAAAAGCCATTTCTGAATTGCATTGTTTCATAAAAATTGGTAAACAGCTATAAGTACATGGCAGAGTGAGAAATATTATACTAACAGTATAAGGGTATAAAATTCACAATGGATAATTATTGGCTAAACAAAGCTTGATATTAAAATACAAAATATATAATACAGAAACCATTTGACAAAAATCATATAAACAAAATAATCATTACCACGGTACAGAACTGTAACAACCCTCGTACGGATTACCGATAAACTACTGAATTAGCTACTGGTTACTGCTAAACTGAACTGATAATGACTGATAATTGAATTAACTGAAGTACTGAATGGACGGATTGAAATCGAAACTGAAATTGAATAAGCTTATCTTTCGAATTGCATATTGCATCTGTTTGATTGATTGATTATCTGTTTGAAATCATATGTTTAAACTGCTAATTGAAGGCCTTATCGGCGGCCGAATTAGGAACCGTTTAGAGCTTTGTGATCAGTAGAATATTTGTGATTTAATGGTATATTTATCTAAATTGTGATTAGGTATGATTAAACTAGATTAAAATGAGCTAAACGCATAGATTGCCTTAATTACAACTTTGCCCCACTTAGTGGACATTTGTTTATTATTATTAGAGAGCCTTATTACACTTAGCATAACAATTGATCAGCCCTTCTTGTTGCCTCTAACCGACCAAACCATAGAGAGGGTAGGAGATTGGAGGAATTCATCTTGCATGCTTGGAATTTGAGAGGATTGAAATATAAATTACAAACTTGAGCTTGTATTCTCCTAATTGAAGACTTAGGTAAGTGAATCCATCTCCTTCTTGTTGTCTTTGAGTTCCATCTTGCATGTATCATGGTTATAGAGAAGTTAAGTCATAAATTTGCTCATATATGTTGAATTGGAACTCCATTGTTGCATGCATGCTTGAATTGGTGCATTTGGAAGTTGAATTCATGATAGATTGTACATGCAAGCTCATGTTTTCGTTCAAGCCCATGTTTTCATTTTGTTTTCCAAGTATTGAGCTCAATTGAGCTAGTATTGAAGCTTAAAAATGTTTAAAGTGCATGCATGTCATGTTTGCATGTTGTTCATGAAATTTGGGTTTGAAAGTGAGTTTGATTAAACACCCTTGGGCTTTGATTTCTTAAATTGAGTTTTGAAACATGTTATTCTATGTGTTTAAAAGAGTTTTTCCAGAAAATAGCCCAAGAGGATCGAAAATGTTGCTTTTGAACTTGGTTTTGAGTTTGGGACTCAAATCTGGAATTCCCAGATTTTGGTTGTCCGCTCGAGCGTTCGAGCGGAGAAATCGAGCTCCCAGCATCTTGCACTGTGCATCAGTCCGCTCGAGCGGAGTATTGGGCGCTCGAGCGGAGGACTGGTGACACGCTCGAGCGGGCGTCGAGCGGAGATTTCACCTATCCAGTACTTTTTGGTCCGCTCGAGCGGGGATGTTGCGCTCGAGCGAGGACCTTTGTTTGCTTGTACGCTCGAGCGGGGAAACCTGCGCTCGAGCGGGACTCTGTTTCACTGAAATTCTGGAATTGTTTTCTAAGTGAATTTTCACATCCTCATTCCATCCTAGGCATTCTTAGGCCTAGTTTAAGACATCTTAATGAGGATATAGATGTAGAACACACCGAGACATAATAGGAAGTTAATTATTGTACTTCCCCAACTGTTAAACTTAGAGTGTGTTCATTTTGTTAACTGTTTAGGGTTGGCACTCGGGGACGCGCTCTAGCATACTGTAGCCCAATCTCTGTGAGTAACGATTGTGTAAAGATATGTTCAAATGGTTATCTTTTGAATACTGAACTGAACTGTTTATTGAACTGATATTATTTACTGAATGAATGTATGTCCTGTATTCTGAACTGTATTGTGGCATCCTTAGCACTTACTGTTTACCGTTACTGTTACAGAGCTCTGTCGGTTCCCTTGTGGAATCATACTGTTTACTGAATGACTGGCCATCATTACTGTTCGGTCCTTTTGGACCTACTGTTTACTGTTATGCTAATGGATGTACCACATATGACTGAATGACTGTTCTGACTGAAAGACTGAAATACTGTTTAATGAACTGTTTTCATTACTGTAAGGACATTACATTTTCAACCTCTTTATACATTACGTTATTCACTGGGCTTTAGCTCACTGTTTATATATATATGTAGGTTTTCAGCAGCCAGACCAGAGCTAGAAGCGTCGGAGTAAGCTCCAGTTTTGTCAAGCCAGCCTATGTGCCTCACTGCGAGGTTCCGAGTTGCCATGCTATGGCTTGGGGTGTTTTTGTGTCCCCCATCGGTCTCCTTACTGTTTTGTATTACTGTATAGACTGTCTACTGTTTTACTGTACTGTTAACGAGGGATTAGGTCCCCGTACTGAATGTTTGTATATGATTGTATAGACTGTATATAGACTGTACTGTTCTGAACTATATGAATGCATGAAAATGTTTTTTGGCATACAGATTTTCACAGCTCAATGGACACTAGTTACTTACTGTATTGGCTTCCGCCAGGCCCTGTACTCTGTTCAACTGCATTACTGTTCAGTAGGCCTTCGGTAATCTCGGATTACTGGCCAGTTACGGTGCTAAACCCATAGGGCCGGGTTTGGGTCGTGACAGAGTGGTATCAGAGCGATGCTTAACTACGAGTTATACCGCACACACGTGTCCAAATGAGCTATAGGGTGTCCTAGAAAAGCAATTAGGGCATCTCATGAACTTGAAAAGTGTGTGCTTATGACTGACCGATTATATGTTAAAATGTTAAACTGTTTAACTATACAACTGCTTATAATGATAACTGTTATAACTGCTTATAGTGAAATGGATAACGCAAACACTGCAAATGAAACTGAATCATCATCCTCTGAGGCCAGAATGGCCAGACTTGAACAAATGATGGGATTGGTAATTGAAAGACTAGATCAACAACAGAACCAACAGCCCCCACCTCCTCCTCCTCCGGTGCAACCGGAACAGAATGTACAGAATGTGAATGCTAATGAGGTGGACATTATTGCACTGACTCATAAATTCAGCAAGATGAAACCGCCGTCCTTTCAGGGAGGCTTAGAACCGCTAAAGGCTGAAGCGTGGGTCCTTGAAACGGAAAAGTTGTTTGAAGTTTTTCCATGCTCGGAAGCAACTAAGGTACTGTTAGCTACCTTCACCCTACAAGAAGAAGCTAGAAGGTGGTGGATGTTGATCCGTGATACAAATGCTGTTATGACTTGGGCTCAGTTCAAGGAGTCCTTTTTTGAGAAATATTTTCCTCAATGTGTCAGGGACAGAAAGGTAACTGAATTTGAACAACTGAAACAGGGCACAATGTCTGTTGCCGAATATCAGACGAAGTTCACCGAGCTTGCTAGGTATGCACCGCATATGGTGGACACCGACTATAAAAAGGCCAGGAAGTTTGAAGGTGGCCTGAATGTTGCTATCCTTGACAGAGTTAACATGTTGAAATTGCCAACTTATGTGAATGTTCTTGACCGGGCCTTGATGGCCGAATCAAATATTGAAGCACTGAAACAAACTGAACCACCAACAACTGAATGGCGTGGTAAAAGACAGGGTTTCAAATTCAAGAAAGGCAAGCACAACCCTTCCAACAAGAAACAGAATACGGGGTCAACAACTAGCCCCAGCCAAGGGAGTGGATTCATTCCACCCTGCTCTACATGTGGCAACAAGCACAAAGGAGTTTGTCATAACATAACAGGAGCCTGTTTCAGATGTGGCAAGGTGGGCCACAGAATTAAAGACTGCCCTTCTGCTCCACCAGCTAGTAGTAAAGCTACACCGAGCGCAGCAGCATCAAATGTAGCACCAAAGCCTAACCCCAAAGCTACCGGGAAAGAGCCTGTGAGCAGGGCCGAGTATTTGCCCTAGTACCGGGGGACGTTCAGAATACTGAGATTGTTGTGTCAGGTATCCTCCCTATTTGTACTCAGAATGCATATGTATTGATCGATTCGGGGTCTACACATTCTTATGTGTCGCATGCTTTCTCACGAAAATTAAATAGACCCTTAGAACCCATGAATTATCTGCTAGCTGTATCATCACCTGTTAGGGGATCCATGACATGTGCATATATGTATCCTGCTTGTGAAATTATTGTTGGGGATATGCATCTGTTTATTGATTTACTGCCATTGAACATTGATCACTTTGATGTAATATTGGGGATGAATTGGCTACAAAAATATCATGCTACTATAGACTGTGTAACAAAACAAGTAGTTTTCCGTCCACCTGGTTTGCCTGAATTTGTGTTTAATGGGAGTGGAGTAGTACCTCCTCCGTATTTGATTTCTTCAGTGAAAGCTGTTAAATTAATTAGAAAGGGGTGTAAAGGATATCTGTGTTCTGTGCTGACTGTGTCTACTGATGATGGTGTTAAAACTGATGTGAATTGTATTCCTATAGTCAGAGAATTCCCAGATGTATTTCCAGATGATCTGCCAGGGGATTTGATCGACAGGGAGATTGAATTTACCGTGGATGTGATTTCGGGAACGCAGCCAGTGTCTAAAGCTCTTTACAGAATGGCTCTAACAGAACTGAAGGAGCTGAAAGTGCAATTGCAGGAACTGTTAGACAAGAAGTTTATCAGACCCAGTACTTCACCGTGGGGTGCACCTGTTTTGTTTGTAAAGAAGAAAGATGGCTCACTGAGACTGTGTATTGATTACCGCGAACTGAACAAGGTAACTGTAAAGAATAAATATCCATTACCGCGTATTGATGATTTATTTGACCAGTTACAGGGTGCACAAGTGTTTTCCAAGATTGATCTTAGGTCGGGGTATCATCAACTGAAAGTCAAACCGGAAGACATTGATAAAACTGCTTTTAGAACGAGGTATGGCCATTATGAATTTTTAGTTATGCCGTTCGGAGTCACGAATGCCCCTGCTGCATTTATGGACCTCATGAACAGAATTTTTAAACCATACCTTGATGATTTCATTGTAGTATTTATCGATGACATACTGATTTATTCTAAGACTGTTGAAGAACATGAACATCACCTGAGACTTGCCCTGCAGACCTTAAGAGAACAGAAATTGTATGCTAAACTGTCTAAATGTGAATTCTGGCTTGATCATGTTATGTTTTTGGGGCATGTTGTTAGCAAAGATGGAATTTCTGTTGATCCACAGAAAATTGAAGCTGTAGTGAACTGGCCTAGACCAACAAACGTGACTGAAGTCCGAAGCTTTTTGGGATTGGCTGGATATTACAGAAGATTTGTCAAAGATTTCTCCAAAATTGCCCTACCATTGACTCAGTTAACTCAGAAGGGGACATCATTTGACTGGACAGACCAAAGGGAATCAGCATTTCAAGAATTGAAAACCCGACTTGTGACTGCACCGGTTCTTACCTTACCTTCAGGTACGGAGGGTTATACTGTATTTAGTGATGCTTCTCACAAGGGTTTGGGGTGTGTTTTAATGCAGAATGGGAGAGTCATTGCTTATGCTTCCCGACAGTTGAGACCACATGAAAAGAATTACCCAACCCATGATCTGGAACTTGCTGCAGTAGTTTTTGCACTGAAAATCTGGCATCACTATCTGTATGGGGCAACATGTGAAGTACATACCGACCACAAGAGTCTGAAGTATTTCTTCACCCAGAAAGAATTGAACATGAGACAGCGGAGGTGGCTAGAACTGATTAAAGACTATGACCTACAGATTTTGTACCATCCGGGAAAAGCCAACACCGTTGCCGATGCTTTGAGCCGAAAATCGATTGGGAACTTAGCCTGTTTGCTGACTGGACAGAAGGAGTTGCTTTGTGACCTTGAAAAGTCTGAGATTGAAATTGTTTTGAAGGAACAAGGTGGAACCTTAGCTGCTATTTCTGCTCAACCAGCATTGATTGAAAAAATTAAGGAGAAACAGCAACTGGATGATTACTTGAAAAAGGTTATTGAAGAAAGAGATTCTAAACCGAGACCGGGGTTCAAATTTGAAAATGATGTACTGAAATTCCAGGAAAGACTATGTGTACTGAATGATTCTGAACTGAAAAGAAGAGTTCTGCATGAGGGCTACAATTCAAAATTTTCTATCCATCCGGGGAATACGAAAATGTACCAGGATTTGAAATTGAATTTCTGGTGGCCGGGAATGAAGAAAGAAATTGCCGACTTTGTGTCCAAATGTCTTCATTGCCAACAAGTCAAAGCTGAACATCAACGACCTGCTGGATTATTGCAACCCTTACCCATCCCAGAGTGGAAATGGGAGCATATCACGATGGATTTTATCGTTGGGTTGCTTCGCTCCAGGAAAGGTATGGATTCAATTTGGGTTATTGTTGATAGACTGACCAAATCTGCTCACTTCTTACCTGTTAAAACAATTTATAATGCGGACAAACTGGCTATACTCTATATTGATGAAATTGTTAGACTGCACGGAGTGCCTGTGTCTATTGTTTCTGACAGGGATTCGAAGTTTACATCGAGGTTTTGGCAAAGCCTACAGACTGCATTGGGTACTGAATTGAGGCTGAGTAGTGCCTATCATCCTCAGACAGACGGACAGTCAGAAAGGACCATCCAGACCCTGGA
Source organism: Camellia granthamiana (assembly GCA_036172215.1). Classification (NCBI taxonomy): domain Eukaryota; kingdom Viridiplantae; phylum Streptophyta; class Magnoliopsida; order Ericales; family Theaceae; genus Camellia; species Camellia granthamiana. The sequence goes on along the minus strand of CM069905.1, from coordinate 25,596,394 downwards.
GGATTTACTGAGAATGTGTGTCCTTGATTTCCAAGGAAATTGGGAAAGTCATTTGCCATTGGCTGAATTCGCCTACAACAACAGCTACCATTCGAGTATTGGTATGGCGCCCTTCGAGGCATTGTATGGCAGAAAGTGTAGATCTCCAATTTGCTGGGCAAAAGTTGGAGATGGGCCGTTGCTTGGGCCCGAAATTGTTTATGAAACGACCGAAAAGATTAAACTGATACAACAGAGACTGAAAACTGCACAGAGCAGACAGAAAAGTTATGCGGATGTTAGAAGATGAGACCGAGAATATGAAGTGGGTGATCACATTTTTGTGAAAGTGACACCAATGAAGGGCCAGACTCGTTTTGGAGTCAAAGGCAAGTTAGCGCCGAGATACGTTGGACCTTATGAGATTGTTGAGAAAATCAATCCGGTGGCGTATCAAGTTGCACTTCCTCCTGAAATGGAGCATATGCATAACGTCTTCCACATATCTATGTTGAGAGATTATCTCCGGGATCCTTTCCATGTGATTGAGCCTACTCGAGTAGTATTGAGTGATGACTACACTTACGAGGAACGGCCTATACAGGTTGTAAACCGACGGATCAAGAAACTAAGAAACAAAGAGATTCCGCTAGTGAAAGTTGATTGGCAAAACCATGGTGGTGTGTATGCCACTTGGGAAAGGGAAGATGACATGGCTAAAAGATACCCAGAACTGTTTCCACTGAATCCTGTTTTCTTCCAGAATGAAGGTAACTCGAGTTTAGAGGACTAAACTCCTTATAAGGAGGGGAGACTGTAACAACCCTCATACGGATTACCGATAAACTACTGAATTAGCTACTGGTTACTGCTAAACTGAACTGATAATGACTGATAATTGAATTAACTGAAGTACTGAATGGACGGATTGAAATCGAAACTGAAATTGAATAAGCTTATCTTTCGAATTGCATATTGCATCTGTTTGATTGATTGATTATCTGTTTGAAATCATATGTTTAAACTGCTAATTGAAGGCCTTATCGGCGGCCGAATTAGGAACCGTTTAGAGTTTTGTGATCAGTAGAATATTTGTGATTTAATGGTATATTTATCTAAATTGTGATTAGGTATGATTAAACTAGATTAAAATAAGCTAAACGCATAGATTGCCTTAATTACAACTTTGCCCCACTTAGTGGACATTTGTTTATTATTATTAGAGAGCCTTATTACACTTAGCATAACAATTGATCAGCCCTTCTTGTTGCCTCTAACCGACCAAACCATAGAGAGGGTAGGAGATTGGAGGAATTCATCTTGCATGCTTGGAATTTGAGAGGATTGAAATATAAATTACAAACTTGAGCTTGTATTCTCCTAATTGAAGACTTAGGTAAGTGAATACATCTCCTTCTTGTTGTCTTTGAGTTCCATCTTGCATGTATCATGGTTATAGAGAAGTTAAGTCATAAATTTGCTTATATATGTTGAATTGGAACTCCATTGTTGCATGCATGCTTGAATTGGTGCATTTGGAAGTTGAATTCATGATAGATTGTACATGCAAGCTCATGTTTTCGTTCAAGCCCATGTTTTCATTTTGTTTTCCAAGTATTGAGCTCAATTGAGCTAGTATTGAAGCTTAAAAATGTTTAAAGTGCATGCATGTCATGTTTGCATGTTGTTCATGAAATTTGGGTTTGAAAGTGAGTTTGATTAAACACCCTTGGGCTTTGATTTCTTAAATTGAGTTTTGAAACATGTTATTCTATGTGTTTAAAAGAGTTTTTCCAGAAAATAGCCCAAGAGGATCGAAAATGTTGCTTTTGAACTTGGTTTTGAGTTTGGGACTCAAATCTGGAATTTCCAGATTTTGGTTGTCCGCTCGAGCGGAAGAAGTAACGCTCGAGCGGAGAAATCGAGCTCCCAGCATCTTGCACTGTGCATCAGTCCGCTCGAGCAGAGTATTGGGCGCTCGAGCGGAGGACTGGTGACACGCTCGAGCGGGCGTCGAGCGAAGATTTCACCTATCCAGTACTTTTTGGTCCGCTCTAGCGGGGATGTTGCGCTCGAGCGGGGACCTTTGTTTGCTTGTACGCTCGAGCGGGGAAACCTGCGCTCGAGCGGGACTCTATTTCACTGAAATTCTGGAATTGTTTTCTAAGTGAATTTTCACATCCTCATTCCATCCTAGGCATTCTTAGGCCTAGTTTAAGACATCTTAATGAGGATATAGATGTAGAACACACCGAGACATAATAGGAAGTTAATTATTGTACTTCCCCAACTGTTAAACTTAGAGTGTGTTCATTTTGTTAACTGTTTAGGGTTGGCACTCGGGGACGCGCTCTAGCATACTGTAATGACCCCAACACGTATGACGTCATTATTTGTGATTAAGTATGTGTTTATGTGATTGGATAAATTAATTGAAAAAGATCTATTTGAATTAGTAAAATATTTGTTGAAATTACGAATTCGGGACTGAAATTGATGACCATAATGGGTTCAGAAAATGAAATTGAATATACTTATGTGATACCGGGAATTTTTAGAACTGTTTGAGAAAATAAATTGAAGACTGAAACGTATCTGATTCGCTAAGTCTCGTTTGGTTTGCAAAATTGGCACAAGGGTTTATATATGAGATGTAAATGTAAGGGCCATGTTTGGCTTACCTATTTTTGGCAAAGTGATTTAAGTGATATATATATATATATATATTATTAAGAGATGTGGATTGGGGACCATTTGACTCAAAGAAGGAAAAGAAAAATCTAGAAGAGGGAGAGAAGAGAGAATTCGGGAAAGAGAGAGACCAAGGGAGGAAAAAGAGGAGAAAAAGGGGATTTGAGCTTAAACCCTCCAATTGAGAGATCAAGGTAAGGATTTCTTCTAGAATTCTTAAAAGAAGGTTGATTCATCTATAATTTCATGATAAATAAGAGGATTGAAGGGAAATTATGTTTAAATTGAGCATGCATGACTTGAATTCATGAGTATTTGACAAATTGAGGTAGAACCTCCATGGATATAGAGATATGAAGTTTGTATGTATATGTTCATGATTTCTCATTCTAATTCATGGGTTGATCTTATAATTGATGTAAATGGAATTGAATTGAGAATGTGATGGTTTAATCAAAGTGTTAATCAAGTGTTTGAGAGGTTGTATTTCATGTATTAGAGTTGATTTTGTAAAGAAGAGATGGGAGGTTGAAAGAGGGAAGAAGAACCAGAGTTTCGGAGTTTTTGCTCTGTCCGCTCGAGCGGAAGGTAGCACGCTCGAGCGCATAAATCACCCTCCCAGCAGTTTGGACATTTTCTTCAGTACGCTCGAGCGGCCAAAGTGGCGATCGAGCGGGAAGGCCTTTTTCTGGAAAATTTTAGAGAAGTTGTATACTTGATTCTATCATGTAAATTGCATCATTTAGCATCTCATGAGCATGAAATGAAGTAAGAATGAATGAAATGACATGAATAAAAGTAAAGGAAGAATGTAAAGGCATGAATGATTTAATGTATAATGATAGTGAATGTTACGAAATGTTTTATAATGTTAATTGCAGGGCAAACCTCGAAGACCGTGCAGCCGGTATTGGAAACCCGCCGTAAGTAACATTTCTGTAAAGTTATGTTCTTATAAAGTATGTTCCAAATGTGACATGTTAGGTTATGTTGGTATGAAATATATTTAAAAGGTTATATGGAAAGTTATATGTTATGAAATGATAATGTTATCTGTGAACAAATGTTCTATTGCAAATCTAGTATGGCATGCATAGATGGTTAGGTCCTGGGTGCGACATGAACATGCAGGGCCATGATATGAAACATGGTAGAGCATGAAGATGAAGGCTCAGGGCCAGTCATAGATAGTTAGGTCGTGGGTGCGACATGAACATGCAGGACCATGATATGAAACATGGTAGAGCATGAAGATGAAGGCCCATAGCCAGTTCCATAGATAGTTAGGTCATGGGAGCGACATGAACATGCAGGGCCATGATATGAAACATGGTAGAGCATGAAGATGAAGGCCCATGGCCAGTTACGAGATCTCGTTAGACTGTAAAATGTTATGAAAAGGTTATGAAGATGTTATGAAAAGGTTATGTGTTTAATCGGTGTACGGACCGGTTACTCTAGTCGTTAATCGACGTTATGAAAATGTGTAAAAGGTTATGAAAAGATTACGAAATGATTACGAAATGGTTATGAAATGGTTATGAAAAGGTTCTATGAAATATGCCAATACGTATGTTCTTATATGATTACTGTTGACTGCTTATGTTATGAATGTTTTATTATGAATTTATAAAATGTTGGATTTGTTCACTAAACTCCTTTACTTAAATGTTACTTGCTGAGCTTTAGCTCATTATTTGTATTTATGTATTATAGGTAAGCATTCAGGGAGCCAAGCCTAGGCGGAGTCTCGAGTCGAGCCGCCGTTTTGAAGCCTAACCAAGAGTTTTGAGTGCCTCCGAGTTGAGGCCAGGCCTAGGAGGCCGTTGTGAGTTTGTTTTTGTTTTATTGTACACTTGTAACTGTAATGTATATGATCATGTTATGTGAAGGTTGTGGGTAATTGACAACATTTTTGGCATGTAAACGTATGTCCATATTTATGCACAGCTCTTGGACTATTAGATATTTATTTCGCTTCCGCGAGCCCCTTTTATTTACGTTTTGTACAGGAAGGCCTGTGGTAATCTAGGATTACTGGCCGGTCTCGTTACCGAACTTCTAGGGGCGGGTTCGGGGCGTGACACATACTGTAGCCCAATCTCTGTGAGTAACGATTGTGTAAAGATATGTTCAAATGGTTATCTTTTGAATACTGAACTGAACTGTTTATTGAACTGATATTATTTACTGAATGAATGTATGTCATGTATTCTGAACTGTATTGTGGCATCCTTAGCACTTACTGTTTACCGTTACTGTTACAGAGCTCTGTCGGTTCCCTTGTGGAATCATACTGTTTACTGAATGACTGGCCATCATTACTGTTCGGTCCTTTTGGACCTACTGTTTACTGTTATGCTAATGGATGTACCACATATGACTGAATGACTGTTCTGACTGAAAGACTGAAATACTGTTTAATGAACTGTTTTCATTACTGTAAGGACATTATATTCTCAACCTCTTTATACATTACGTTATTCACTGGGCTTTAGCTCACTGTTTATATATATATGTAGGTTCTCAGCAGCCAGACCAGAGCTAGAAGCGTCGGAGTAAGCTCCAGTTTTGTCAAGCCAGCCTATGTGCCTCACTGCGAGGTTCCGAGTTGCCATGCTATGGCTTGGGGTGTTTTTGTGTCCCCCATCGGTCTCCTTACTGTTTTGTATTACTGTATAGACTGTCTACTGTTTTACTGTACTGTTAACGAGGGATTAGGTCCCCGTACTGAATGTTTGTATATGATTGTATAGACTGTATATAGACTGTACTGTTCTGAACTATATGAATGCATGAAAATGTTTTTTGGCATACAGATTTTCACAGCTCAATGGACACTAGTTACTTACTGTATTGGCTTCCGCCAGGCCTTGTACTCTGTTCAATTGCATTACTGTTCAGTAGGCCTTCGGTAATCTCGGATTACTGGCCAGTTACGGTGCTAAACCCATAGGGCCGGGTTTGGGTCGTGACAAGAACGGAACAGAACAGATGTATGGACTAAAGAGGTGGCTCGTACGAACTCAGAAGTGGCTTTCACCATAGTGTAGTACTTAACTCCGTACAACACTTTGCTCTACACTAGAAATCATAACCACGGTACAGTACAGAACATATGTATGGACTCAAGAGGTAGCTCGTACGAACTCTAAAGGTGGCTTTCACAATAGTGTAGCACGTAGCTCCGTACAACACTTTGCTCCATACCAGAAATCAGAGTGTCAATGGATTCATGACAGACAAAGGATCACAAAGTGACTAATCAGAGGGTCAATGGTTATTTAAGTCTCTCAAGACATGGGACCTCCGTGATGTACTTATAAAATAATTACTCAAGACATATTTTAATAAACAGTTATATCTATGGGTTTTTCCTATTATATAAAATAAGGTTCATAAATTAAATAACATAATTAAAACACAACTTACGTAAAATAAATTATGATAATTCAAAACATACGTAAAATATATTATAGTGATTCAATGTATAATATAACTCATTTTAATATTAATCCCCACCTATTACTTTTTCGTTCACCGAAATTTTCCTTTTTTACGGACAGACTACACCTCATTTTTTTGCTCCATACGTTTATCCAAAGCACATTTTTATAGATGCTTTCTAGGGGAATGAGGTTGGTGATGTGTCTTATAGGCATAGTACCGTGTTGTAAGCCCATAAAGGCACGTCTTGAATTTATTTTAATGATCTGAAATGTTCATTATGTAGGACTCATTGAATAGATCATCCATAAAAAAATTCAAATTAATTAGACATCTGTAACTTATAACAAAACTACGTTTATGTTTAAAAAAATAAACGGTTAGCATGATTTTAATAATTTTTTAGAGTTATTATTTATCTTGATCATATAATTATATTTGTTCGATTAATTTTATTTTTTATAAAGATAATATACTTAATAAATCTTATAATATGAACTATTCAAATTAACATAATATGATCTAAATAAATCATACCGAGCGTGACACCATGGCTGCTGTCGTAGCACCTGCTCCCAATTCGCTTTTCAGGCACCATTTCCTTTCCCCCCTAAGGAACCACGTGGCCCCACTTGCTTGCATGCCATTTGATTTGTTTTTGTTTATTTTTTTTCTTTTATTCATCTACAACAATTATATTAACTAACTCTAATTAACTCTAATTAATAAAATAATAACTCTTAATCATAAAATTAATTATTTAATTTTATTATTACTACCATTATAATGATAATAATCATTATTATTGATCATGATATTATTTAAATATTTAGAGTGTCACATTTTATTTTACTCTTACAAAATATTTAATTAAACATTTAAGATTTTTCTTATTTATAATTAAATAGTACTAATATAAAATTTAAGGGATAATTTAAATTTTTGAATTGTTATAAACTAAAATAATCAAAAAACATCCACATCCCAAACGAACCAAAAAGAAAGTAGGTCTGACTAATAAATAGGTGTAAGATATATTATTTTGGTTTTAGTTATAATAAGTTGAGAGCAAAGATGTTTATAAAATTTGGTAGTTTAGAGCATCTCAATACTTTATCAAATTTTTAAGTTTGATTTGATATGATATGTTTCAATGGTAAAATATGCTTCAATGGTAAAGGGTAAGTTTTCAACAATTTAGTTGGTTGTTTGGCTAATTGTTCTGTTGGTCGTTTGATGAAGAGTAAATTTTCATCAATTTTTTTTTTTACAAAATTCTTAATTCATCTCAAAATTCAATTGTCCGAAAGGTTGTCTAGTCAGTCGTTTAGCCGATCGTTTATCAACGACCACCTGTAAAATTTGATCAAAGGATAAAGACTCCCTTGATTTGATAAAACATATAGCATTCCTTTCATTTGATATCAATCTGACAAAATGATTGAATCACTATTTCACAAATTTTTCATTTATTAATATGACTATTTTGTATAGTGAAAAAATAATGAAAGAAATTATACTATATATTACATTATTGATGTAGAAAATAGAATTATGCTGTTGGGTGGAAAATTTTGGAAAGGATTTAGAAAGGGAAAAGGAAAAAGTATGTGAAATGTGAATTAAATATACTTAAATTTCACTTAGTTTTACATATTTTTTCTCGCTCTCTTTCTAAATTTCTTTATAAATTTTGTAGCCAAATACAGCGATAATGAATGTCTTCAAATTGGAAAACAAGAAGTATGTGACGAATTTGGATGTTGTTGAAACGTTGGTGTCACCTAATGAACACGTACATCAACCCTTTATACAACAACATGATAAATTTAAAAATTATATTTTATATTTTATCTAGAAATATCAATTTATGATTTAATTAATTTATAATTAGATCTCATACTATATTAATTTAATTTCCATCACACAAATATATTATCCAAATAAACGTGAGACAATTTTTATGGAAAAATAAGATTAGTGTGAGTCATATATCAATAAGTCAATGTTAATGCAATTTCAATTGGCTGGCTCATTAGAGATGACCTTCAGTTGGCCCTAGACTAGGAATGGTAAAATGTCTCGATCTGCTGGGTCCCCGACTCTCCCCAACTCTAATGTGATAATTTTGAGAGTAGTTGAATATGGTAGGATCGAATTTGAAGAAATTTTTAAAAAACCCAATTGGGTTCGGGTCGAGGGGCAAGAGAGAGTATTTGTTTTACCCGAACCTCACACAACTCGTAAATATAATAATAAATAAATAATAATATTACATATATATATAATATGTATATAATATATTGTTGAATTTTCATAGAATATATATAATATTAATTGGGTTTTTATGATGTCATATATATAATATAATTTTAATATATGTATAATATATAATATATATTTTTAATTATAAATAGCATTTTCTAGTTTTAATTATTAAATTTTAATATTATTATTAAATTTCTTAACGGATCGCGTAGGGTTGGAGTGGGAGTTATATTTACGGGTTTGGGCTTGAGTTTGGGTGGGAGTGAAGGAGAATTTCATGAGAGTCGGGTCAAGAGTAAGGACAAGCGACAAAAATGAGAGTGAAGTAGAGTAGGATACCCCGATCCATATCTTATATGTTGCCATTGCTATCCAGTACCTCCATATAAGGAACATCGATGTAGAAACTGATGCCACAACAATTTGGCAACTCATAATGGGTAATACACTCGAGCAACCTCATTTTTTTTTATTGCAAGTGCCTCATGGTCTGACTAGAAGTGACAAAAATTAAACACATCTATTGAAAAGTAAATAATTATGCTGATATGTTGGCCAATGAATGAAGCTTGAGGAATGAAGACGTGTTTATCTATCATATTATTCGTGTTTGTATTAAGCAATTGTGTAACTCTCACTAATTTTTCAACATGTTTTGTTTTACCCAAAAAATAAAATAAATAAATCAATCAAATCAATTATGCAGAAATAAATAAAATAACAATATTATATTTATTGAATTTGATGATAGTGCAGAATCCAGACAAAATGGGTCGGATAGATCCACGCTTCCCAAACCGTTTCTCGAGTGTTGAGCCCGCAGAGAAACTTGCACAAGAGTTCAACGGGGAACGAGGAGTCCCCTAGCGAACCCTCCAATGAGCAAGTTAGAAAAGTGAGAGTGATGGAACGTAGAGATAGGGTGGTAATAGAAAACTTAACCTTCTCTTTGTCTTAGAAGCCTGCTTATACCATTTGTTCATCATTTCCTTGTCCACTCTGAGCTGTCATGTTGGCTGAAAATCTATGTTCTAGCTTTCCTTGTTCGTGGTGAGGCTGTTCTATTCCGACGTGAAGGGGTTATCGTAATAAATGCTGCAGAACACATTAATGACTGATGTGTGGTGCAATAACTCTATAGGATCTTTGTCTGCTGATGTGGCTGGTTCTACTCTTGACAAGTGTCTAGATGTCATTGGTTCTTGGTGTAACGTTGGGTTCCAAGAAAGTTGGGCTTTAGTATTTGAATCATGGATTGGACCAAAAGTGGTGGGCCAAAAGCCCCTATAGGCCCACCTACATCAGTAGTCCTCCATTCCCAAGTGCAGCTTCAGTCCAATGAAGGGAATGAGAGGGAAGATAGGGGTTGTGAGAGGTCGACAGGAAGAGGACCGACTGTGAGGGGTGCCGACCGTGGAAGGTGGCCGAATGAACGGACCAACCGCGAGAGGGGCCGACCGCGAAAGATGGCCGAGTGGACGGACCGATCGCAAGGGGGACCGACCGCAAAGAAGGCCGACTGCGAAAGATGGCCGAGTGGACGGACCGACCGCAAAGGGGACAGACCGCGAAGAGGGCCGACCGCGAAGGGTGGCCGAGTGGACGGACCGATTGCAAGGAGGACCGACCACGAAGAGGGCCGACCGCGAAGGGTGGCCGAGTGGACGGATCGACTGCAAAGGGGGCCGACTGCGAAGGGTAAATGGCGGTGCATGGGGCTCGAGGAACGGCGGGGCACGTGGTGATGTGAAGTGGAATAGACAGGGAAGGGGAAGAGAATAGTGGATCGTGGGCGTATACATGGTATAATATTTTAATGTGGGAGGTGATGCGTTAGTAAGAAGTGAAGGGATAGGGTAATATAGGGCAGTACAAAGGCAGGAGCGGGAGTTTTTCGAAATTTTTCAAACTGGCAAAATTTAATCTTGACCCTTGGAATATAGGTAAACCGTGGGTATTTGGAGTTATTTGCTTTACCTACCTTATCGCCAACAACCAACACATTCCTGAAGTGAACTCATTTGTCTCGTGTGACACACCTCTATAACACTTTGCGAACTTCCTTGTGCCAGCGTCCGAAGCCATACGTAGACACGTAGGAGAAATGACCCGAGAGCAAGTGTCAGCCGTGAGACTAGACTTTTTGGGGGACGACGATGCAGTGGAGCTGGCAGAACAGTATCGGGCGGAGCGAAGGGAGGAAAGGGGAGCGAGGCAAGTGGTGCGGGCCCATCCGATGATGATGATCGCCGTCGCTAGGCCAATTAGCCAGGTGGAGCCGGACCACTGGCACACCAAGCCCGACAGGTCCACTTTTACGGCGGAGGAGTTGGAGGAGGTACGAAGGAAGTACCAAATTCCGGTAGAGATAGAGTTGAGGGTGCCCACATCTAAGGAGAGGGCGTTAGATACGCGGCCGGTAGAATTCTCGCTGTACGAAGAAGCATTGCGGGCGAGGCTGAGGTTGCCAATCCCCAAAGTAGTGGCAGATATACTGAATCGACTGGAGGTGGTGCCGGGCAGGCGATGCCCAACGCATGAAAAATTATAATGGCCTGTGCGATTGCATGGCCACAGGCGACTGAAGGAGCGGCGATGACAGTGGAAGAATTCTTTTCATGCTACAAGGCGTCTGGTCAACAAGAGACGTGGGTGACTTTGCAGGCGGTGGCGGACAAAGGGTTAGTAGCCGGGCTACCATCGTCTGTAAAGGGGTGGAGGCCGAGGTGGTTCTTCGTATCGGCAAATGGGGCGGAGGGAGTGCGTATGACGTGGACGGTTCCCATGAAGTCGATGGAGTCGAAGTTGGGGGTGGAGGCAGAAAGTAGGGTAAAAAATGTGAAGGAGTAGAGGGAGAAGGAGGGTGTTAGATGGGACGACCTGGTCCGTCCTTTAGCTTTGCATGCCTTAGGGTTAGGATCGCAGCCGATGGAAGAGGACTCTGCGGAGGAGGAGTTGGAAGCAAGGTGAAAGGCGGAGGAGGCAAAGGAGCGAAAGACCTTTGCCAAAGCAGACAAGTATAAGGAGACACAGTTGGGGCCTGCCCCTAAACTGGTGATGAGGGAGCGGGTTCGACCGCGTCCCAAACCGTTGGGCGACAAAGACTTAACTGGCTTTCGCCCCCACTGTCGCCCCCAGTAGACCCGGTTAAGGGGAGGGGTAAGTGGGATGTGGAGGTAGTGTTGAAGAAGACGAAGAAGAAGATGGTGGCTATAGAGGGGGGAAAAAATGCCCCTGCCTTGAAGAAGATGAAGGTTGGGAGATGACGCCCTTATGGCGGAGAAGGAGAATAAGGGAAAGGTGGAGACAGCTCCAGGAGGGGAGACCGGCCAATCCGTGAAGGAAAACAAGGATCCAAGCGCCCAAGTGTTGAAAGAACACTTAAAGACTGCCTAGGTGGCGAAGGAAGACAAGGGTCCAAGCGCCCAAGTGGTGGCGGCATTTTCTGTACTAAAAGTAACCCCCAGTCCTAGGGAAGGGAAGATTGGGGCGAGCACGCCAAGGACGAGTGCCGCGCTGACGACCGCGTTGTTCCACGCGTACACGCTGGCAGGTCGCTCAGCGGACGAAGGGAGGAAAGCTAGGGTGGCGGCTGATCGCCTAGTTGGAGTGCTGGAGGACGCTGCCGTGCGGTCGATGGCACGGTTGGGGAAGACCGACCTTCTGAGAGGGTTGTGTTCGGCCTAGATGGAGGCAGCGACCTTGGCAGCTACTCTGTTGAATAAAGCAGTGCGGCGAAGATAGAGATAGAGCTGCTGAAGGTTCAGCTGGAAGGAGTGAAGAAGCAGCTGCAGAAATTGATGGAGGAGACTGCGGGCTGGAAGAAAGCCGCTCGGAGTGCATGCACAAAAGGGTTGGAGAGTGCGCAGAGAGCGAAGAAGATAAAAGTATTGGCGGTGGTGCAGGGCTACTCAGCAGAGCGTGTTGGTGTTGAGCTCCTCGCAACCAAATCAGAGTTGGAAGCGGAGCACCATAAGGCGATATTGTTGGAGTTTGAATTGGCGGGTAAGAAGAAGCAGCTGGAGTTGGTCCGACAAGCCTGCACCACCGCCAATGAAAGGGGGGAAGAGGCTCTGACTAATAATGAGGATTTGCGCGCTGGTAAGTGCTCGACGTTCCATGGGTGAGGGAGGTCTTGGCCTTCCATATCTTGGAGCTGGTAAGTGCCCGGGCGAGGTCTGGCCTTAACAACCTAAGGTCCTTCTTACTTGGCTACCAGCTTGCCTTCGGCAGGATTTTTGGTGGCAAAAGTTGCTTCGCGCAAAACTAGGTCCCCAATTGCGAACTCCCTCGGTCGGACTTTTTGATTGTAGTGTGCTCTTATTTTCTGTTGGTATGAGGTCCGTCTGACAGCAGTGGTTTCTCGAAGCTCTTCGATCAGGTCTAAGTCAGCTTGACGCAATTCTTCGGTTAGCTCTGGATTCAGGTGCAAAACCCTCGGGGTTGGCAGGCCGATTTCCACTAGGATGACCGCCTCAGCGCCGTATGTTAAATGAAATAGGGTCTCCCCAGTGGGGGTCCGGGCAGTTGTGCCGTAGGCCTAGAGTACGTTTGGTAATTCCTCAGCCCAGAGTCCCTTAGCAGCTTCCAGCTTAGTTTTGATGATCTTTAGGAGAGAGCGGTTGGTAACCTTAACTTGCCCATTGGCTTGGGGATGACCTGGGGAAGAGAAACATGGTTGAATGTGAAGCTCTGCACAGAATTTCCTGAACTTGGCATTGTCGAATTGCTTGTCGTTGTTTGAGACGATGGCTCGACGGATTCCAAATCGGCATACGATTGATTTCCATATGAATCTGGTTGTGTTCCGTTCGATGATTGTGGCGAGGGGTTCCGCTTCCACTCACCTAGTGAAGTAATCAATGGCGACGATAGCAAACTTGGTTTGGCCCCTACTGGTGGGCAATGGGCCAACTAAGTCGATCCCCCACTTGGCAAATAGGTAAGGACTGCAAAGTGTGATCAGTTCTGTAAGAGGAGCATGGGGGATGTTGGCAAAGCGTTGGCATTTATCACACTTAAGCACGAATTCAGTAGTGTCTTCATTGAGAGCAGGCCAGAAGTAACTAGTGCGAAGGACTTTATGGGCTAGTGACCTGGCACCCGAATGATTACCACATACAACTTCGTGGACTTCCCTCATCACGTAGGTCGCTTGAGCAGGATTGAGGCATCTAAGGTATGGTTGTGAAAATCCACGTTTGTACAGGAGGCCGCTGATGAGGATGTAATTGGATGACCGGGCCCTGACTTTGGTGGCCTGCTGTTTGTCGTCTGGCAACTCCCCACTTGTCAAAAAGAGAAGGATATCCGCCTCCCATGGGATAGGTTCATTTTAGAGGAAGTGGACCTACTGCTGGTTTGGCGAAATAGCCGGGTGGGCCAGGTATTCAAGGCGGACGTGTCACAACCCAAACCCGCCCCTAAGGGTTTAGCACCGTAACTGGCCAGTAATCCGTGATTATCGAAGGCTTGCTTAACAGTAAGACAGTATTACAGAGTATAGGGGCATGGCGGAAGCCAAAACAGTAATTAAACAATGTCCAATGAGCTGTGACAGTCTGTATGCAAAAAGACTTTTCATAACATATGTACTATCAGTACCAAAACAGTATGTACAATCATCCAGGTCAGGGACTTAATCCCTATTAAGATAGTATAGTACAGTGCTATCAGTCGATACAGTATTACAAAACAGATACAGAGACAGATGGGGGAAACTAAAACACCCCAAAGTCGTAGTGTAATAACCCTCATCACTGTTTACCGAATAACCACTGATTACTGTTGAACTGAGACTGATTATGATTGATAATTGAAGTAATCGAAATACTGAACTGACTGACTGAAATCTGAAACTGATTGATTGAGTATATGTTAGTTAAATTGCATTCTATTTGTTTGCTTGCCAAATTATCTGTTCATATCTTTGTGTTTAAATTGCTAATTGAAGGCCTTATCGGCGGCCGAACCGGAAATCGATTAGTGTTTTATGATCGTCATAATTATGTGATTTTATGGTGTAATTATCTGAAAATTGATTTGGTATGATTAAATTAGGTTATATATTGATAAATTGCAAGTATTGGACTTATTTACCAAACTAACCCTTAGTGGGCCACTACTCTAGACATATTGAGACTTGTATACACTCAAACAAACATTGTGCTCAGCCATTTTTCTTGTTCTTGCCGTCCAAGAGAGTGAGAGGGAGAGAATTGACTTGTTCTTGAGGAAATTGCTTGAAGACTTGGAGATTTTAGAAGATAATTATCTAATTGAACCTCTAGACTTGTCATTGAGGAACCTAGGTATGAATTTCATCCTCTTAATTGTGTGTTTAAGTTCCTTCTAGCATGGATCATGGTAGTTTAAAGAGTTAAGTCATGAATTGGTCCAAAAGTGTTGAATTGAAGCTTAATTGTCACATGCATGTGTGTATCTGGAAGTTTTGAGAATGTAGATTCATAATTCCTCACATGCATGTCCATCTTTTGATCATACTCCATGATTTCATCTTGTTCTTGAAGATTTGAGCTCATTTGAGCAAGCATTGAAGCTTTAAAATGGTTTAAATTCATGCATGTTTGCATGTTCATCTTGTTCATAAAATTGGGTTGAAATTGGATTTAATTAACTCACCCTTGGGCTTTGATTTCTCAAATTGAGCTTTGAAACTTGTTGTATATTGAGTTTAGATGTGTTTTCTAGGAATTGGGCCCAAGAGGTCGAGTTTTGAGCTAAGGAATGCTTGGTTTGAGCTTGGGAGGCAAATCTGGAAATTTCAGAATTTGGCTTCTTCGCTCGAGCGAAGGATTCCACGCTCGAGCGACCATCGTTTATTCTGAGTTCCGCTCGAGCGAAGGAATGGTGGCTCGAGCATAAATTGCAAGCTCTCAGATTCTTGGTGCACGCAGACGCACGCTCGAGCGAGAGAACCTACGCTCGAGTGAGGACTGTGTCTTACGCTCGAGCGGGCGTCGAGCGAGCATCGAGCGGAGATTTTCAACATCCAGCACTTTTTGCATTTTTGCAGACAGCTCGAGCGAGGAAGTCCACGCTCGAGCGACCCCACTGTTTTGACAAGCTTACTCGAGCGAAGAAAGCCACGCTTGAGCGAGACCCTTGTTTTCTAAAAATTCTGAAAAATGCTTTTAAAGTGCATCTTTGCATCCTCATCCCATCCTAGGCATTCTTAGGCTTAGTTTTAGACATCTTAATGAGGATATAGAAGTAGAACCACACCGAGGCAAATTAGGGATTAAGTTATTATCTTTCCCAACTGTATAGCTTAGTGTGTGTTCGTTCTGTAAACTGTGTAGGGTTGGCTTTCCGAGGAGACGCTCTAGCTTACTGTAGCCCAGAACTCTGTGAGTAACAATTGTGTGAAGATATGTTCAACTGTGAATATTTCTGACTGTTTAACTGAACTGCTTTCTGAACTAAAACTGTTAATTGAATGAATGTATGTCCTATATTCTGAACTGTATTGTGGCATCCTTAGCAACTACTGTTACTGACTGTTACTGTTACAGAGATCTCTGTCGGTTCCCTTGTTGGAACCACTACTGTTTACTGATTGATGGCCATCATTTACTGTTCGGTCTTTAAGACCTACTGTTTACTGTACTGCTATGCTAACGGATGTACCACATATAACGGTTATGACTGAACAACTGAAATACTGATTTAATGAACTGTTTTCATTACTGTAACGACATTCATTCTTAACCTCTTTACGCATTATGTTATTCACTGGGCTTTAGCTCACTGCTCATATATATATGTAGGTGTACAGGCACCAGACCGCGGCTAGAAGCGTCGGGGTAAACTCCAGTTTTGTCAAGCCAACCTATGTGCCTCACTGCGAGGTTCCGAGCCTGTCAAGTTATGGCTTAGGGGCGTTTTCATTTCCTCATCTGTCTCTGTATCTGTTTTGTAATAACTGTAGACTGTACCGTACTGTTTGATAGGGATTAGGTCCTTGCTCTGAATGATTGTATATAATGTACATACTGTTTTGCCACTGACTGTATATATGTATGAGAAGTCTTTTTGCATACAGAGTGTCACAGCTCATTGGACATTGTTTATTTACTGTATTGGCTTCCGTCAGCCCCTGTACTCTGTTTTACTGTCTTACTGTTAAGCAGGCCTTCGGTAATCTCGGATTACTGGCCGGTTACGGTGCTAAACCCATAGGGGCGGGTTTGGGTCGTGACACATAGCTTGAACGGGTCGGAACCTCACAGTGAGGTACAGTGGTTGGTTTTGACAAAAAGGAGTCTAACCCGCGCTCCTAGCTCCGGTCTGGTGCTTGGACACCTACATATATATATAAACAGTGAGCTAAAGCCCAGTGAATAACATAATGCGTAAAAAGGTTAAGAATGAATGTCCCTTCAGTATTAAAAACAGTCAATTGATTCAGTATATCCGTCATTCAGTCATAACAGTCATATGTGGTACATCCATTAGCAGAACAGTACAGTAAACAATAAGTCTTGACAGACCGAGCAGTCAATGATGGCCATCATAACAGTAAACAGAAGTTCCAAGATAGGAACTAACAGAGATCTCTGTAACAGTAGCAGTAACAGTAATAGTAGTTACTATGGATGCCACAATACAGTTCAGAATAGAGGACATACATTCATTTAGTTAACAGTATCAATTTAGAAACAGTACGGTTTAACCATTCAGAAGATATTCATATTTGAACATATCTTTACACAGTTGTTACTCACAGAGTTCTGGGGCTACAGATAAGCTAGAGCGCGTCCTCAGATGCCAACCCTACACAGTTTACAGGATAAACACTCACTAAGTTCACATTCGGGAAACAAAGACTTAGTCCCTACTTAGACTCGGTGCGGTTCTACATCTATAACCTCATTAAGATGCTTTAAACTAGGCCTAAGAATGCCTAGAATGGAATGAGGATGCAAAGATGCACTTTAAAAATATTTTCAGAATTTTCAGAAAACATGGGTCACGCTCGAGCGTGGATTTCTACGCTCGAGCGGACATGCAGACAAAGGTTCCCCGCTCGAGCGTCACTTCCCACGCTCGAGCGGACTGCAAAACATGGCAAAAGTACTGGATGTGTGAAAATCACGCTCGATAGGCACTCGACACCCGCTCGAGCGTGTGACACAAGTTCCCGCTTGAGCATGTGACACAAGTTCCCGCTCGAGCATGCATTTCCCTGCTCGAGCGGACTGCAAAACACAACAAAATGTTGGGAGCACGATTTTTACGCTCGAGCGCCAGTCACTCCGCTCGAGCATGAGTTCAAAATCTGGAATCCCCAGATTCGAACCTCAAGCTCAAAATCAACTACAAATGTATCAAATCCACTACAAATGTATCAAATCCAACCTTTTTGGGCTAATTTTCTGGAAAACACTTCAAAACTCATAACATTACATGTTTCAAGGATCAATTGTAAAATCAAAGCCCCAAGGGAAGATCAATTAAACACAATTTCAAACCAATCTCATGAATATGATGTAGACCATAACATGTATGAATTTAAACCAATTCAAAGCTTTAATCACTTGCTCAAATGAGCCAATCCTTACAAAACATGATAAATTCATGCACTAGAACACTAATATGAACATGCATGTAACAATCTTCCATGAAAACAACTTTAAACTCATCAATATAGGCATGCATGCATGGAATGAGCTTCAATTCAACATTATAAGCCATATCTTGGCTCTAATCTTCAACAATCCTCTAAATCATGCAAGAAGTAATTCAATTCATAAACAAGAAGGTAATTACTCTACCTTAAGTCTTCAATTTCAAGAAGGGAGCTCAAATATGCAATGAATTCCTCAAATCTACCAAGTTTCCAAGCCAATTCTCAAGAACTCAAGATTTCTCCTACCCTCTCTCTCTCTAGTCGGTTATGACTCTAAAAAATGGGCTGATGAAATGTTTAATCAAGAGTGTATGAAGTGGAGAGGAGTTGCCTAGATTAATCCACTAGATGGCAAATTGGTAAATAGGACCACTCTTGTAATTTAACTTAATTTAATCTAATTTAACCATACCAAATCACTTTTTAATTAAATATGCCATAAAATCACCCAAATTCTAATGATCACAAAACATCAATCAATTTCGAATTCGGCCGCCGATAAGGCCTCCAGTTTGCAATTTAAAGCATAAAACATGGACAGATAATTTAACAGTCAAACAGATAAAAATGCTTTTAAACTAGTACATTCAATCAGTCAGTTCAGTATTTCAGTCGATTCAATTACTTATCATAATCAGTCTCAGTTTAGCAGTAATTAGTGGTTAACCAGTAATCAGTGGTGAGGGTTGTCACAGGACGCCACGGCTGAGATTTGACTAGTCGGCCAAAGGTAATTGAGCCATTTCATCTGCCTTGGAGTTTTCTGACTGAGGAATGTGTTTGATGTGGAAAGTGTTGAAAAGGCAAACAAAGGAGAGTGCAATATCCCTGTAAGCTCGCATTGTGGCTTCATTTGCGTCGAATTCTCCCGTAATTTGTCCAACGATCAGTTGAGAGTCGCTGAACACCTGGATATGACTTACACCAATGTCTCTGGCGAGGCAAAGACCTACTATCAAGGCCTCATACTCGGCCTCATTATTACTTGCATCGAATAAGAAACAAAGAGCACACTTGAAATAACCACCCTCAGGGGCGGTGAGAATGAGACCAGCCCCACTGCTTTCTTTGCGGGATGATCCATCGACATTGAGGGTCTAAGAGTGGGGATCTTCCGCCTCAGTGTTGAATTGCTTGGGCGAGAGGGCAGTGGTTGGAGTGGGATTAGTGAATTCCAAGATAAAATTGGCGATAACCTGTCCTTTGATCGCTGTTCGAGGTCAGAAAGAGATTTCAAATTGGCTGAGCTCGACGGACCATTGCATAAGTCTGCCGGACAACTCTGGTTATTGCATTATCTTCTTCAAAGGTTGATTAGTGAGGACCACTATGTAGTGGACTTGGAAGTAAGGTCGGAATCGTCTTGAAGCTATGACCAAGGCCAGGGCCATTTTTTCAAGCAATGGGTAGTTATGTTCTGCTCCCTTGAGAGCCCCACTAATGTAATAAACTGGACGCTGGACTGAGTTGTCCTCCCTAATGAGGGCTGCACTGACTGTAGTGTTCGATACGGCTAAGTAGAGAAAAAGGGACTTACCCGTGAGCGCCTGAGAAAGTAGGGGGTTGGCCATGCACTGCTTCAATTGTTGAAAGGCTTCTTCGGATTCGGTCGTCCACTCAAAAGCCTGCCAAAGGATTTTAAAAAAGGGGAGGCACTTGTCTGTTGCGCGGGAAATAAAACGGTTGAGGGCGGCGACTCTGCCAGTAGACCTTTGAACCTCTTTAACCGTTTTGGGTGACTGCATTTCTATCAGAGTCTTGATCTTTTCGGGGTTGGCCTCGATACCCCGTTGATTGACCATGAAACCCAAGAATTTCCCAGATCTGACGCCAAAGGCGCATTTCTCTAGATTCAACTTCATTTGATACTTATGCAGGGTGTCGAAGGTCTCCCGCAAGTCTGCCAGATGATCAGAGGAGATTTTGCTCTTGACAAGTATGTCATCGACGTACACTTCCATGTTCCGACCTATCTGATGATGAAAAACGGCATTGACTAGTTGTTGGTAAGTTGCTCCGGTATTTTTCAACCCAAATGGCATGACACGATAGTGGTAGGTTCCCCGGTCAGTGATGAAGGAGGTGTGTTCCTAATCGGACGGGTGCATCAGAATTTGATTGTAGCCCGAGAAGGCATCTATGAAACTGAGCATTTGATGTCCGACCGTGGCATCGACAAGCAGGTTTATGCGAGGAAGGGGATAACTATCTTTGGGGTATGCTCGATTGAGGTCGGAGTAGTCGACACAGAGTCGCCATTTGCCGTTGTTTTTACGGACCAGGATGACATTTGACAACCATTTGGGATAGTCCATGTTTTTGATAAACCGTGCCTCTAATAGTTTATCCACCTCAGAAGCAATAAGAGTGTTGCGTTCCGGGTGAAAGATACGCTACTTCTGGCGGAAGGAGCAAAAATAGGGCTCGATGCTGAGACGATGAGTGATGAAGGAGGGATAGATACCCGGCATGTTAGAATGGGTCCAAGCAAACACATCATTGTGCTCGGTTAGGAGGGTTGTAAGGTCGGCTTTGGCTTGGGGGGATAGTTGGCTGCCGATCTTGGCTGTTTTTGTTGGGTTGGTGAGGTCGATGGGGACTTCAACAAGTTTTTTCACTGGTTCCCCTCTGACTAACTCATCTTCGTCTCTGACATCGAGTCCTTCGATGATCATAGTCTCCTTCAGCTTGACCTCTTTGAGTGAAGCGACGTAGCATTCTCTAGCCACAGTCTGCTCCCCCCTCACGTAGGGAATTTCATGGCCAGATGGTACGTGGAAGTAACAGCTTGAAAAGCGTTAAGGGCGGTGGGCCGAGGATGATGTTCTAAGCAGAGGGGCAGTCGACGACGAGGAAAATGAGCAACTTAGTGGCCTGCCGTGGGTATTCTCCGATGGTGATAGGAAGATCGATGAAACCTATGGAGGTCACCCGATCTCCAGTGAAGCCAACCAGCGGAGTTTGGAGGGGGAACAAACTTTCTTCCTCGACTTTGAGTCGGCGATAGGCATTTAGGAAGATGATGTCTGAAGAGCTACCATTGTCGACAAGCACCCGTCTGACTTTGTAATTGGATAGGAGAGCAGAGATGACGAGGGGGTCATCATGGAGGTAACGTATGCCTGTGCAATCGGCCTCTGTAAAGGTGATGGGCTCCATCCACTACTTGGGGTGTTTGAAGGGGCGGTCCAATGTCGCAACCTCTTTATCGGAGCCCTGCCTGATTTTTCTGAGTTCTGCTCGTTGAGCCGAACGGGATGGTCCTCCACATGCCAGCTGCCGGCAATAACTCTGATCTCTCCAACCGGGGAGGGCAGGGTTGCCTTGTGCTCAGGGTTGTTGTGGGGGTCGATCATTGCCTTGGTTAGGTTGTGCGGGTTGCCGAGAAAGGGTGTGTCGGTGGTTATTTCTAGAAGGTTCGGTCCTTGGCCGTTGCTGAGGGTGGGCCGCTGTGAACCGACTAAGGCACCCCTGGCGTATCAAGCTCTCGACCTGGTCTTTAAGGTTAACACACTCCTCGGTATTGTGGCCGTGGTCCTGATGGAAACGGCAGTATTTGGACTGGTCTCGCCGGTTGAAAGGAGACCGCGATGGTTGTGGCCATTTCAGGAGAAAATCTCGTTGGATCTAGTTTAAGACTTGTTCTATAGGGGAATTGAGGGGAGTATACTGTTCAAATCGGCCGGGCGGTCGGATAGGTGCCGACCGGTCGGTTTGAACAGGTCGGTCAGTATACTGAGGTGTTTACTGTGTGTACCGGGTGGTTCTGGTTTCAGAGTCCTTTCTCTTCTCTCTGGGGGTCAGGTTTTTGATTGTGGAATCTTGTCGGGCGGCTAGGGAATCTTCGGCGTTCATGTATTTTTGGGCTTTGGAGAAGAGGGTTGCCATGGAAGTTGGAGGGTTTTTGAAGAGGGAGAAAAGGAAATCGGATGATCGTAGACCGGCCATGAAAGCCGTGAGAATGACCTTGTCATCATTTTCCACCACCTGCAAGGCTTCGATGTTGAAGTGAGTGACGAAACTGCGCAGCGACTCCCTCTCCGTCTGACGGATGTTAAGGAGTTGAGTTGCCGGACGCCGCTGGTGCTAGGCACTAATGAAGTGGCTAAGAAAGGAGTCACTTAGGTGCTGAAAAGTAGAGACAGAGTCTGTTGGCAGTTGACTAAACCATAGTCGGGCTGACCCCTTAAGCGTTACGGGGAAAGCCCGACACATGATCTCATCAGGGAATGCATGGAGGACCATGAGGGTGCTGTAAGTCTCCAAGTGGTCGACTGGGTCCGTTGTACTGTCGAAAGAGTTGATCGAGGGCATTTTGAACTTAGAAGGTAGGGGTTTGTCCCTGATGGAGGCAACGAATGAAGAGTTGGCTATGGTAGAGGGTTTATTCTGTATGTTCTGCATGACTCATTGGAGCTGGAGTTTCATAGCTTGGAGTTCTGTATCCTAAAGATGAGGGTTGTCATCACTGGAATGCAATAGAGGCTGGACACTACTGGCCTCTCCCTCGGGGGGCAGGTGCTTGGACCGGTGGATGTTGGGCCCGAGGTGGCGGGTTCAAATCCTGAGGAGGGGGTCGCAAGCCCTCCAAGTTGGATGGGTGGGATTGTTGGATGGGATGGCTCAGGGATCGTTCTCGATTGAGAAGGATATCTTGAGGTGGTGGAGGAGGCATAGGAAGGTCTCTTTGAAGCAAAGCATTAATCAGGACTTGATTTTGTTCAGCTAAGCGGTTAATGCTGTTGATAAGTTTGTAAGATATTGCGGTGGGATGTTTGGGTTAGGAGGATTGGCTTGGGGTTCGGCAACGTTGTGTTGAGAAGCCATGGATCTAGTTGTGACCATCCACCTTGGTGGGTGGCAAGTAGGGATTATCGGGAATGGGTCTCCGGCGACAATGAGCACAGTTGCCACACGGAGCGAAAGGGTTCCCACAGATGGCTCCAACTGATGATACTGCAGATTCCAGATAGAACGAGTCGGATAGATCCATGCTTCCCAAAACCGTTTCCCGAGTGTTGAGCCCGCAGAGAAATCTGCACAAGAGTTCAACGGGGAACGGAGAGTCCCCCAGCGAACCCTCCGACGAGCAAGTTAGAAAAGTGAGAGTGATGAAATGTAGAGATAGGGTGGTGATAGAGAACTTAACCTTCTCTTTGTCTTAGAAGCCTGCTTATATCATTTGTTCATCATTTCCTTGTCCACTTCGAAGCTGTCATGTTGGCCGAAAGTCTATGTTCTATCTTGCCTTGTTCGTGGTGAGGTTGTTTTGTTCCGACGTGAAGGGGTTATTGTAATAAATGCTGCAGAACTCATTAATGGCTGATGTGTACTGCAATAACTCTACAGGATCTTTATTTGCTGATGTGGCTGGTTCTACTCTTGACAAGTGTCTAGATGTCATTAGTTCTTGGTGTAACGTTGGGTTCCAAGAAAGTTGGGCTTTAGTATTTGAATCATGGATTGGACCATAAGTGGTGGGCCAAAAGCCCCTATAGGCCCACCTACGTCAGAATTGTAGCTCAATTATTTGAATTTGTGCTTGATCTAGGAGGATGCTGGTTGATACATCGGATAATAAGAATGACAATCACGATTGATAAAAATTATGCTAATAATCTAACTACATCATTCAAAAAGAATCAAGTTACCTCTATTTCACTGACCAATGCATTTTTCTAAATAAAAATGAAAGAAGAGGAAGCTTGCAATAGCATGATGATTTGCTTTCACGAGTGGGTTCACAGATGGGAAAGTGAATGAAAATATAAAGGGCAAATTACATATATCTCCCTTGAGGTTTAGCTAAATTACAAATACCCCCTTGAGGTTTCAGAAATTACAGATTCCCCCCATGAGATTTATATTTTCATAACAAATTGCCCTCTGAGGTTTATATTTTCATAACAAATTGCCCCCTAATTTGTTATGCAAATATAACCTTCAGGAGGGAATCTGTAATTTCTCAAACTTCGGGGGTATCTATAATTTAACTAAACCTCGAGGGGGTATATGTAATTTGCCCAAATATAAAAACATATCTAGATCAAATATTTTTGTATCCAACAGTCAACTTTATATGTTTGGACTGCCCATATGTGACAGCTGAAACATAAAGTTGGTATCCTTTTTTTCTCCAAAAAACACAGAGTTGGTACTCTTCTTTCCTCAGAAAAAAAAAAAATATATATATATATAAGTTGAATTTAACTTTAGAATTATGATTTGAGTATGAAATTGTGTTTTGAGTTTTAAATTCTTGAATCATGATTTAGAAAGATAAAATTTATTTGATTATGAGTTTTTTGAAATAGTTTTAGAATGATTTGTAATTTTTTTGATTGGTTGATATACAGAATCTGGGAGAATATAAGAGGAGAGATAAGAGAAAAAAAGTGATTGATTGATTGATTAATAATTAAAAAAAAGAGAAAAGAGGAGTTTGGAAAGTAATTTTGAATTGTATTTTAAAAATATGTTTAGTTAACATGTTTCATACAAATCATAATTTAAAAACAAAATCATAATTTGAAAAGTAAATCAAATGCTACTTGACAATGTTTTGAAAACCAGACAGGTGAGCGAACTAAAAAAGGGACCAGGTGAATGGGTCACTGGTTCAACCGTCGGGTCAAAGCGGTTGAACCATGACGTCATACTTAATATTATATAATTATAAATTATAAATAAATATATATATATATAAATACTCAAATAAAAATAAAAAATGTTGCATAGTATTTATTAAAAATATTTAATAAAGTCATAATTGATAAAAAAAAATCACTTGTTTTAAAGAAATTAAATTTTTTTAATATTCCCTCTAAACAAATTGATTGAATGTTAGATTTAATTTTGGAGGGAAATAAAATTTTCAACTCTCTCTCCAATCAATATGATTCAAATAATTTGATTAAATCTCACATAGAATTTTGTAGGTTCTCTTTGGAAAATATTTTCCTATAAATAGCAATAGATTTTCATAATCTCCTCAAGCTTCTAATAAGACTCCTTCTTATGAGAGGAGACTCTTGAAGTAAAAGTTTTTAGTTAAAATTTTGAAATATATTTGTATATATATATATATATATATAAATATAAGAAAGAAAGGAAAGAAAAGAAGAAAAAACAAATAAATAAAAATATATGTAACAGAACTAAGCGGGTCGCCGATTCGACCGCTGAGTCTGCTAATTTTTCAATTTTACACCAATTTTACCTTTAGTTTGGTTTTAGAGGGTTTTTCGGACTAGAACAAAGGCCGGTTCCTGGTCCGATCTGGGTTTCTAAACAATGCTTAGTTCTCTTCCAATTAATAATCATAAAAAATGTTTATTTTTCAATTAAAAAAATTGATAACCAAATCAAGCAAAATGTACATATTCTAAAAAAATTTATAGTATGCACCTTTAAAAAATATTGTAGTACACACCCATAGTTAAACTTACATACATTAGATTACATCAAATCATAATAAAATTTACTTTAAATGTGATTGGTTATGGTTAGGGAGATCAAAAAAAAGAGAGAGAGGGACATAAAAAATGATGAGGCATCGACAGTGTATTAGTCGACAGAGAGAAGAGAAAGGGAAAGAAAAGTAAGAAAGAAGATAACAGACCTGCTTTTCACTTCCTTTTATATTTCAACATGGTACTGTTAACCCACATGTCCATTACAACACTTTACAAAATCACTAAACTAACAAACATTAACATAAAAAATTGAGTCTTATTTTATCAACTTCTCTCACGTAACACAACAATTTTAATATTTACATTGGATGAAAAATTATACTGTAATCATAGGGAAAATTCATGTGGTGTCCGAAATTGTCTTTTATTGGTTGAAATAGTAGAACTCATCATTTTTAAGTTAGCTTATAAGAAATAACAAGACAAGTGTAGTACAATGAATGATGTGAAGTTGTTAGCAAAAATCTGGTTCAGGTCAAATCGACAGAGGTGATTCGATAGAGAAACCAAACTTTTATAGACAACAACTGATCAGATAATTGTGGTTAGTGTTCTATGCCTTTACAGTTTCAAGGACTTCTTTGGAAGTTGTAATGTGAAGAAACAAATACAAACACACTAAAATTGGTAATAAAATTAAAACTTATTACTCAATTGCATTAATCAAACAACATGCACAATTTTTGTTACACAATCAACAGGAATAAGAAAGCTTACAAGAACTGAAACTAACTGTTAAAAGTTACTTCTAAATTAAGGTAATCTACTCCTAAGTTAAGATAGACTACTCCTATATAAAGAACTCTCATGAGTTTGATGTTTTGTTATTGTTGTTGTGTTTTTTTGTTTTTTTCTTTTTGCCCTATTTATACTGCTAGGTAGTTTCCTTCAAGACTTAAAGAACCACAATCATTACAACATCAAGGGCAGTTGGCAATATCATGGGCAGTTCCACACAGCCTCTAACCCGCGTTATTTTCCTTTCCTTCACTTCTCATATAAATCCTTGAATGATGGAAAGATGAGTGTGCACATGGCTTTACTTCACTTTGTAATCACTTTAGCTGCACCAACAAAACAAATAAAATAATAATAATAATAGTAGTCGTGGGAGCCGAATAATTTTTTAGTGAATAAGAGCCAAATGAATTTGGGGAAAATCAGGATATAGGTTAATCGGTTCCGCCCAGGGGATCATCAAGCCAAATAGATAAATCGGCCATAGAACCAATTGAACAAGGAGCCGAATGGGAATTGGCATACGACAGAAGAGCCGAATGAGCAATCATGCAATGGACTAAGAGTGGGCCTGACCCTAGGGCCCAAAATCGAATATAAATAGAGGAATATCAACCAAAGAGAGGTATGTGAGAACAGACTCAAGAAACTTAAGACACTAGCAAGTGAGAGACATATACTAACTTGTCCGTCGGAGTGCTAATTCTGGCACCCCCGACCGGAGTGTTAATTCCTTTTTCAGGTAGCAATCAGAGGATCAGGAACGTTCTTCAGGATCCAAGAGTATTTTCAAACCATATCACCACAATTGGCTCCGTCTGTGGGAATACTCAAGCATATCCATGGCGGGCGTCACAGAAGATCCTCCGATAGTCGCTGACGAAACTACACCAAGAGACGATTTCACTCCAAGAAACATGCTTGGACCAAAGAATATCGCCGCACGACGGGCCTTGAACTTCGATTCAGTAGCTCAGACCTCACCCTCAACCTCAATGCATGAGACAATGCAGACGATTATGGATCAAGCAAAGCAAAATGAACAACGGCTGGAGAGCATGATGGTTAAGAACGAGCGCTTGTGCCAGGATTTGGCCTTGGAGGTGGTGAAATCCCAACAAGCTGCATGCCAAGACCGGGGTCGACCTTCGGGAAAGAAGGATGGTCAACGACGTCGACTTCGGAAACGCAATAATGACAGTGATTCTTTTTTAATAAAGTTAAATTGACCAAAATTATGTAAATGGTGTGTCAACATAATAAAAAATAAAGTAACATATAAATTTTATTGTAAAAAATATAATAACATTATTCTTTATGAGAGAATAACCAAGTATTACGTAAATTAAAAGCTTTATAAAAGCTAAATAAAATTATGTCAAATTTGTAAAATATATTATATTTTCTACAAATTTCAAAAGATGTTGGAATAATTTATCTAATAAATTATAAAAAATATTTTTAGTTATTAGATACAAAACCGTTACTTTCAGTTTGCCAAAAGCTCCTGAGAGTTATGCTTTTAAGGCACTATTTGGCATTTCTTATGTTAGTATTATTTTTGTCTTTTTATTTTTTTGAGTCATGTTATTTTTTTATTTTTTGTATATCTTTTTATAAAAAATTAAAAAATATACTTATTTAAATCCTTCTAAACCCCTTTTAAATCCTTATTTTAATCCTTCTAAACCCCTTTTAAATTCAATCTTATATATATGCAAGGAGGGTATTACAAAAGAAAAAAGATGAATTCTTATTTCTTTGGGCGAATTATATTAACGCAGTGTTTGGTTGTGGATTTGGGAAGGGATTTCGAAAAGGAAAGAGAAAAGATAGGTGAAATGAGAATAAAACATATCTACATTTTACCTAATTTCACACACCTTTTTCTTTTCTATTTTCAAAACCCTCCCCAAATCCTCCAACGAAACACAGCATAACGGTTCCTATAGTTTGAGGATTGTGTCATTTTGATCCCTGACCTTTCAATTGTAATACATTTAACCCTAACTTTTGAATCTTGTTCCAAATAAAGACAGTTGAAGACGTTATTGCTCTATTTTAAGGGAAAAATTGTTAATTTGATAAAATATAAACTAGTTTGATGAATATAAATGTGAAAAAATTATTTTGAATTTTTAAAAATTATTTCTACCCATTAAGGATAAAATTAAATGATGAATTTTTATTTCTTTATATTTTTTTTTATCAAATTAATTTTTAGTATGTATTTGGATGTTGATCATGTAATGATTGGTCGTTTTTGTTGATATTTTTTTAATGGTTATTATATAATAGATGATTATATTTGTTGTTAACAAATATTTTTAAATAATTATCATGTAATGGATGATTATTAGGCTCGTATGTATAATCGATATATTTAATATATGAAATGTTTTTACTTTTGGATTTTTTGATTTAATAATGACATCAAAATTATCACCATGTTTGATTTTTAAAAAAATAGAAACTAATTTAACGAAAATAAATATAAATTTTTTTTATTCCTACCCTCTCATAAGATAAAATTATATAAAAATAATTTATTTTAAATTTTTTTTCAAAAGTCAAACATGATGATAATTTTGATGTGAATTAATCCATTAAATCAAAAAATTCAAAATTAAAAACATTTTATATATTAAATATATCGATTATACATTAAAAGACTAATAATCATTCATCACATGATAATCATCTAAAAATATCTATTAACAACCAATACAACCATTTATTTATGATAACCATAAAAAAATATTAACAAAAACAACCAACTATTACATGATCATCATCTAAACTCATACTAAAAATTAATTTGGTAAAAAAATAAAAATATAAAAGATTTATCATTTTTATATAATTTTATCTTTGGTGAGTAGAAATAATTTTTAAAAGTTTAAAAATAATTTTTTTCACATTATTTTTATCAAACTAATTTATATTTTATTAAATTGACAACTTTGCCATTGAAATAGAATAACAATATTTTCAATTATCCTTATTTGGAATAAGATTTAAATTTAGAATTAAATATATTACAACTGAAATATTAAAAACCAAAATAATATGAGTCTTAAATTACAGAAATTGTTGGTGTAATTCGTCATATTTCTTTTATCACTTAAGAGTTGTGCTTACAAACTAATAGATGTAAACAAGTAACATGCCCTTCCATTGAAATTGAATAAAATGCATGTATGCCCAATCTATGCGAAGCAAGTGTTCCTATTCAACCGTCATTGTTGATTAAACAATGTCAAAAAACTTATAAGAGTAATGTTAGAGACGAGTCCAGATCCTCTCTAGCCATCCTCTTCAACCCTTCCTTCAGTCAACGGCTAGGATTTGGCGACGTCACTTTGGGCACCTATCTACGGCTAAAATCAGATTAGCTTAAAAAAAAAAAAAAATTGAATTTCATTAACACAACAAAACAGAGCTTTCCCCATATCTTTCCATTCACTTATTCCTTTCCTTTTGAGCTCTGGTGAATGATGACTCCATCTGGTGACACCGATGGTGGTGAGTCCAAGTCGGCAGTGAACATTGACGGTCTCTCTCTTTCTTCCTTTGTCTTACTCCAAAGATTTTAGCAGCGATCCCTCTTGAGCTCTGGTGAACGACGACTCTATCTCGTGACCACGACAACGACGAATCCAAGTCGGTGGCGAACATCAACGATCTCTCCCTCCCTCTCTCTCTGTGTCTTACTCTGAAGATTTCAGCAGCAAACCAGAGTTAAGGTAATATGTATTTTCACGTTGTTTCCCCCAAATAATCTGCCAGTTTCAAAGCTCACTATTCAAATTTTGGCAACTTGTTCTCTTTGTTTTATTGTGGATCATCAACATATTAGAGTCATGGGTGATTTTGGGTTGAAACGTTTAGTGAAATGGAGAATGTAGTTGAAATGATGATGTTCTCAAATGATTTATCAAATAGGGTAAAAACTTGTCATGGAGGCTGGAACACTCATATATCAGACGGGCTAGGTATTAATGTAACTATTGGAAGTAGAGCTTCAGTAGGCAGAGTTAGGCAAATTGTAGGTAACAAAGTAGAAAACTAAGTTATGGATAATATTCAGATGTTATTGATCTTGAATTTGTGTGCAAAGTGGTAAATGTAGCCATTCTTGTGTGATGTTTTTTTATTTGATATACCTTAAATGGTCTATGTTGCCTGTATTGGTTAGGCCGGGCACTTTTTGAGTGATGCTTCTATCTGTTCTGCATTCATCAAAGGTTGTTCTTGGGTTAAAAAAAAAAAACTGAGATTGCAAAAGAAAAAAAGAAGCAAGAACATCTTTTTGATGGGTTGGACTCTCTAGCAAAAGTTATGGAAATCTAGCTAGGTCATTTTGATGTGTTTTTCTATGGTTGAATCAAGGAAATTTTGTTGAGAGATGCTAGTGAAGTTTGGAAGTGCTTTTGAATGATGATCCTCTTGTTTTTTTAATCCTAATTATCTCTTCATTGAGGTTAGCCTGTTCCATGCACCAAGTGAATGTGTTTTTATTTTGTAATTAAAATTTTCTATTTTCATCCAATTCAGGAGAAAGTTGATGATTGTGCAAAAATGTCAATCTGTTAATTTGTTAATGCTCTTTGCTAAATCTTGGAGGTTGGTTAATATTATAAACGAGTTTTGCTATTTGATATTTTTTTGTAGGTCAATGTCAACGTCAACGTCAACATCAAGTATGGGCAGCATTTATGAAGTTAGATTCGATAACCACAATTGTCGATGTGGCAATAAAGCTATGGTTAAGATTTCTCAGTCAACGGATAACCCAAATTGCTTATATTTTGTATGCCCCCATTCATCGAATGGCTGTAAGTTCTTTGAGTGGTGGATCTCTCCACATATGCAACATAATTTGAAGGTGATCGAGAATAATATTCTTGAAGAACGCATAGATGTCTTGTCTACTCTTAGAGAAGTAATTATCTTGAATAGGGAGCTCAAAGACATGACTGTGAAGAGTAGGAAACAATATAGAGACTTGGCAATTGTGATTGAAGAGTTAGTGATAAATTGAATTATGCCTTTGCTTTTATTGTTCTGTTGTTAGTGGTAATTGTTATTCTAGTATATTTGAAATAGGGTATGTAATGTAGGATAGAACGAGTATGAATTGTATTGTAGGTTGAATATATATGTAATGTATGGTGGACAACTATCATATCATTTTGTTGAAATGGTAATGAATGTAATGGCTTTTTTTGTTTAATGACGTGGTAATGATTTATTTGTTTAAGGGTTGAATGTAATGGCTTGTCTTATATTGTGGGTTGCTTTTCTAACTATAACAGCATCATCATATATGAGTGTTTCTAATTGCTTGCTAATGTGTAGGTTAGAAGGAGCTGATATGAGTGTTATACCAAATCATAGAAAGTTATGCAAGGGAATATCCCCTTTTGTAAATAGTAACCTGCATTCTTTGTAAAAAAAAGAAGGATTGCCTCACATGGAACACATTTGACCTGCATAGTGACTTTCATTCTTTGTTATTACTCAAATGGAAAAAATTTGACTTTGCCTCTGCCTCTTAATAGGCATGCATTGCACATAGAAAATGAAGTACATATTATTCATTTGTCCTGATTTGTTTAACAAACACATCTTAAATTCTACAAGAATCCAAGTGCTCAAATGCTACTCAAATTTTACAACAATCCAAATGCACTTATCTTCACATGCTGACTCCAAAACCCCATGTTTTACTGCAAATGGACTAGAACATGAACAAAAAACAAAACATTCAGCAGATTGTGAGGCACAAACAGCAGCAGCAAAGTTCAAAAACAATTCATCTTCTATGCTTGAAATTTGAAGTGCCTTCCACCTGTTTGTGGTCATCCAAACCCTTAAAAAAAAATGATATTTAAATAAAATAGCAGCATTAGAGGTAACAAACCGTAGCAGTTACAGCACAAAATAACAAGAAAATAGCACCAAAACAGAGTCATTTTCAGCAGTAACAAATAACAATAATTTGAGCACAAAAAATGACAAAAAAAAAACCAGCAAAATAGCACAAATTTAGTAGCACTTTCCAGCACAAAATAATAGCAAGACAACAGCAAAACAACACCATTTTCAGCAGCAACAAACAGCATTAATTTCAGCACAAAAAATTGACCCAAAAACAGCAGCAAACCAACACAAATTTAGCTTCAATATTTTTCTCATAACCTTTAAACAGTGACTGCACAAAATCCCTTTCCTTTCAAACTTTGTACAACTACAAGCCAAAGAGCCATCCATCTCCATCTTCACTTTCCTTGAATTTTTCCCACTAGCATCAACAATTGTGTATAGGCTACAACCATCACCGTATTCAATTGCTTGTATATCTAATTCAACAGAAAGAAAATACTCATCTTGAAACTCCTCAAAAATATTTTTAATGTACACATCACCCATTTGACTTAACATTATGAATGGCGTTCTCACCCTTGGCAACCTTTGGCATGAAGCGTATCCAGCTTCTAACTCCTTGTATCGTTTCTCACAAAGTATCCTTTCAAAATGCATGAAGAATTCATTTATATTAAAATTAGAACGAATGTAATACTTCAAAACATATTAAAAGATTCACTAAGTTGTGTTAAACTCATTCCCGCAGCCCATGTTGATCTAACATATGGCCAACCCCATTTTTCCTTCACTCCAAAAGTTAACTTCAACCAATGATTATCATGAGCATCATATGTATCGAGCATCATATGTATCGAGCATTTCCCCCCACTTCATTTTCCATTCATTTTCATCCTCAAAATCAAACATGAATCTATTTAATATACTCCCTTATCTTGAAAGAGACAATTAACATGCCTTAATGCATTTTGCATCAAATGCCAAGTGCACAAACGATGACTCGTGTCAGGCATGACAATAGGTATGGCCTTAGCCATTGC
The DNA here is from genome assembly GCA_036172215.1 of Camellia granthamiana. Classification (NCBI taxonomy): domain Eukaryota; kingdom Viridiplantae; phylum Streptophyta; class Magnoliopsida; order Ericales; family Theaceae; genus Camellia; species Camellia granthamiana. Next base: position 25,563,215 of record CM069905.1, on the reverse strand, counting down.
AACATCTTGATCGGTAAACAAAGTTTTGGGTGCTTTTTTTGACATAGCCTCTAAAAAAGTTTGAAATAACCATACAAATGTTTCAGCAGTCTCATCATACAACAAAGTAGCACCAAAAACAACTGTTTCTCTATGATGATTAAATCCCACAAAAGATGCAAATGGCCTATGCTCTTTATTTAACTTGTAGATAGTATCAAATGTAACTACATCACCAAATCGGGCATAATCCATGATCATTTGTGCATCAGCCCAAAACATATTGGTTATTTGCTCCTCGTTATCTAATTGGAAAGTATAAAAAAAGATGAATTCTCCAAAGTTTTTTGTTGAAAGTATTGCAATACATTACTTACTTCCCCATACACTAAACTTTTTTGCCTTTTGGTTCTCAAGTAATTTTTTTGATCTAATTTCATAAACCTAAGAGACTGTGTAAGGTCCTGATGTCCCACATCGGGAATGGAAAGAGAGTTCCTAGGTTATAAAAGTGAAAAGCTGGACCCTTATATAGCATCGAGGCCTTTTCCCGGGTGGTGAAATCCCTAGCAGAACTCCCTAGTTAAGCATGCTTAGGTTGGAGTAGTTCACTAGAAAGAACAAATCCGTGCGGGCGTAGCCCAAAGCGGACAATATCAACAACATGTGAAGGGTTGGGGCATTACAGATTGCCTCCCACCAGCTTCCTTACCCATGAGTTCAAAAGGCTGCCCTAAACGAAGACCAGACTTTGAGGCTAAGGCCTCGTTTGGGAACAAACTTTTTTAGTAACCTTTTGACTTTTTGGCTAAAATATGATGTAAAAAAAACTAGTATGTTTGGGATGAATTTTTTATTTTTTACGAAAAGATGTGTAAAAAGTAAAAAGAAAATGAAATCTTTGACTTTTTGGTATAGGTTGTTGGTTTTTCATTTTTTTTTAGTGACTTTTTAGTTTTTTTGGCTAAAATTACCACTTGCTAAACGAGGCCCAAGTCTAACTAAATTGCTTGGGTAGCTTATATCTTTCTTTGCGATGGCAACATATGGGCATAATCAAGAGATACAAGTTCATGGTTGTGTTTTTGTTTGAAATCAATCACAACAAATTTCCCAGTACTGACATCTAATTTAACAAAAAATCGGGCCTCACAACTAGTCCTAATTTCAGCTCTAGGGGTTTTTGTCAATGGGTCTCGCTTGTCAACCTTCCGAAATCCCTCCTTGTTGCAAACAAATTTTCTAGAAATAATTTGTTTCGTAAACTTGTTCTTCTTACAATATTCTCTTCTTATGCTACATCACATTCTTTCTCCATGTGCATTATAAAAATCATACGCATCTTCTTCCGAATCAAAGGTCATTTTTTCTTTTGGCTTCCAACCACAATCATTGTCAGGTTCCATATCCATATGAAAATGCAACTGAAAAGTAAAGACAATGAAATATGAGAAGTATCAATACACAATAATAATAGGGTTTTTTTAGAGGAAACAAGCCTACCATTTCACTATTACTTCCTTGTCATAAGTTTTTTTTCTCCTCCTAATATAAGTGACATTGCCCACTGTGACTGTTGACTATTAACACAGAAACCACTCCTAATTACTAATTGGAAAGGTTAATGATGATATATTTGGATAGGAGGATCAAAACCTTAAAACAAAAGGGGAAAAAAAAATAAAAAAATAAAAAATTTCCTACCATTGGAATTGGTTTTGACTGATGACACCCTGCATTTGTGTTTTCTTTATGATTCAATGTGACTTAATCTTTTAGTGCATGAGCGCACTAGTGTACATGGCTATTAATCACGTAGTGTTTTCCTCTTTAATCACACAAGAATGGCTACAATTACCACTTTGCACACAAATTCAAGATCAATAGCATCTGAAAATGGCAAATAATGGCTACATTTACCACTTTGCACACAAATTCAAGATCAATAACATCTGAAAATGGTAGATTATTTGGGGAAAACAACGGGAAAAATGGCAGATTATTATAGGAAACACACATCATTGTTCAAGTTTTGAAAATGGTAGATTATTTGTAGGAAACAACGGGAAAAAACATATTGCCTTAACTTTGGTTTGCGACTGAAATTGCGGTTGAAATCTTCGGAGTAAGATAGAGGGAGAGACCATCGATGTTCACTGCTGATTTGGATTTACCGTTGTTGGTGTCACGAGATGGAGTCGTCGTTCACCAGAGCTCAAGAGGGATCACAGCTGGAATCTTTGGAGTAAGACAGAGGGAGAGACCGTCGATGTTCGCCGCCAACTTGGACTTGCTACCGTCAGTGTCACAAGATGGATTCGTTGTTCACTAGAGCTCAACAGGGAGGGAAAAAGTGAATGGGAGATATGGAAGGGAAGTTCTGTTTTGCTGTGTTAATGAAATTCAATTTTTTTTTTTTTTTAAGCTAATCTGATTTGAGCCGTATATTTTGCCCAAAGTGACGTGGCCAAATCTTGGCCGTTGACCGGAGGAAGGGTTGGAGAGGATCTGGACTCGTTAGAGACTTTAAAAATTTTATCAAAATTTCTGTCAAATGTCTTACATGAGTATGAGACTCACATGAGACTTATATCGTGTGAGTCCTTCATCTACATGAGACATTTGATAGAAATTTTGATAGAACTTTTAGGATCTCTAACCTAGTTTACATTTAGTTTCATATTTCTATACACATTTTACATATTTTACATTTATTTTTATATTTCTATACATATTTTAAAACACTTTTGACATACATTAACCAGCTCAATTTAGTTAGATAGATAATACAAGAAAGTGAAAGAAAATGATTTTTTTTTTTTTTTTTTTTTCTGTGTTTGTTTAGATTAAGTCCTACAAAGTAATAGAAATTAAAATTTCCTATACAACTCAAATTAGCTTGTTGCTTAGGCTAATAATTTCTTGCAAAATATACAGAAAAATTTATTTTTCTCACAAATTTTGACAAGGTATATTTTATTTTCTTTTTGTCCATGTTTATTTCCATAAATAACTCCTGATATGTAATGATAATATTTTTCTTCATTATTTTTTTACAAATTTATTCATCTATTCAAATACATGTAAGAAAATAATTTTATTTTTATTTTTTTTTCCCTTTAACTTCACTTTCTATCATTTTTATTTTCTACTATCTCTTCTTTCTAAACAAACGGAACCTTAACCCCATAATTTGTTGGGTAATAGTTAGAATTTGACCATATTGGACATTGAGGAGTTTAGGGGTTTTTTGAGATGACCTAAATAAGTATACTTTTTGTCTTTTTACGAAAAGATGTACAGAAAAGTAGAGAGGTGATATGATGAAAAAAATACAAAAAGATAAAAAGATGGATTATTTAAAGTATGCCAAACTTGCCTTAAATTTCAACTTAAAAGTGGTTCTCGCCTAAGATCTATCAAACCTTAATAATTTACAAAGTGCAATCTTATCCCCTTACACTATTTTGACAATACCTCTTTATATAGTTGGGAGTTTTGATATGACGCCACCACGATTAAAGAACCAGACTATTGAAGTTTCAATTTAGACCAAGAAGAAAATCTTGAAAAGCCAATCTCAATCTCAACAACAGAAATGAATGAGATAAGCTTGTTGATTTGAAATTCAATATTTTTTCAATTACAAATTATCCCCCTTGATCATACTTCTCCTTTCCTATTTGCTCATGCATCCCTAACAATTCACCAAACATATTTTCTTTTTTCAAAAACTGTGCACATGTTTTCTGTAAAACAGAAATGGGACAGCATTACAAAACCCAACCTTCTGTAAGGGTCTCATCATCATTATCTATTACTACTAGATTAACGATTATCTATTTCTACTATCTTATCTTTTTACCATTTGATGTGTTTATTCCATTTTTTTCATTTGTCCCCAGTGTAGTCATATCATACATAAATAAATAAAAAAAATTCATATCCTGGAAATATAAGGCAAGCAATGGACGGAGAGATGGACTTCAAGATTGCACAACATAAACCATGCATCATTCAGCAATGCATTTTCTAATTAGAAATATACTAATTAAAGCTGGAGATAAGAAACCATGTTCTTACCCTCAAAAAAGTTTCCCAGTTCGTTGTTTTTGTACTCAACACAACTTTTTGAGTGGTAATTTATTAAAAAGGGGCATCAGAGGTCTGATTAGACTGCTGATGACCCATCCTACATGTAGATTTATTCAACGCCAAGTGAAACTCCAAAGCCAAAATCCCGCGCAGAAAATTGTCCAAGCCATGATACTCAATATGGCTCAACTGGCATGCGGAAGCTTGCTCCTGCATACACTGCCTCAGAGCCAAGCTCCTCTTCAATTCGCAAGAGCTGTGTACACAGTAAAAGGGCATATCATCAGATGAATTAACATATCATGATTTAATACATTTCTGAATTTCGATTCAAACTAAATAATTAATTTATCCAAGATTGAGCAAACTTGTTAACCTGATTGTACTTTGCAAGACGCTCTGATCTGCATGGGGCTCCGGTCTTTATTTGGCCCTGATAGAGCAAAATTCATGAATAATCAACATCAGTATGACAAAGTTAACAAAAAAGTTCCTACTGATACAGTGATCAATCTAAGATTCAAACTATATTTACCGTTGCCAAACCCACAGAGAGATCAGCAATGAAAGTGTCCTCAGTCTCTCCACTGCAACCAAATAAGGTGAACTATGTTGGGAACTTGAGCTTTCAAAAATGATGAAAATAAATGGAATGGAAAAATAAACTCTTGAAGTTCCATATGGATGATTTTCAAACCTGCGGTGACTGGCCATTATTCCCCAACCAGCATGTTTGGACATTTTTACAGCTTCAATGCTCTCAGTTACGGATCCAATTTGGTTAACCTGTTCCCAGAACGAGTAAAAAAATGAGATACATTTCTAATTGGTCCAGGACATCAAAGTACCAAGCACTCAACTAAATAAAGATTTCAGTGAGACCTTCAAAAGAAGAGCGTTGCAAGATTTCTCCTTGATTGCCTTTGCAACCCTCTGCAAACATGAATTGAAAATGCAGTGGGGTCAGAAGAACAAAAAATGGATGACAAACTATGAAACAGTAATTTTGTTCATTAGAGACACAATGTATGTGCACACTTTCTTGTGGAAATGAAGAGCTTAGCCCAAAAGCAACAAGAAAACATTTTCTGCAAACTCCATTCTTACCTTGGGATTGGTAACCAAGAGATCATCTCCAACGATCTGTATCTTTTCACCAATTTCACTTGTCATCTTGGCGTAGTGCTCCCAGTCATCTTGGTCAAACGGATCTTCGATTGATACAATAGGGTATTCACTCACAAATAACTTGTAGAGATCTTTGAGCTGCTCTCCTGAGATCTTTTGTGAACCATTATTGTTCTGCACATCCAAACAACAGAAACAAGAAAATATGAATACATACACCTTCGGGAAGCTCTACTGCATGAAATAAATAAGCTTGCATTGAAATAAATAAATACACTTTCTGTGACAGTTTGCACTAAATCATGCAACACACCCTCAGCTAAAAAGATCGTGTTTTGTGTAAACACACTGGTTCAACCACAGTTCCCAACAGTAACTAAAAAATAAGCCGGTTTTCCATTAAGAATGGGTTCAATGGATTATCCGGACCGAGACCCAGAATGATTGACGGGTCAACCAGTCGAACAGCCTGGCCCGGTTTCAAAATTAAATATTTCCAGGTGTTACTCATTTCCTTTTTGTAAAAGCTATTAGTTAATATTTTTAGGGTAAATTACAAATACACCCCTGAAGTTTGATTCTTAGTTGCAGGAATCGCTCAACTAGGTGGCGATTCTTACTCAGAATCGCGATTCCGCGATTCCGCGAAAGAAACGTGTAAGAATCGCGTTTCTGTGGAGAGAGAAACGCGATTCAGTCCGAGATGGAATCGTAAAGGAGAGAGAGAGAGAGAAACCCTAACCTGATCGATCGTCTTCGTCTCTGAGGGCTTCGATCTTCGTCACTCTCTCGATCGTCTTCGTCTCTGCTTCTCTTCCTCTTCATCTCTGATCGTCGTTCTCTGCTTCGTCTCTGTTCTCTGCTTCTCTCCCTCTTCGCGTCTGCTTCGTCTCTGTTCTCTTCACTCTCTCTCTCTCTTCGTCGTTCTCTTCAAACTCTCTATTCGTCTCCGTATGTTTGATCATAATATTATATATATAACATATAATATATATAATTTATCATATATATATTATATTATATATTATATTATATAATATATAGTTTATCATATATATATAATATATATAATAAATATAATTTATCATATATTATATATGTAATAAAATTTATAAATTATAATTTTTATCATATATAATAAAATATTTAATTATTATTTCTTAAAATATGATATATAATAATAATTTTTGTAAATTATTATTTCTTAATTTTTTAACATATAATAAATAAAATAAATTATCCAATTATTTAAAAGAAATCTAATTAAATCATATATAATAAAAAATTATAAAATAAATTATCTAATTTTTCTTTTTATTTATTTTAACATAATTTTTTATTTCTTATTTATTATAATTTTTTATTTATAATATATAAGCGCTCCTAATTTACGACTCCTCTAAGTGGTCACGTTCCCCCGCTCCCGCTCCCGCTCCCGCTCCCGCCCCCGCTCCCGCTTCGTGCAACTAAGGTTTGATTAAAATACGAATCGCCCCTGTGATTCTGGAAATTACATTCCACCCCCGAGATTTCTAATTTCATAACAAATCGCCCATTTTATTAATAACTCATCAAGTCAATTAACAGTTTTTAATGATATTAGAAATATGTTTCAATTAATATTTAGGTAATTTTATTCATGTATAGGATAGCAATTATGAATTTTATTTTTTCAAATTAATTCTGTTAAATAAAATATTCTAACAAGGGGGAATTTGTAATTTTTCAAACTAAAGGGGGCAATTTGTAATTTAAGCAAACCTCAGGGAGTGTATTTGTAATTTACCCATATTTTTATTGGTGCGCGCAGCTATTGCAAGAGTTTGCCTACTGAGTTATTCTTGCAATGGGTTTCCTCAATTATAAAAATGAGTCACTCCAATCATTGAGTTTGTTCTTCTATGGGAGTGTTCCCAGGGTGAAGCTAAAAAAAGAAAGAGCCCAGGTTCACAAATTGACTAGTTGACTCTTGTTCCAAATTTCAAATATTGCAGTTGGCCATGATGGCCATGGAATGTTACATAAAACTCACCTCTTCCTTGAAGTTCAGATCATAGGTCTTGTCTGATCCATAAAATTCAGATGCAGCAACATCCATTCCAATAACAACCTAAAGAACAGAGGAAGCACTAGGTCTATGATCTTGTTATGTAACATAAAAACAGAAAGAATTGAGATGAGACATGAAAAATACTGACCTTTCCTGTATAGCCGGCTTTAGCAATAGCTGCTTTAAGCAATTCAAGGCCTTCCTTGTTCTCCTGAACTTGCACAAAACAAAATGGTTTGAATAAGCCATGCAATGGTTTACACACACACACACACATTATGTCATCACATATATATATGAATAAGCCATGTGATCACTAAACCACGTTTGACCTGAATATTGGGAGCGAAGCCACCTTCATCACCAACATTTATAGCATCCTGGCCGTATTTCTTTTTAATTACAGCCTAAAATTAGAAAAGTGTAGTTAGCGAAAATTGAAAAGTAGGCAGCCAAAGAACAGAAATGAACTCTCCAATGATGTGCAAGTGTCTAATGCTAAAGAAGTTATGTAGTGAACAATCATGTAGTTTTTAAAATAGTAAACCAAAAAATAGAGCATCTTATAAGAATTGACAATCCCATGATGCGCCTGCCTACACAATGGGTGACTCAATTCTGTTCGAACTCCTAACACCATTGAAGATTAATACTACAAGCATGGAAAGTAGAAATTCTCTCATAATGCAATTTAAGGAACAAATCTGGCCACAAAGTCCAACTGCAGGTAACGAACCAGACATCCAATAGTTCAACCATATTTAGAATGGTCAAAAAGATCGATTTCTAATATTCCTTTGATGACACCCATCAAAAGGAAAATCCAAAATTTTTAGATGGACAACCCTATTATCTTGACCTGCGGTCACGAAGTCTTGGATGCTTGCTGTAAGATATTAGAATCAAGCCTGCTGGACTGATTTTCAAAATGCTCTTATGATACGTCACTACATTCATAATGAATTGACAGTGAATTGATAAAGATGCAATTTACTGTAGCAAGCCAGAAAGAATAAGAACCAAAGACTCACCTTCAAATGGTGATATACTTCAACACCCATTTTCATTGCCTCTTTGAAATTGGAAGCTCCCACTGGAAGAATCATGAACTCCTGCAAACACAAGTTGATGAGAAACTTGAGCTCAAGGAATATCTTGGGAAATAAAATAGGAAGACTATATCAAGAGGCATGCCTGCATAGCAAGTTTATTTCCTGCATGTGATCCGCCATTGATGACATTGAAAGCAGGAACTGGCAACACCAACTTCTTGTTTCCAGCAAGGTTGGCAATATGCTGAAATCAGAAGATGTAATTACATCAGATCTATGCATTTTACTAAACATGTATTGAAACCTAAAACTTCAAAGTTATTGCTGCAATTTCCAGGGACCACATGAAACATTGAACAACATAACCTGGTGCCTAAGTGAAGATATGACAACTACCAAAGAGATTATTAAACACTGACCACCGTAACTTATGGTTGGTTCAGTGATATTAAGGCGGCAAATTCTCATATTATCCTTCATTAAGATGTCAGCATATCTGTACTTTACAAATATTATATATTCTAACGTTAGAAAGACCCTGCAAATGCCATTCTATTGATGAAGTACCAAGAACTAAATAAAGAAATATGCAAGGAAAAAGAATAGCTAAAATATACCTTGTAAAGGGGAATATTCAGGACACTAGCCCCAGCTTTGCAAACTGCAAGAGACACGGCCAGTATAGCATTTGCTCCAAGCTGAAAAATAAAAATTGGCACAATGGTGCATATGCTCTACAATATGTAATTCAAAGTTCAAACTGTAGAAAAGAAATCTGGTAAAATACCTTTTGCTTGCACCAACCCCACTCGTTTACAGTTCCATCGAGTTGTTGAACCATGAAGTTATCAATGGCAACCTGATCTGTTGGGTCCTGTGTAAAGCAATTCCAAACTTCACTCAATATGAGATTATCCTATCCTGTTTGGTTAATGGTTCCAAATTCTCTCTCTCTCTCTCTCTCACTATTATCACTAAATTATTCACTCTCTCTCTCCCATTCACTCTAGAAATTATCACTAAATTAACTGCAGTTCACTTCTCAAAGAACTCTGCCAATAATTCTAAGTTCTGTTAAGATCAACACAGATTGGAGTCTTGGACAAGTCCATGCAAGGATTTTTAAATAGCAAATAATTTATATCCAATAAAACTAAACAACAATATTGAAGGTCAAGTCATAACTTCATTAATAATAATGACAAGACAGGAAAAATCTTTGAGAAGCAATGAAGTGCATGAAACCAACCTTGCCAATGAGAGCAGGGCCAATGATTGCGTTGACATTTTCAACAGCCTACATGTATGCAGATGAGAGAAACAAAATCAGCATAGGGTGTGCATGTATAAATTGTGAATACAAGCATGAACTGAAAGTAAAATCTAACCTTTGATACACCTTTCCCAAGGTAATCCGACCCACCATCTCTTAATTCAAGGGCTTCATAGGTTCCTGGAAAGAAGCCAAAATCATGAATGACAATAAGCATGTGTCTGCTATGTAAACAAAAACAGTCATGCTTGAAACTAGCATGCACAATAATGACATTAAAATATATATTTTTTTTAAAAAAATCATTGAGAAATCAACCGTTAAGCAAACATTTTTCTTTATTAAATAAATCAACTGTTAGCAATCATATGCTCCCATCAGCAGACACCAGACCATTTGTTATTGAGAAGTTGATGAAATAATTATTTTCTTGTATTTCATATTTTTACGTATAATTTAATGAAACGGTGGCAGGAAATGATATGTAAACTGAAGAACCCATCCAGTGAATCAATAGAGCACAAAAAATTGTAACCCAATGAGACAGATGAATATATAGAATCAAACAGCTAAGTAACCTTTAAATTTTAATTTACTTCCAATGAAAGATGAGGTTTTTTGTCTGTGAAAACGTCATTAAATATGAGTTGGCTACACTTTAAACATCATTTAGTTGTGAATAACAGGTCCAGAATTTTTAAAGGCTGACATCACAACAGATTTTCCCACATACACAATACATTAGATAACTACAACATTCATTTTCCTTTATACTTTACAAATTTTCATACGATTTCATACTTCAGCAAATTGTGAATCTCTATGATCAATCATGATTTTATTTGCAAATGTTACTGATAAAATAAAATAACACAAAATATGTCTGAACTGGCTTTTTTTATTTTGACTTTTTTCCGTCTCAGATAACTTTTTTTATATAAAAATTTATTTATTTATTTTTTAAAAAGGTTCAACTAGACCAGACAACACATAAAAGTAACAAATAAAAAATCCACTAAAACTTTTTTATTTTTAAAGATCTTCTAAGCTAGATGAAGAAAATGCGTCAGGATCCTATGGAGTAGAAACCCTACAGTGATCTCCTAGAGTGGAAGATCCAATGGTTGACAATAAAACTCACCAAAACGACGTCGACGTCGTTTTGATGAGTAAGTTGAAAAAAAAATAAAACAAAAAACAAAGAGAGAGACAAGAAGAGAGAGAGAAGAAGATTCCCAAATTCTGCCATGGCTGGGTTTTCAAATTTCTGAGTTTTTCTTCCCTCTCCTCTTCTTCATTCTCTCTTCGGTGATCGTCACCTATGTTCTTCACCGGCGAGCACTTGATGAGTGGTCATACAAGGATTTGAGAAAAGTATATTTTTTTTTATAATTTCTGCACTTGATGATGATTCAAATCCCCTCCTTCTTCTTCTCTAAAAACTACAAAGCAATCCTACAAAGCAATTCTTCTTCTCTGATTACACCCACATTAAACCCACTTCTGTGATTTTAATTTTTTTTTTGTTGATAAAATTGTTTGTATATTCATTTGTTTTGATTTATATATACAGAGAGAGAGTTCTGCTTTGATCTGGGAATGATTCTCTGTGAGAACAAATAACAAACACCAAAGCTACAAAATCAAAACAATAAAGAACAAAAGACATAGACATGTAAGATTAATCTCAGATTTCCCAAGAAACAAACAAGCAGAGCCTGAACCTTAATTATATAAAGCAATGCCACAAAGATCATATAGATATTTATTTGACTCCATTACTTGCTTCTTAACAAGGAGACAGTATCATCAAAGGAAGGCATTGTCTTGAATATTTTGAAATTGTTTTTGGAATCTTCATCTTTATCTAAAAGGCTAAGTTTTGCTTCTTCCTTAGCAAAAACGCAGTCATCATCGTCTGTAATCGACTCTGGAAGGAAAACTCTCATGTATATTGTAGCTATCACCCAGATGAGATATTGACAGTATTAGAGGCAAGAGTTGTAGCCAATATGAATCGGCGGTGTCCGGTGGCGGCGGGGCGGCGAAGAGGAGAGGGAAGATGAAGGGGTGAGGGAAGTAAAACTCAGAAATTTGAAAACCCAGCCATGGCAGAGTTTGTGATCCTCTTCTCTCTCTCTTCTTGTCTCTCTCTCTTTGTTTTTGTTTTTTGTTTTTTTTTTTGTTTTTTCAACTTACTCACCAAAACGTTGGATCTTCCACTTTAGGAGGTCACTGCAGGGTTTCTACTCTAGACGATCCTAACGCGAAGAAAAAAAGTAAACAAAAATGACACAGATTTTCAAAAAATAATCACGAAAAAGAGATATTTTAGGTATATCCCTATATATATTATAGACGTAATAGATTTGAATTGCAGAACAAATCTTACCAGTGGATGCACCACTTGGAACAGCAGCTCTAGCTTTCACACCATTTGATAGACAAATATCCACCTACATGCAACACAATCCACATCCAATCAATAACTCAAAACACACTTTTTCAGGTAAATCGATCACTGTCTCTCAAGATCGCCTAACAAAGAGTAAACTCTGAAAACCACTGTAACGATGAGAAACCATAGATTTGATCATGAGAAATCAAAACAATCAAAAAAATACACTGCACGATTCGTTTTTATGATCATCTAATCACCGATTCCTCTCGGTGAGCTCAAACTGTGGGAAGATCTGTATCAGAGATCGAGTTCAGACAAAGAAGAAGAAGAAGAAGAAGAAGAAGAGTTCGAAATCAAACCTCGACCGTAGGATTGCCGCGGCTGTCGAAGATCTGTCGTGCATGGACGGACTGGATCGTCGCCATAGATCGTAGTTTAGATCTGCTGAGAGAGAGAGAGATTAACGGAGAGAGAGAGAGAGAGAGCTGCGATTACTAGCAGTCCAGCAGAGTAGTTAGAGAGCAGGGATGTACACCATGTATTTATGAAGGGGTTTAGGTTAATTCGTCTGATTTGGAGAAAATTAGGTCTCAAGCGATAATGAATTATTTTATATAAATTAATTAATAAATATTTCTGAGAGTGGGATTTGCGGCGAACAGTGGGCTGAGTTACACCAATACGGAATGGGGTGTTGGGCCGTTAAAGGAGAATTTGGTGCGCGTTATGTGGCTGAATTGGATTTGCACTAAATATGGTGCAACGCTGGATTAGAATCGCCCGAGATGTATTGGGCCGAGCTATGGTGTTGGGCCAGACCCAACCGAACAAGCCCATGACGGGGCTGCGCTGTCAGCGGTTTGGATTGTAGTTGCGAAGGCAGACGGTCCATGAGACCGCAGTGAATAGCAAAAATGCTGAACAGCGTGCTTGACTTCGTTTGGCGCTGATAGGTCGATTTGGTTCGACCATACATTAAGCAGTCCAACGTAGTGTTATGTTTTACCAAGTAATAACTCGGTTCAATATTCCACGTGGGCCAATGATGAGAAGAGGGAAATCCACTCCTGGTATGCGTCAATATCATTTGGCGGTGCGATAAACACTGTTTGGCGGTTTCGGTCTTTACACATGTAAGAAAGGTAGAATGGGGTACAACCGCCTGTTCAAGAAGGACAACAAAGGTAGTGCACCCACAATCTCCGAGGCTGCATGGCCAGCCTTGAAAAGAAGGAAGAGGCACACGTTAGAGGTATGCAATCTGAAGCTATTTTTGAGATACTCTCTTTCTAGTGTTCTGCCTTCTCTCTTCTTCTCCAAGTGTGCTGACTTGATTGTCGGAGGGTTTATTCGGCAGCACACCGCCGGACAGCTCACCGTCTTTCTGTTCTCAGGTTAAGCGATGCTACGTGAGGCTTGGACTCAAGGAGTACAGAAAACGACGAATATTTCCTTCTTGTACAATTGGCGCCGTTTGTGGAATCATTGACAGACAAACCTTGCTCTCCAAGCTTTTTCAACCGTTTTCCATGGCTAACAATGACGAAACACCGCTATCCGTCATCGATGGCATCACACTAGAGTCGGTCCGGATGAGAGATGGCCCTCCTACCATTTCACCCATGGCTGGCCTGGAGACCTCCTCTACGCCCATAGACGCGCGAGATAAACGCGCGAGGAGCACTGACCATTCAAAAAGTCCTGAGGGTCATCGGCGGCAAGGAGAATCGCATGCTCAGCGCCTGGAACACAAACTCAAAGACCAGGACACCCTTATTCGAAAAATGACAGTTGAAATGGAGATGTTTAAGTAATAAATCAAAGGGAAGGGGTGTTGCTAGAGTGGGCGACCATAGTGAGCGCACCCAACCCCGTCGTTCTGACAGTTATCACCAACGGGGGACACCTTCACTCTCCATCACCAAAAGCTACGGAGTTGGCGATTTCGACCCACCAGTGGAGAGGTCCTATACGCGCGACAGCAACTACCATCCCTCGCATCCGTCGACGACGTCGAAATACTCTTACTCCGCCTGTTTGTAGGATATGAGGGATGTACTACAGAAGCGAGCATGCCGCAGAAAGGCCCAAAGAGTGCCGGCGCTGCAAAGGCTGAACCCCCAAATCCATTGTAGTGAGGAGATGGCCATACGGCGCCAAGAGTGGTAGCTCCAGCACCGATGGACAAAAAGTTGGCAAGACTTACCGCTACCCCACTGTCTCTAGAGATTGAAGCACACCACTCCCTGCTGGATTCCACCAACTTAAGTTCACGCTGTACGACGACAAGACGGATCCGTACATGTATGTTAGTCATTACTAGCAGGTGATGGCAGGCCATTGACACAACGATGCCTTGATATGTCTCATATTCCCAGCAAGTTTAGGAGAACTAGGGCTGAAATGGTTTGAAAGGCTCCCGGAGGTGAGTAACGAGGGATGACAACAGGTAGCGGAAGCCTTTGTCACCAGATTCAAAACCAATACTCGAACACCGAAGGAGGTCGACCACCTCCTGAGTATCAAGATGGAATAAGGTGGTTCTTTGAAGGCATACAATACCAAGTATTGGGGACCTACAATGAGATTCTCGATTGCCCCATCAATTTGGCGATTGCCCAATACAAGCGAGGTCTACCAGTCGAACATAGGCTGCGAGACTCGCTCATGATGCATTAACCCACAACCATGGAATCCTTAATGTAGCGGATCAATGAGCATATCCGAGTTGAGGATGATGCCGCCACAACCACCATAACCGAGAAGGAAAATTTGGTTGCGGCGAACAGACGCGTAGCTGGGAAGGTTCACTCGGTGTGGCAGGAGGATAACCGCCTTAATAACTGAGCTAGAGAGCAACATCGCGGTGCTAACCGTAACGACATAAACAAAGGCCGTGGGAATGACCGAGCTAACGCTCCTTGTAACATGCCTGGGGGGTACCCGCGCGTGTTAAACAGTTTGGACCCCCGAGATCTCTTTAATCTAGTCTCACGAGTGCAATGCAAAACGTAGATGAGAGTCCAAATTTGAAAATTTTTATTGAAAATCCATTTTATTGCAATTTTGTCAAGAATGGACTGCGTCATCAGATCTTAGAGTCGCCACCTAATATTTATTTTGGGAAAATTAGGAAACCCATGACTCATGCCAAGGCCACTGTTCGTCGTAACTAAGGATGCATGGCTCGGAACCTTAGGTATGAGAGGGGAAGGTCAATAATGAGCACCCCCGCCCACCCGATCAAAGATCGGCCTTTACTAACTATGATATGAATTTTATTTTATTTATATGTTCATGTTCTGATTAGTTAATAAATCCTAAAATTTACTATATGAAGCATACAAGTATAGACTATGCCATTCATTTTGGAACAATTTGATATCATGCATTTTGAAAGAGTTTTGACGATGTACAACCCAAATAAATTGAGTTTACAAGCACGAAAAATCAACATCATTCCAAATTAAGCGACACAACCTCCATCAACTGGCATTCATAGAGTTATATCACATAAGCAAATAGTCTCATGGTAGAATGCTAGACATAGTAAGAAAAACACACACAAACGGGATGCTAAAGCATAAAAACTTACATGTTTGACGTCCCACGAACAAGCTACAAAACAAAGTTAGTAAAATATGCCTGATCTTATATATAAAATCCTAATGCAATTCACTCATGAGATGCAACTAAAGATTCGGCTTTCTAAAATATGATATGTGAATCATCTCAAGAACATGAGGTAGCGCACATAATCACATAGGAATTGATTAAATCCACAAATGCAAACTTAGCCGAATCAAGATGCATGAAACATGGATGCAAAACATAACTATGATGAAAAATAAATATAATGTTTATGTACAAACAAAGAAAGCAAGTAAAAGAACGGGATAGAAAGAAGCGGGGCGGGGAATTATTACAACATTTTAAAGAATAATTACAAATCAAATTAGAGAGAGATGAGGAGAATATTACAACAAAATAAAAACCTCACAATACACTCAAAATAAAAATTAAATAAAATAAAAGCTTCATGTTCTTTAGAACCGTCGGCGGAAATTGGTCAATATTGGGAGATTACGCCATCTTGTTCGGAAGAAGCTAACCGGCCGGCCAACTAGGCCAAGCAAAACCTGTCTTGTTGCGAAACCAAGAAAATGAACAAACAAAAAATATGTAGGTGGCTCAACTAACCACTACCGGTTAGATTAAAAAAAAAGAAAAAGAAAACAAATATAAAATAAAATAAAAAGTGCAAACTCACAACATAAACCTAAAGCAATAAAACAAATATAAGATAGAACATGCAAGATTACAACAGAACTAATATGAGACTAATACACGAAAAAAATAAAAAAATAAATATGAGGTAGAACATGCAAGATTACAACAAAACTAATATGAAATTAAAGCATGCGAATAAAAATAAATAAATAATTATGAGCTAAACAAACCACTAGGATTATAACAACACACTACGAAATATAAAGTAAGAAAATAAATATGAGATAAACAAACCACTTAGATTATAACAAAACAACAATGAAATAAGAAGCATGAAAATAAATATAAGACATAAAATATAAGAAAATGAAAAACTAACAATTCACCTTCCAAAGAAAGATTGAACTTCTTGATTTCCAAACTTCCTCTTGATCATCCTCAAGTGTAAGAAGTGTGTTCTCAAATCCTCAATTCGAAATTATGGAGTTTATGGAGTTTGTGGTATAGAAAGTGGCTAACTCTCTAGTTTTTCTCACTTTCAATCACTAAACACTCTTCCTTATGATCAAGGCAATTGATCTTTGGCTATATTAGAATTTTTGGAGTGGTTTTGGTGTATGGAAATGAGGAATTTCAGTAGCTATGGAAGGTATGAGGTGTATATGGAAGATAGGAATATTTTTGGCTCAAAAACTCAATTTTTCTCTTTTTTTTTTCACTCTTTTCTCACTCATTTCTCTTCAATTTCGTGGTCTC
Organism: Camellia granthamiana; assembly: GCA_036172215.1. Taxonomy (NCBI): domain Eukaryota; kingdom Viridiplantae; phylum Streptophyta; class Magnoliopsida; order Ericales; family Theaceae; genus Camellia; species Camellia granthamiana. Next base: position 25,546,251 of record CM069905.1, on the reverse strand, counting down.
TTCTTTCTCTCTTACAATATGATCATTCTATATAGGCAATGAGGGAGAGTAAAGGTCAAAAAGAAGGTGGGAGACAAGAATGTGATAGGAGGACAAATTTTCAAGGTGGTTGCATGGGATGCTCCTTTATGAATGCAAACAAAACCTCTTTTTGACAATGGGGGATGATTAGGTATAATGGAGGATGAGTGGATGCACTTGAATGGCTCAGAAAATAGGTAAATGGGTTGTCCCAACCAAACCAAAACCAAAAAAAGAAAAAAAAAAGAAAAGAAAAAAAATGGGCTATTGTTGTTTTGGCCCGAGTCAACAAAATCAACTTTTAAACCCAACTTCAAATGGGTATATCTCCCTTATTTGGACTTAGTCTAAGGTGGTTCTTGTGTCTAAATTGAAGCTCTAGAAGTCTACTTTCCAATGGTGGTGGCCTCACATTTAAATTCCAAGTGTACAAAGAGAAATGCCTAATTTAGTTAAGGCTGCTCATTTCCTTCTTAATGATTTGATACTCATTCTTTTCCTAAACCAGTTTTCTTTCATCCCCTCCTATTTCCTTCAGCTCCAAACCTATAAAGAAGATGTTTTTTAAATATTTTTCAAAAAATTTCACCTCTCTTCCATTTATTTCCACTTTGTCCTTACTCAGTTTACTGAAAAGTGTAATATTTTAATTGAAATAGGAGCCTCGGGACATTATAGAAACATTTAAAAAAAACATATTTTGAAAAGAGGGTTTTAAGGTCTAAAATAGTTTGGCCAAAAAATGGGTGAAGGTTGGGATTAAAACTTAAATTCCATCTTTCTTACTGAGAATTTTGTGAGAAACACATTCTAATTGTCATCATCGGGTAATAAAAAAAAAAGCCTAAGTCTTAGGGCTGGTCAAAATGGGGTGTCTACACTCCTCGCAACGAAGAGGAAGATGCTAGGGAAAGTTAAAGGCACAAACCGAAATCACCACAGTTTTTAAGATCCCAATTTATCGTATCCTTAGTGAAATTTAAGGCGAGCCATACGTCCGTTGGTCGGCAAACTTGGGAGATACACATAAGGGCTTCAACTCAAAGTACCGCTGTACTTTCAATGAAGAAAAGGGGCACCGAACGGAGGACTGAATGCCGCTGAAACAATACTTGAAAGAGCTGGTTGAGGCTGGGCACTTGGACCAATACATAGACAGGGGTATGAGGGCCGCTCCACAAGGCCAAACCGAGCCAAATGGCCTTGTCATCCTGGATGCAGCACCCCAAGGAGTAATCAATGTTATTCATGGCATCATCGAGCCAGCGCAAGTTTGCGAGCTGAGGGGGATGATCAAGAAGGCCGAGCACATAAGGGAAGTGCTCTCTGCTCATCCCGCTGTGAAGAAGGAGAAGACTGAGATAAAAGACATCTTGACCTTTTCGAGCAAGGACTTGGAAAGAATTCAAACACCTCACAATGACGCCTTAGTTGTGACACTTCACGTTAAGGACTTTGACATTAAAAGAATATTGATCGACCAGGGGAGTTCGGTCGAGATCATGTACTACGATGCATTCAAGCAAATGAAGTCAAAGGACAAAGACCTGGCTCCAGCGACGTCTCCTTTGGTCGGCTTCAACTCTCAACAAGAATGGCTGATCGAGAAGATCATATTGCCGGTCAAGGCTGGGTCAATCACAAGGCAAGTAGAGTTTTGGGTGCTGAAGGTCCCATCGATCTACAACCTGATCTTGGGGAGCTATACAAGCAGTAGTGTTGACTTATCACCAGGTCATGCGCTTTCCTGCTCCAGTCGGGCAAATCGGGGGGACCAAGTGATGGCAAAGCAATGTTTCGTCGTAGTAAATGGCAATCGGGTTGCCAAAGGCTTTGTCCAAATGATAGAAGGGCCAGAAGGAAAGAAAGTCCTAGAAGATATGGGAAGAAAAGTCGAAAAGAAATCAGTTGAAGACTTGGTAGAGGTTCGGATTGATGAGAACAATCCGAGCAAATTCTTTCTCTTGGGCTCATCATTGTCCAGCACCGAGTAGATGGACTATGTTAACTTCTTGGTCTCCAATATTGAAGTCTTTGCGTGGACGCTTTACGATATGCCTGGCATCGACCTTAGTTTCATCTGCCACCAGTTAAATGTCTTTCTCAACGCAAGGCCAGTCATACAGAAGACACGATGCTCGGCCCTGCACCATGCCAATGTGGTGGCCGTGGAGGTCAAAAAACTTACTAGAAGCTGGGGCAATAGAAGAAGTGCAATACCCTAGATGGATCTCTAATACAGTGGTAGTGCCGAAAAAAAATGGGAAATGGCGGGTATGTGTTGATTACAAGACGGTCAACCGTGCCTGCCCGAAGGATAGCTTTCTACTCCCAAGGATCGACTAGTTGGTGGACCTTACCTTTGGTCACCAAAGGTTCAGCTTTTTAGATACATACCGCGGCTACCACCACATAGCCATGTACGAGTCGGACAGGGAGATCACTTCATTCACCACACCAAGAGGCTTGTACTGCTATAAGGTCATGCCATCTAGTCTTAAAAATGCCGAGGCAACTTTCTATAGGATAGTGACAAAAATGTTCGCTCTTCTTCTTGGCCGCACTATGGAGGCCTATATTGATGATATGGTGGTGAAGAGCAAAGACAAGTCTCAACACCTTATCGACCTAGCTGAAATGTTCGTTATCCTCAAACACCACAAGTTGCAATTGAATGCATCTAGGTGTGCTTTTAGAGTGGGAACTGAAATTTTTTTGGGCTTTCTAGTTACCAATCGAGGAATTGAAGCTGACCCTTCCCAGATCAGGGCAATCCAAGAGCTGGAACGACCAAATTTCACAAAGGACGTTGTAGACCACCCGAACTTCCTCCGCGCGCCCCCCTTTCGGAGAGGGCGCGAATTGGGTTCATGCTACTATAGTTCGGACTCCGATCACGGTTCTGAATCTAATCTCACAAAGTGCAATGTAAGACTTATAAATCACCAAAGCGTCCAAATCTGGCAAATCGTTTTGGAAAATCGATTTGAATTAAAAGCGCCAAACATGGACTGCTTTGCCAGATTTTAGAGTCGCCACATAAATATTTTGTTTTGGGAAATTTAGGAAACCCTGGCTCGTGCCTAAGGCCACGTGTCCGTCATCACCAAAGTTGCCTCGGCTCGGGAATTTGGATACGAGAGGGGAAGGTCCTGAAATGAGCACCCCCACTCACCCGATCAAAGGATCGGCCTCTACTAAAGATGATATGTTATTTCATAAACACATGTGTTCTTATTCCGGTTATTAATCTAACTTACTATGTGATACGCACAGCATACAAGTATAGACTAAATCACTCGATTTGGAACAAAACATCTCATGTTTATTTTTCGAAAATGGTTAGAAGATGCTACTCGCAAGTAGGCTAAAGCGCGGATTTGCCACCCTCAAGTGGGCTTAAAACATGATTTGCCACAAACAAGTGGGCTTAAAACGCACATTTTGATGAATTGTTCCAATTCAAGCAATGAAGCCTTCATCCACAGGCATTCAAGCAGTTATAGTAGTTATAGCAGTTAAGCACATAGCCTCATGGCAAGCATACTAAACATGGCAACACTTACACGTATGCAAGGATGCTAAAGCATAAACACTTACAGTGTACTCCGAGCCAAAACAGAAACCAATTAGAAATCAATGCATGATCCTAATTATACAAGATGCCTAATGCAACACATGCAAAATGCAACTAAAATAGGCTCGGCTAGCTAAGATGGCATATAAATGCAACACTTGATAACATGCTTTGAAACACGTATTCAAGTAAGTGTATTAGAGTACAATACAGTTTGAATGATGCGCCGAGCCCGGTGCATGCAAGACAAATGAATGATGCAAACATGCAAAGTATAAGGTATGCTAATCAAAATATGTCCTAAACTAACCATCAAAAGCTGATAAGTTAAAGGGAGAAAGACGTGGGGTTGGAATACATTCACACACACACGCACACTTATTACAACATTTGCCCTCTCGACGGAGGGTCCGAATAAAAGCTAAGCTAATCAAAGCTAAGCTAATCAACTAAGCTAATCTAAGCTAAGCTAATCAACTAATCTAATTAAGCTAATTAGATTAATTATTACAAACCAATCAAATAGCTAGTAAACTACTTACTAATTATTACAACAATTAACTAATTAACAAATTAATTAATTTACAAATTCAAGCTAACTAACAAGTAAAGCTTTAAAACTATGCTGCCTCGGCTCTGTTCAAAGAAGCAGAATATGCATGCTCGGTTTTCGCCCCGAAAAGCTCTCCGATTTGCTCTTTAGAGGCTCTGTTTGCGGGGTGTCTTCAAGAACTCTCTGCTGAACCTTACCAAATCAAGGCTGGGGAATGCACCAGTGGCCTGCCGGCCATTGGGGCTTGCTGCCAGCCACTTGCCGGCCAACAATGCAAGGGTGCTGGCCATCTGTGAAGCACTATCGGCCACTGGTGTGCTGTGACACCGAACTGCAATAGAGCACAAGACAGACAAAATGGAGGGTCTCCCAAGGATATGTATGTACTATGCCACTCCTTATCATCTCAAAACATCAAGGGAGGGGCACTATTGGATCCGAAACCATCAATCAAGCATTTAGAATGCATGATGGCCAAAGATCCAATCTTGCACACATTGAATAAATGCAATGCAAACAAGACTCTAAATCCACTACCTCATAATGGATGATCAAAGGCAATAGAGACCACGGAAGATTGGCTCACTTTTATCACTTTGAGTATGAAGTGGACCAATCAACCTTATGTTCAACATAACGTTCGGTTGAACATGATGCAACGCAAACAACATGCTATGCAAACAACATGCTATCTTTCAAAGCTAAAGTGGCATGCATAAGACTCTATTATGTAAGCAATGCATGCAAGACATGTTTAGAGACCTAAGCAGTGAAACAAGTGAAGGAAACAACACTAGAAGCATGCCATACAAGGCTCAAACAACCATATCAGCTATGAACAAAGCTTAATCATGCCAAAACAATGGCCTAAACATGCTGGAAATGAAGCTCAAAATGCTAGAGGAACATGCACACATGTTGGTCTATAAGCAAGGCATAATACACAACCCTCAAAAGCTATGAAGAGGTGAAGTATATGAGAGTGTGACTACATTATATGCATTGAAATTACATGCTACATGGTGCCATACCATGCAAACATCACATGCATAACATGTTAAAGGCCTCAAAACTCAAAGCTGGTCAAGGCCCTTTACACTATAACCATACTAAGCAATGCTCAAATGACCTTGACCATTCAAAACAGACCTAAGGCAGGTCAAAATAGTAGCAAAAACATGCTAGACTTGCAACATAGATGGCAATAAAGATATGCTCATGTATTAGCTCACAAACAAGGCATAAAGGCACAACTCTAAAACACAATGAAAGAGTGATAAACATGAGAGTATGACAGTAAAACATGCTCTGAAATCACATATTAGATGATGCCATATCATGCAAACAACCCAAGCAAAGCATGCTAGCGGACTCAAAACACAAGACTAGTAAAGCCATTTACACTATAGCTATGCAAGGCAAGCCTCAACAGCCCAAGACCACTCAAAACAGAGTTAGAGCATGCTAAAACATTAGCAAAAATGTGCTGAGATAGAGCTAATACATGCTAGAATGATGGACTAACTCTTTAGGCATTCAAGGCTATTAAGCAAGATTACACTACAAGTGTAAGAAACAAGCAACCAATAACTAAACCAGCCTAAAACAGAGTTATAACAGGTCCAAAAAGTCACAAAAACATGCTTGAACTAAGCTTCAAAAAGGTAGAGATGCATGCTCATTTGGTAGGCCAACAACACATGCTAACAAGGTACAAAGGGGGGGGCACCCCCACATATTTTGGGTCCCAAAACCCACTTTCCACTACTGAAATTCCTCTGAAATTCAATGGTTAAAAGGCCAAGAGAAGGTGATCTCAAAGGCCTTAAGAGATGACACAAAGCAAAGCAAAACAAGCCATCAAAGGGGGTGAAACACCCCTAACTCCAAAAACACTTTAAACTACCATTTTTAAGCCTTAAAAACAAAGGTTTTTGTAGTTGACAACTAGGTCAAAATCAGCATGCAAAGGTGGCCAAGATTGTGTACAAAAATAAGCTTAAAAGAGAGAGATGCTCACCCTTGAAGCACAGCAGCAGACAGCCAACAAACAGCCACTTTTCTTGAGCCAAAACCAACCTTTAGCAGCCCAAAATAAGTTCCAAGGGACCTCATCCCAATGGTGATCAAGTTTGATCAAGGATGTGTGTGCAAAAGAGAAGTGCATCTACGCTTTCGTGCACAAAAAGGGCAAGAGAGAGTGAATTGTAGAGAGAGAGAGGTTTTAGAGAGAGAGGCTCCCAAGCTTTTTCCTAAATTGTTCTCAAATGTTCTAACCTTTGAATACCATAGAGAAAGCTCTCATATATAGCAAAATACAAGCATTTGGTCGAAAATATCTCAAGAGAGACAGCTGGAGCAAGCTGGAGGTAAATATCTGCAAAAAAAATGAGTTTTTCCATTGTTGGCCGGCAGAGGATCATAGATGGCCGGCACTACACCATCTCTGGCCGGCAAGGACCATCAATGGCCGGCACTGCATCATCCATGGCCGGCACCCTTCACCAATGGCCGGCAGAGAAAATCTGCTCTCCAAGTCCAACTTCAAATGGACATAACTCTTTCATCTGGACTCCTTTTTAGGTCATTCTTGTGTCCAAATTGAAGCCCTTGAAGTCTTCTTTCCAATGATGGTAGCCTCACTTCAAAATTCCAAGTGTGCAAAAAAGTTATGCCTGTTTTGGTGAAGCCGCTCAGTTTTAATCCGACCGGGATTTATGCCGAACTTCTTCTCAAACTTGTTTTCTTCTCCCCTCTCCTCTTTTCTTCAACTCCAAACCCCTAAACAAGGTGTCTTGAAAGATTTTTCAAAGAGTTCATCTCTCTTCCATTCATTTCTACTTTGTCCTTGCTTGGTTTACCGAAAAGCGCGACATTTAACAAAATGCGAGCGTCGGAACATCGTAGGAACTTTTTCAAAAACTATTTTGAAAGAGAGGGTTTTAAGGTCTCAAAATCTTTTGATCAAGATCGTTTTGGTCCAAAAGGGGTATGAAGTTCGGATTTGACTCTCTCATTGCCGAAGAAATCAACCCTTGCACTGCACAACTTTCATCACCAAGTAGATGATAAGTAGCGCCCAAGTCTTAAGGGCGGTAAAAAATGGGGTGTCTACAGACGTGCAACATCTTGCTGGAATGGCAGTTGTGTTGAACAGATTTATTAGTCGGTCATCAGATCATTGCAGGCCCTTTTTCAAGACTTTGAAAGCCAAGTTTTTTTGGGATGCAAAGTGCGACCGCACTCTGGTAAATCTAAAGGCATATCTTTATTCAACCCCAATCCTAGTCACACCATAGTCAGGTGAAGAGCTCTATCTCTACTTGGCAATTTCTCAGCATGCGGTAAGTGCGGTCCTCGTCTGAACTGAGGGGATTCAACACTTCTCTATCTTTTACGTCAGCAAGACACTGCTCCCAGCCGAATCAAGATATCTATCGCTTGAAAAATTGGCCCTAGCCCTCATGATGGCCTCCAGAAAATTGGCGCACTATTTCTACGCCCACACGATAGTAGTGTTATATGAATTTCCGTTTAAGCTATTCTTTGAGAAGACGGATTTTACCGATAGAATTTTGAAGTGGACTGTAGAGCTGGGGCAATACGACATCAAGTTCCAGTCACGCACAACTATCAAAGCTCAAGCCCTTGCCAACTTTGTGGCGGAATTTTCCCCTGGCACTCACCCGTTTGTCCTATTGAGTTGGCTAGTGCGGATTTGGCACGGCCTACGGTTTCGTCTACACAAAAAAGAGGTGAGGAACAAGCAATAGAATGGCAAGACAATGTCAGGCTAGCAGGGCAAGAGTGGGCCGACTTACCAACCAACTAAACTAATGCGCATGCGGATAAGCTGCGTGCAGAACTGACCAGTGCTTTGTATTTGAGAAACTCTTAAAACCCCTCCGACTGTTGGAAGTTGTTCATTGGAGAGATGTGGAAGCTTTTTGTTGATGGAGCCTCCAATAAACATAGAGCCGGGCTGGGGGTGGTATTAACCTCACCGGACAGACTAATCATCGAACATGGCATCACGCTCGGATTCCCAGCGTCGAACAATGAGGTGGAGTATGAAGCCTTCCTTGCTGGTCTGAAGAGCGCTCTACAGATGAAAGTATCAGAGCTTATGGTATTCAACGACTCCAAACTAGTGGTCAACCAGGTCTCGGGGGAGTATGTGGCCAAGGATGAAAAGATGGCTAAGTATCAAGTGTTGTTACGTGCTGAGATTAAGAAATTTGCCGCGATAAGGATGGAACAGATAAACCGCAAAGAAAATAGTAAGGGAGACGAGCTGCCCGGCTTGGCGTCTATGTAGGCCGCCTTTCCTAATCTGTTGATGATTGAATTCTTGCCCAGACCTAGCATCGAGGAACCAGAGGCATCCGAAGTGCTTTGTACCGACCTGGGACCGTCCTAGATGGATCTCATCGTTACATTCCTAAGAGACCGAGTCTTGCCCATCGAAAAGAAGGAAACCAACAAGATAAGGGCTAAGTTAGAGCGGTTTTGGCTCTCTCCATCTAGGGCCTTATATAAAAAGTCCTTTACTGGGCCGTACCTTAAATGTGTTCACCCCAGTAAGGTTGATGCTTTCCTCTTTGAAATTCATGAAGGCATGTGTGGCAGCCATATTGGGGGCAGATCATTGGCGTACCATGCCATCTCTCAAGGCTATTGGTGGTCGCGTATGTAGGGCGATGTGCATAAATATGTTTGCAAATGCAAAAAATGTCAAAAATTTGCTCACCAAATCCACCAGCTGGCTAGAGAGTTGCTCCCTCTGACAAGTCTTTGGCCATTTGCGCTTTGGGGGCTGGACATTATAGGACCATTTCTGACCGCTCCAGGTAATCACAAATTTTTCATCGCTGCTACTGACTACTTCACCAACTGGGTAGAGGCCGAGCCATTGGCCATCATAAGGAAAAAGATGTAAAGAAGTTTGTCTGGCAGAATGTCATCACTCGTTTCGGCATCTCAAAGGCTCTCATTTCGGATAATGGCACACAGTTTGAAGGGAAACTTTTCCACGGATTTTACGAAGAGTTGAAGATTGAGTTTTATAACTCTACACTGGCCTACCCTCAATCAAACGGTCAAGCTGAAGCCTCAAACAAGACTATCTTAGACGGGCTGAAAAAACGATTGGAGAAGGCCAAAGGGAAGTGTGCTGAGGAACTCCTCAATGTGCTCTGGGCATACCACACTACACCAAGACGCTTGATCGGGGAAACTCCATTTGCCTTGGCTTATGGCATGGAGACAGTCATACCATTGGAAATCGGCATGCCAACCATCCGATCGAAAAGTTTTGAGCTAGACTTGAACAGCAAAGCTATAGCCCTGGAAATGGAACTAGCTGAAGAAAGAAGGGAACGGGCATTAATTCACATTGTAGCCTACCAACAAGAGCTTTCTAAGAAATACAACAAGACCGTGCATCCAAGGCTATTCAAGGTTGAAGACTGGGTCTTGAGGAAGGTTATGGGCAACACAGTGGTCCCTGGAGAGGGCAAGTTAGGAGCAAATTGGGAAGGGCCATACAAAATAACTAGCCTTGTTGGCAAAGGGGCATACCATCTGGAGGACTTGAATGGCAAAGCCATACTAAGGCCATGGAACGCGGTCAACCTCAAGCTATTTTACTTTTGAAATGTAATCTTTTTTCCATTTTTTATTTTTGAAACTTGGCCTTTTTTCACTACATGTAATGTATGATGTGCAATGGAATATAATCACTTCTTTCTCTTGTATTATGTGTTTCTATGTTACAGTATTAAGCTACTGAGTGCTAAGGGAAATTAGGTATTAGTAGCGATGGTCCACCGTGCAGAATATTAAGGCACAAGATTGGGCTGAATTCATTCAACTAGGCTGACTTTGCCCACCGTGCAAATAGTTCGCTTGTTCCGAGCTGATTTTGCTCATATTTGCCCGTGCTAATTTCGCTTGCCATCATCGAACTGAGTTTGCTCACATATAAAGCAAGTTGGTGACATGCCAACCTCCACTTCAGCCTAGCTAAAATTGCTCTCCTCCGAGGAAAAAGTTGGTGTTTTGCCCAACTTGTGTTAGAACCAAGCTGATTTTGCTCACAAAAAAAAAAAAAAGGGTTGTGCCCTCCAGGCTGACTTTGCCTGTCGCTCAAATAGTTGGTGTTTTCCTTAACTGTGTCTACTTGTTCTGAGCTGACTTTACTCACCCGCTCAAACAATTGGTGTTTTGTCCTACTTGAGGTTGGAAACTGAGCTGACTTCGCTTGTTACCCTAAGCAGATTTTGCTCGTCGTCAAAATAGTTTGTGCTTTGTCTAAACTCAAGGAAAAAGTTGGTATTCTGCCCAACCTATGTTTTAAACCGAGCTGATTTTGCTTGCCGAGGAAAAAGTTGACAAGCGGACTTTGCTCATTCACCCGAGCTGACTTTGCTCGCGTTGAAATGAGTTTGCAATTTGTCTAACTCATGGGTTTTTTTTACCCTCCAATTAAGCTGAACTTGCTCGCCAATGAGCCAGTTATGCTTCCCCGATTTTAAAAGGGAATTTTACATGTATGCAAATTCAAAAGTTAATCCAAGCAGTTTTATCTCGGCAAGACTGAAAGTCATAGTTTTAATCATTCACACAAGGCAGACAAATTGCAGAAAGCAAACACACACGGTGAGCAAAAAGAAGCTGATATTTCATTGATGACACGATTCGATTACAATAGTAGAGCTCACAGCCCGATTGCATGAAAAACAAAAAAGAAAGAAATGAGCCTAGCTGTGCCCTAGTCAACGTCTATGGCGTCTTCCAGATTGCCCACCTCCTCTTATGCTACATTCTGCGCGGTTTCAGCGCTAGAATCCATGCCTCGTTCGGCAGTTGAAGGCTCCCGGTTACTGCTCGGCGTCGTCTCTTCTGATATGGCCAGCAGTGGGGTTTTGTCCGTTAGCTAGGGAGCTGGCTGATTTTCCGCGCTGGTCTCTTGAGTGTCATCTATCAGCTTTTGCTGCACGGTGGCAGCGTACGCCTGCATATAGAGAGGAATGAAGGCAGGTGGGGGTTATTGAACACCTTAACTCTGCGCATCTGACCGAGTTTCTCTGCGGTTGCTTTCCAGCCGCACTGAAAGAATGTCTTTTGTTCCCGTTACCTACCGTGCATACACATTTTTCCTTTCGACGTTGCCCCGATCTTCAGCATCATTAACTTTTTTTTTTAGTTCGGCCTTATGAGTGGCGCAGAGCTTGCGCAGTTCGACCATATATCGCTCCTTTTTCATTTGCATGACATTTTCTTTCTCCTTCTCGGCCTTCGCAAGCTTCTCAGCTAGGAGATCCCGCTCGGCTAACACTGTCTCGCTTGAGGTTTTTCAGCTTCTCCATCTCAGCTGTCTTGGTCTTGTTATCATTTATTGCCTCCCGTAGACTCTGCCGCATAGAGATCATGCGCTTATGGGCGAGGTAATTTTTTTTGCTCAGCCTGCAACGAAGAAGATGTCAATGCTTGCCAAAATGATAACTTGTTAACCAGGAAGGTCGTTTACATACCAGAACAATTGATTTCGCGGCTGACCTAAGGACTTTCAGGTCGGAAAGCTCTTTATGCCTCTTCATGTCAGCTGGAAGAAGCAGGCTTTTAGTTAACTGGAAACTGAGCGAGTAGTCCTTATCAGCATACACCGAATCAGACGTGCTCACTGCTTGGCCCTTGTACTTTAGTTCAGGCGACCAGACCAGGAAGGCAGCAGGGTGTACGGATTGCTCGGGCAAGTTTTGTTCAGTCTGCTCGCCCTAATCCGTAGACGACATCTTGGTCAAATCTTTATCGACCAAGCGTTGTTCGGTCGAGCCTCGCCTTTGCCTCTTTTTTGCTTGATCAGAAACTTGCTTACTGGCGAGAGCCAGCACTAGTCCCTCCTGTTGCACGGCTGGCCAAAAGAATTGGCCCCCTGCCGTCTGTGTTGACTGTGAGTCACTCAGCTCATCCGTGATCATCGATTTGATGGCGTAGATTTTTCTCATCTCTTGTTCAGCAGTCAGGGAGACAAGTTTGATTGGCGAAACAGTTGGATTTGGCTCTGGAGAGGGGGCATAAAAGAAAATTGGTGACCCTACTTTTGCGCGGTGCTGTGTGCCTATAGCTCGATTCGTATTTGAGCAGCTTTTGGGCCTCTATTTCTTCGACCAGATGCCGAAGAGCAACCCTTATAGCCTCTCGGTTAGCGTTGGAGTAATCGTCTGCCAAGAGTTTGTAATTTGTAAAAATGAAGCAAGAGTTAGATTGACAAAGACAAATCAAATCCAAACAATTAAACCGTGCTATAACGCTTACCAGCGCTCCCGAAATTTTTACGTATGTACCAGCTCGGTATGGGAGCTTCGGTGTCTTCATAATTTCCAAACACCCACAAAAAGTCATCATCGTTCATCTCTTTATCTGGGTTACCCTCTACAAGCTTTGCTCGGTCCTTTCTAACCTTCAGGTACTAGCAGAAGCCACCTTTATTCTTACTAAGTGTGTATTGGTGAAATATCTCGACAAGGCCGAGATTCAGACCGAGTATCCGATTCAGTGTGGCCACGTCGTTTATTATTTTGTATGAGTTGTTGGAGACTTGGGTGGGGCATAACCTAGTCTGCCTCAAAAATTCATAGACTAGGGGTTGGACCAGGAAGCGTAAGCCGCCTTCCACAATAGACACGATTGTGAAGGGGCATTTGTCCAATTTGCCCCAAGGAGTGTCTCCTTTCTTAGCCAACTCCAGGTGGACGTCGTCTGGAATGTTGTATTCTCTACGAAACTCGGCCATTGCCCTAGGCGAGCTGACCATAAAGCGGTATTTCCCCATTTATCTCAGTTTTATTCTATATAGTAAATTTGATAGTATCTCGGTCAAAATTGAGCTGCTCAGGTGATTATTTGATCGGTCTTTGAGCCTCACCGATGGTGATGTTGAGGTGTGCTTGGTCGGTCCTAGTTTTTGCATTAGTAAAAAATAAGTGCAAGTGTTAGCACGGCATCGAATGCGCGGCTACCAAAATATACCTAGCTCGGTTAAAAGTTTCCGCTAAGCTAATCAATGTTATCTTAGATATCGTTTTATCTTGGTTGTGAATCCTAAAGTGTTAGGCCGGTTCTGGGCCTCCATCTGAAAGGGTCGACAATTATCTCGGTTTAACACCCCACTGGTCTCTATCGCGGTCCAAATCGGTTGAAATTACCACAAACACATTATTGTTCAGTTTGGAACAATTTTAAGATCTAGAACGGAATTTCTGCTCGACTTTGCCCAGGAATTATACTGTGTATCCTAAGTACAAAGTTTATATACTAAAATGATGGGGAATGAGGGGCACGGGAGCCTCTATTTGTGTTTTTGGTTCCGATTTTGCTTAGGTTCTATGAATATCTATCAACTTTACCCCAAAAGAGTGGAATCAACAAGGTATTAATAGTCCTAAATAAGAAGAAAAATGAAAAACAACAGAAGAGGAAAATAAAAAAAATAAAAATAAATTTGAAGAAAAATTCGAAGACTTACCAAACACGATGAGGGATCTTGATCCGCATGGAGAAGGAGCTTCGGCAGAGGATGACGAGTCTGACGAAGCAAGAATGACGGTGAGAAGCGTGAGCAACAGTGATAACGACGGCGACTGCCAAGGCTCTAAGATAGAATATGGTGTTAGGCCGTGAAAGAAGAATTCGGTACGCGTTATGTGGCCGAATTGGATCTGCACTGAATATGGTGCAACACCAGATTAGGATCGTCCGAGATGTATTGGGCTGAGCTATGGTGTTGGGCCAGACCCGGTTGAACAGGCCCACGACGGGAACGAGCTGTCAGCGGTTTGGATTGCAGTTGCGAAGACAGACGATCCATGAGACCACAGTGAATAGTAGAAATGCCGAACAGCGTGCCTGACTTTAGTCGGCACTGATAGGTCAGTTTGGTTCAACCACACGTTAAGCAATCCAACGTGGTGTTATGTTTTACCAAGTAATAGCTCGGTTCAATATTCTACGTGAGCCAATGACGAGAAGAGGGAAATCCACTCCTGGTATGCGTCAATACCATTTGGCAGTGCGATAAACACTGTTTGGCAGTTTCGGTCTCTACACGTGTAAGAAAAGTAGAGGAGAGTACAATCGCCTGTCCAGGAAGGACAACAGAGGTAATGTGCCCACAATCTCTGAGGCTGCATGGCCAGCCTTGAAAAGGAGGAAGAGACACACGTTAGAGGTAAGCAACCTGAAGCTATTTTTGAGATACTCTCTCTCTAGAAAGTACTTTGCCTTCTCTCTTCTTCTCCAAGTGCGCTGACTTGATCGTCGGAGGGTTTATCCAGCAGCACATCGCCGGATAGCTCACCGTCTTTCTGTTCTCAAGTTAAGCGACGCTATGTGAGGCTTGGACTCAAAGAGTACAGAGAACGACAGATATTTCCTTCCCATACAATTTCCATTTCAGATCCATTAAAAATTTTATTATTATATGTCAACATCAATTAGTAAAACAAATATAAGTCATTTGCATAAATGTTTGGGAAATTGCAATTCATCAAAAAAAAAAAAAAAATCAAATTAGTGGTAAAATTTATTAATTTTAACAATTAAAATTATAAATATTTTATGAATATTCAACTAATTTGCAATTTCCCCTAATGTTGTGTTTGGTTGGGGGATTTGAGTAGGGATTTGGAAAGGGAAATGAAAAAGGTAGATGAAATGTGAATAAAACATACTTATATTTCACTTAATTTCACACACCTTTCTCATTTTTCTCTTCAAATTCTTTTTCAAATCTCCCAACAAAACACAACATAAATGTTTTTCCAAGAACAGTACAAGAAGGTCTAGAGATGAAATTAAAGCAATAATGTTATCATTTGATTTCACAAAGCACTTGTTTAGCATAAGGATTTAGTTGATTTTTTAGTTAAAGTAATTATAAAAATGACAAAATAGATTAAAAAGTGAATAAAAGAAAATGTCACATTTAAACCATAATTATTATTTTTTTTTTTACAAGAGTTAAAAAAGTTAAAAAGTTCATTCCAAACAAAACTTTTTAGTATCAGACTAAAATAATAATAAAAAAAAATCCATATTCCAAACTAACCCAAAAGAAAGTAGGACTCACTAATAAATAGGTGTAAGATATATTATTTTTGTTTTAGTTATAATAAGTTGAGAGCAAAGATGTTTACAAAATTTGGTAGTTTAGAGCATCTCAATGCTTCATCAAATTTTTAAGTTTGATTTGATATGATACACTTCAACGGCAAAGAGTAAGTTTCAGCAATTCAACTGGTTATTTGGCTAATTGTTTTGTCGGTCATCCGATGAAGAGTTAATTTTCATCAATTTTTTTTTACAAAATTCTAATTCATCTCAAAATTCAATTGTCCGAGAGGTTGTTTGGTCAGTCAACCAGCCGGTCGTTTACCAACGACCACATGTAAAATTTGATGAAATGATAAAAACTCCCTTGATTTGATAAAAAAAATATACCATTCCTTTAATTTGATATCAATCTGATAAAATGATTAAAACACTATTTTCATAATTTTTTCATTTATTAATATGACTATTTTGTAGAGTGAAAAAATAACGAAAGAAATTATACTATATAAGTATATATTGCATTATTGATTTAGAAAATAGAATTACGTTGTGTTTGGTTGGAAAATTTTGGAAATGATTTAGAAAGAGAAAAGGAAAATGTATGTGAAATGTGAATAAAATATTTCTAAATTTCACTTAGTTTCACCAATCTTTTCTCTTTCTCTTTCTAAATTTCTTTATAAATCTTCTAACTAAATACAGTGTTAATGAATGTCTTCAAATTGGAAAACAAGAAGTATGTGGCGAATTTGAATGTTGTTGAAACGTTGGTGTCACCTAATGAATGCGTACATCACCTCTCTATTTATAAGTAACATGATAAATTTAAAAATTGTATTTTATATTTTATCTAGAAATATCAATTTATGATTTAATTAATTTATAATTAGATCTCATACTATATTAATTCAATTTCCATCACACAAATATATTATCCAAATAAACGTGAGACAATTTTTATGGAAAAATAAGATTAGTGCGAGTCATATATCAATAAGTCAATGTTAATACAATTTCAATTGGCTGGCTCATAAGAGATGACCTTTAGTTGGCCCTAGACTAGGGATGGCAAAATGTCCCGATCCGTTGGGTCTCTGACTCTCCCCAACCCTAATTTGATGGTTTTGGGCGTAGCTGAATATGGTATGGTCGAATTTGGAGAAATTTAAAAAAAAAAAAAAAAATCGATTCGGTTTGGGTCGGGGGACAGGAGAGAGTATTTGTTTGGAAAATTTACCCATAAGTCCTAGTTTCTGAAAAGTTGAACCATTTAGTCCTAAAAGTTTTCTTATACTCCATTTAGTCCCATTTTAGACATCATCATGATGTTCATGATGTAAATGAACATTGAAACATTGTAATCTGATGAACATTGGATGTTTGAAATCTAATGTTTGTAACATTAATCTGATGTTTGAAACATTGTAATGGGACCTTTCAATCTATAAGAAAACTTTTAGGACTAAATAGTGTATAAGTTATTAATTTGGGATTTATTGGTGCATCCCCCTATTTGTTTTACCCAAACCCTACACAACCCGTAAATATAGTAATAAATAAATAATAATATTACATATATATATAATATTGTTGAATTTTTATAGAATATATATAATATCAATTGAGTTTTTATGATGTGTTATATATATAATATAATTTTAATATATGTATAATTTATAATATATATTTTTAATTATAACTAGAATTTTCTAATTTTAATTATTAAATTTTAATATTATTATTAAATTTCTTAACAGATCGTGTAGGGTTGGAGTGGGAGTTATATTTACAGGTCTGGACTTGAGTTTGGGTGGGAGTGAGGGAGAATTTCATGAGAGTCAGGTCAGGAGTAGGGACAAGCGACAAAAATGAAAGTGAAGTAGAGTAGGGATCCCCCAATCCATATCTTATTTGTTGCCATCTATCAAATACCTCAATATAAGGAATTAGGGGTGGGCGCGGGTCGGTTATGGCCACGAAACCTCTAATCCACCATCCGTCCGCCAGATTGGCGGATTGGAGAAAATCAATCCGCATCCATCTGCCAATTTGACGGATGTGGATTGAGCGGATTGGCGGATTGGCGGATGAATGTGAATCGGTTTGGTGATTTAATTTTATAAATTTTCAACATAATTCAATTTGTGCACTTCCTTAAAAAAGAAGAAGAAGAAAGTATTATAGTCAATGACTTAAAAAAGTATTATAATCACTGCATGCCTCATCCAAAGAAAGTTCGAAATTTTAGAATATTACAATCACTACATGCTTCATCCACATATTATAATTACAGCACACCTCATCCACATAAATTATTATAATATGTTGTGATTCTTAAAATATAAAAACAATTTAAACCACCAAAACTATGAACATAGCAGTAGTAGAGATTGTATGCCTTTGTATTGTTATATCTATATATGTTTTTGAAACAAAAACTAACCATCATATATCTTCTTTTTTATTTACTATTTTTAGAGTTAGATTTAAAAAACCAAAAAATATAGATAAATAATTCATTTAGTTTTTTCAATTCAAAAAATATATTCAAGTTGAAAACTCTTTTTCAACAGAATATATTCAACAAAATATTTTAACTCTTTTTCAATTAAAAACACAAACAGAATATCTAAACAAATTGAAAACACAAAGTCTTACAAATTACTAGGGGTGCTTCTGGTTTGGCGGTTTGGTTGCGGCCAAATGAACCTCAAATCCGCCATCCGTCCAAAATTAGGTGGATTGAAAAAAATCAATCTGCATCCGTCCGCTCATCATCACGCATCCGTCCAAAATGCGGCGGATTGATTCGGTTCGATTCATTTGGACGGATCGATATATCCGTTGTTCACCCCTGTAAAGAACATTGATGTAGAAACTGATGCCACAACAATTTGGCAACTCATAATGGGTAATAAACTCGAGCAACCTCATTTTTTTTTTGGATTGTAAGTGCCTCATGGTCTAACTAGGAGTGATAGAAATTAACCACATCTATTGAAAAGTAAAAATGATTACGCTGATATGTTGGCCAATGAATGAAGCTTGAGGAATGAAGGCGTGTTTATCTATCATATTATTCGTGTTTGTATTAAGCAAAAACTTTGTAATCATGCCAGACGGATCTCGTATTCTAGACTACTGTGTAACTCTCACTAATTTTTCAACAATATGTTTTGTTTTACCCAAAATATAAAATAAATAAATAAATCAAAACCAATTAGTCAGAAATAAATAAAATAATAATATTATGTTTATTAAATTTTAGCTCAATTATTTGAATTTGTGCTTGATCTAAGAGGATGCTAGTTGATATATCGAATGATAAAAATGACAATCACGATTGATAAAAATTATGCTAATAATCCAGTCACGTGAGTCAAAAAGAATTGAGTTACCTCTATTTCACTGAACAAAGCTTTTTTCTAAATAAAAAAAAAAAAAAGGAAGCTTGTAATAGCACGCATGATGATTCGCTTCCACATGTGGGTTCATAGATGGGGAAGTGAATGAAACTATAAAAACATATCTAAATCAAATATTTTTGTATCCAATAGTCAACTTTATATGTTTGGACTGCCCATATGAGACGGTTGAAACATAGAATTTGTACCCTTTTTTCCTCCAAAAAACACAGAGTTGGTACTCTTCTTTCCTTAGAAAAAAGATATATATATAAAAAAAAAAAATTGAATTTAATTTTAGAATTATGATTTGAGTATAAAATTATGTTTTGAGTTTTAAATTCTTGAATCATGATTTAGAAAGATAAAATTTATTTGATTATGAGTTTTTGGAAATAGTTTTAGAACGATTTGTAATTTTTTTTTTTTGATTGATTGATATATAGAATGTGAGGGAATATGAGAGGAGAGATGAGAGAAAAAACGTGATTGATTGATTGATTAATAATAAAAAAGAAAGAAAAGAAAAGAGGAGTTTTGAAAGTAATTTTGAATTTTATTTTAAAAATATGTTTAGTTAACATGCTTCATACAAATCATAATTTAAAAACAAAATCATAATTTGAAAAGTAAACCAAATGCTACTTGGCAATGTTTTGAAAATCAGACCGGTGAGCGAACTGGAAAAAGGGACCAGGTAGATGGGTCACCAGTTCAACTGTCGGGTTAAAGCGGTTGAACTGTGACGCCATAATTAATATTATATAATTAAAAAATATAATTATAAATTATAAATAAATAAATAAATATGTATATATATATAAATACTCAAATAAAAATAAAAATTGTTGCATAGTATTTATTAATAATATTTAATAAAGTCATAATTGATAAGAAAAAATTACTTGTTTTAAAGAAATTAATTTTTTTTAACATTACCTCTAAATAAATTGATTGAATGCTAGATTTAATTTTGAAGGGAAATGAAATTTTCAACTCTCCCTCCAATCAATATGATTCAAATAATTTGATTAAATCCTACATAGAATTTTGTAGGCTTTGAAAAATCTTTTCTTGTAAATAGCAATAGATTTTCATAATTTCCTCAAGCTTTCAATGAGATTCCTCCTTATGAGAGGAGACTCTTGAAGTAAGAGTTTTTAATTAAAATTTTGAAATATATTTGTGTATATATATAAATACATAAGAAAGAAAGAAAGGAAATAAGAGAAAAAATAAACAAATAAAAATATACATAACAGAACCAGCTAGGTCTCAAAATGGGTCGCCGATTCGACCATCGGGTCTACTAGTTTTTCAATTTTACACCGATTTTACCCTTAGTCCGATTTTAGAGGATTTTTCGGACCGGAACAAAGCCTGGTTCCCGGTTCGACCGGCCGGTCCGATCCGGGTTTCTAAACAATGCTTGGTTCTCTTCCAATTAATAATCATAAAAAATGTTGATTTTTCAATGAAAAAAATTGATAACCAAATCAAGCAAAATGTACATATTCTAAAAAAATTTATAGTATGCACCTTTAAAAAATATTGTAGCACACACCCATAGTTAAAGTTACATACATTAGATTACATCAAATCATAATAAAATTCAATTTAAATGTGATTGGTTATGGTTAAGGAGATCAAAACAAAAGAGAGAGGGACATAAAAAATGATAAGGCATTGACAGTGTATTAGTCGATAGGGAGAAGAGAAAGGGAAAGAAAAGTAAGAAGGAAGATAACGGACTTGCTTTTAACTTCCTTTTATATTTCAATATAGTACTGTTAACCGACATCATAACATGTCCATTACAACACTTCACAAAACCACTAAACTAACAAACATTAACATAAAAAATTGAGTCTTATTTTATCAACTTCTCTCATGTAACACAACAATTTTAACATTTACATTGGATGAAAAATTATACTGTAGTCATAGGTCAAATTCATGTGGTGTCCCAAATTGTCTTTTGTCTTTTATTGGTTGAAATAGTAAAACTCATCACTTTTAAGTTTGCTTATAAGAAACAACAAGACAAGTGTTGTACAATGAATGACGTGAAGTTGTTAGCAAAAATTTGGTTCAGGTCAAATTGACAGAAGTGATTTGACGAAGAAACCAAACTTTTACAAACAACAATAGGTTAGACAATTGTGGTTGGTGTTCTATGCCTTGACAGTTTCAAAGACTTCTTTGGAGATTGTAATGTGAAGAAACAAATACAAACACACTAAAATGGTAATAAAATTGAAACTTGTTACTCAATTGTATTAATCAAACAACAAGTACAATTTTTGTTACACAATCGACAGGGAATAAGAAAGGTTACAAGAACCGAAACTAACTGCTAAAAGTTACTCCTAAAGTAAGGTAATCTACTCCTAAGTTAAGATAGACTACTCCTAGATGAAGAACTCTAACGAGCTTGATGTTTTGTTGATCCTTCTTTGTTGTATCTTTTTGCCCTATTTATACTGGTAGGTAGTTTCCTTCAAGACTTGAAGAACCACAATCGTTACAATATCATGGGCAGTTTCACACAGCCACTAACCTGCGTTATTTTCTTTTCCTTCACTTCTCATATAAATCCTTGAATGATGGAAATCTTAGTGTGCACGTGGCTTTACTTCGCTTTATAATCACTCTAGCTGCACCAACAAAACAAAACAAATAACAATAATAGTAATAATAACATGGTCATAATCACTTAAAAAATAATTTATGGTCTAAATCAATAGGCCACAATAAGATTGTATTTAGTCACAAGGAATTAGCCACAATTGACAAAAAAAAAAAAAAATATGGTGTTAACAATGCCCCCCTCATTTAAGGTAAAAATGAATTTTGCCTTAAATGATATAAAGGACAATTCATATTTACTAAAATTCAAAATAATTTTTGGCCATGATCGACAGGCCACAATCACTGGAAACTAATTTATAATGCAAATAATGCCCTCCAACTCTTAGAAATGAGATCACTCGATTTTTTGAAGAGTTTTATTACCATTATACCGAAATAGACATTACTAAATAATTTCCAATTTATATACGATTGACAGTATAATGCACATTTGAAGCATTTTCATCTTCAAAACAGACTTGTGCACATTCATGCATGGCCTTGCAAACACTTTTCTTCTTTTATTATTTTTATTGGCTAATACTACATGAACTTGCTATACCTTTACTGGTCATACTTAGCCAAATAACCATTGTTAATTATGCATTACATGCAATTGACAGAAAAAGTGTTCTTTAGCAATTGTTGTTTTGTTAACCATTTCATTAAAATTGAGTTTGAAAATTGAGTTTGGTGTGATCCACAAATCCAAAGTAAAATTTGAACATCAAAAGCCATAATACAAATTGGCTTTAAAACTTCATATATTTCATCATTCTGAATGATATAAAAAATATTGAATTCATAAACAGTTGGTTGTTTATCAATTTTAGCCATGTTTGGCTTAAAAACTGGCTTTTCTCCCTAATGATTTTTATCATCTTTTGCCCAAAAGGATTGTTGTTTATCATTTTTTTGTCCATAATTTTTAGCCATATTTGGCTTAAAATTATGCCCCCACGTTCATAATTTTTAGCCATCTTAGACTCAAAATTATGCCCCCAAGTAAATCTTCACCATCATTTTGTGATAGATTTTTAACATCTTTCGGGAGAGGGGCTGTTTTTTAATTTTAGCCATTGATGGCTTATAAAAACTCTCCAAAGTCATGTTATCTTCATGACATGGTGTGTTCATCCCTCGAGCCATATTATTTTCATACCTTGGCTCTTCATGAATAACGGTTTGCATTTTGTGAGCCAACTTAAAATTGAATACGGCGTTCAGTTCTTCAAACAATTCTTGTTTTTCATGTGGAAGTATGCTTTCCAATAATTGCTCTATTTGAAAAAGAAGAGCATTTTTGACTTTTACGAATGAGCAACTAGTTTGGCCCAAGTCTGAATCTCCATGCATATCCGTTTGCTCCTTTTTTGCCATCACTCCAAATTAGACAGGTCTCACTGGGCGTGCTAAAATATGTTAGCAAAAATTTGATTCGGGTCAAATCGATAGAGGTGATTCGATAGAGAAACCAAACTTTTACAAACAACAACAGATCAGACAATTGTGGTTAGTGTTCTATGCTTTGACAGTTGCAAGGACTTCTTTGGAGATTGTAATGTGAAGAAACAAATACAAACACACTAAAATTGGTAATAAAATTGAAACTTGTTGCTTAATTGCATTAATCAAACAACAAGCACAATTTTTGTTACACAATTGACAAGAATAAGAAAGGTTACAAGAACCGAAACTAACTGCTAAAAGTTATTCCTAAATTAAGGTAATCTACTCCTAAGTTAAGATAGACTACTCCTAAATAAAGAACTCTCATGAATTTGATGTTTTATTGATCTTTCTTTGTTGTATCTTTTTGCCCTATTTATACTGCTAGGTAGTTTCCCTTCAAGACTTGAAGAACCACAATCGTTACAACATCATGGGCAATTGGCAATATCATGGGCAGTTCCACACAGCCACTAACCTGTGTTATTTTCTTTTCCTTCACTTCTTCTTATATAAATCCTTGAATGATGGAAATCTGAGTGTGCACGTGGCTTTACTTCACTTTGTAATCACTCTAGTTGCACCAACAAAATGAATAAAAGCATAATAATAGTAATAATAATATGGTCATAATCACTTAAAAAATAATTTATGGTCTGAATTGATAGGCCACGATAAGATTGTATTTGGCCACAAGGAATTGGCCACAATCGGCCAAAAAAATAAAATATGGTGTCAACAGAAGTATAGCTCTAAGATCACCAAATAACTTCTCCCACATGAGATGCTCTTGTGACAATCGTAATTCAACACACACATATATATAAGCCTAACCAATCTCATAATGGAGAAGAAACCACCATCCCATTAAATGGAGAAGAAATAAATTACATAATAAAACTCCATAATAGGGAATAAATTATCAATCTTTGCATTAGTAATGTGTACTAAAATTTGATCACACGACCAAATCAAATCGTCCATAGAGATTTAGGGAACAAAGTTGAAGAGTACATGCACTACATGAAATCCACAACTTGAAACTAGCAACGAAAGTCCTAAATTGGTTGGTCAATAACAATATCTCTAAAAAAATAATCAAAAAATAACAACTCAAGTAATAAACACACAAATTAAAACGTACCTTTGACCCACATCTCTTTGTATAATAACATGTACCATCCTCTTTTTAGAAGTCAAACTTCACTAGTACATGAATAAAGTCAAACTTCACTAATACATAAATACCACTTAGCTAGGACTCATATTTTCTAATTGGATTGGGATAAACCTGTCACAAAAATCTCAACTTATCCAATTTTGGCCGGACTATCACTTAAGGTGTATGTTTTTTTTGTTTTTTTTTATGCAACATTTTTAAGTTATTGACTAATGAAATTTCAGCTCAAAGCATAGTTTGATGTGGTAGCTAAGAATATTTGGTCGATTTAGAGAATAGTGTGTATCATGCGTGGTAGGTGTATACACAAAGGTAGATTCGTAGTGTCGTTTAGTTTATTCTCATGTGCATTTTGGACCCTCTACCATTTGAGAGCCCCTTTTTTATTTTATATTTTTGAAATTGTTTTTGGATTTTTTATATTTAAAATAACCTACTTTTGTTTATGGAAACAAGAAAACAAAATTAAAAATGTTTTTTTTTTTTACATTTATATTCTCTAGAAAATTAAAACAAAAAACAAAAAACAAAAAACGAACACACGAAATTGTTTTCACATTGCGATAATGCTAATTATTTCCACCAAAAAAAATGAGAATGTGTATATTGAATTCATTTTCTATATGGAATTAATCGGTTACATTTGATAAAGATGGGAAAAAAATTAATGAAAAAGAGAGATGATAGTTCGATTATATTTGTTTTTCAATAAAATTTTGAAGGAAAGGCCCTTTTTTTTTTGGGGGGGGGGGGGGGTAAGTAATGAAGGAAAGGCTAACCAAACAAGTTTAACTTTTTTATTTGGGTAATATTTTCTTAACTTATTTTCAAACGAAAATGCCTCGTAGCTCGACTGCTACGAGGCTCGAAATGGCTCGAGGGAGAGAAGAGAGGAAACAGAGGAGAAAGAGGAGGGAGGGAGAGAGAGGAGAGGGCTCGTCGTGAGAGGGAGAGAAGAGAAGGGAGCTCGCCGCCGATCGTCCGTCGCAGCAGACCGTCGCCGATCGTCGTAGGGAGGGAGGAGTTTCGGACCGTCGATCGTCGTGGCCTCGCCTCCGGCCGTCCTCGCCCAGCTCCAGATCGTCACCGCCGTCCTCCCTCCGCCAGATCGTCACCGCCGCCTCCGCCTCCTCCTCCCCTGTTATTAGAGCCCCCTCCCCCTCCCCCATCTTCTTCCTCCTCCCCTGTTTTTCTTGCAACACAGACGAAAAAAAAAAAAAAAAAAAAATTCGAGACCCAAAACGACGTCGTTTTGGGTCTCGAGCCAGATTTCGAGCCTCGAATTCGAGCTACCAATCACTGCCGATTTTCAAAACATTTTATAATGTTAGAAGCCGTTGAAACAGATTGGAGCAAAAAATAATGTGTAACTGATCATTTAATGGAGTTTATCATATATTTAACATCAATCATATATTGAAAAAACAAAAAAAAAAAAATCATATATTGAAAACTACGCATTTTTAAGAGCTAAAAAAATTCTGGTTGTGAGTCTTTGATAAAGATTTGTTGCAGTCAGGATCTATGCCATCCACTGACAATTTCTAGCACATTTTTGTGAAAATATGGAACTATAGGTTCCGGATTGCCTTCAGTCTGGGTATGGTTTTGGGTCGTCTGGGTCTGGAGGGTGTTGTTCGGTCATGTTTAGATGATTTGAAGTGTTTATTTTGTAAAATTTTCCGTGCATATCAATCATAAAAAAATATTAATTAATTTAATAATTGTATCTTATTCAATTTGTCATAATTATTACCAAAAAAAAAAAGATGATCTATTTTAAAAGGTGCATTTGTCCTTGTTTTTTTAAAAATAAATACGATAAATTAAATATACTATGATTATCGAATTAATCTAATTTTTTATATAAATAATATATAAAAAAGACATAATAAAATAAATAATTTAAATTATTCAAATAGATCCCGCGATAAATCTCACCAACTTAAAGAGTAATCTCCAATTTAGATCTTAAGAGATCTTAAATGGAGAAATTAC
Source organism: Camellia granthamiana (assembly GCA_036172215.1). Taxonomy (NCBI): domain Eukaryota; kingdom Viridiplantae; phylum Streptophyta; class Magnoliopsida; order Ericales; family Theaceae; genus Camellia; species Camellia granthamiana. Next base: position 25,520,323 of record CM069905.1, on the reverse strand, counting down.
TCGTAAGTCCCATTTTGAAAAATGTTACTCCATCTAGTCCTGAGTGTTTTTTTATAAACCATTTAGTCCTTTTTTTACATCATAACATCAGCATCAAAATAACATCAAACATTACAAAATCATCATCAAATAACATCAAATATCATCATCAAAACAACACCAAACATTAAACATTATTCAACATCAATAACATCAGCAACATTTCTGGTTGGGGGTTGGATAGAGAGTACTGACAAACAACTCTTTGTTTCGATCCCGGAAGCAAAACAAATCGTGTAGATCCCAACCAAGACAAAGAAGATCAAAATTCTCTCTTTCAAATCGAGACTTCTATCTCTAATCTAGAATATTTGTGTGTGCCCATAAATATACAGCAGGTATATATATATACACAGTGAGAGAGAGAGAGAGAGAGAGAGAGAGAGAGAGAGATTGAGATTTTTGTGTACCTTTTTCGCTGATCAAATGTTAGATACGAAGTGGGACAGCAGATGAACGAAGATGGCGATCCAAGTTCAGATCTCGCTCCGCAATGACGCCGGACTCTCCTCCCACGATCCCCACCCCCCCTCCCCTCCGAGAATCGGTTTCTGGGTTCGACCCATCACCGCCGACATCATCATCAAATGGATTTTATTGATCTGGTTTTGGGATGGAAACAATAATGTTCCTGGAGAAAGGTCCTCCTTTCGATTGAATGAGTCTTCAACGGATTTGAGATCAACAACCTCAGATAAATCTACTGCTCTGGGTTGTTTTTTCCTAATATAAACACAACAACACATACATGGATTATTTGCCATGTATATATGTAGATTCACACAAAATTAATATGAAAAAAAGGGGCTTCAAAGCCGAGGAATTCATAGTTGAAACCGCCCCCACCGCCCCCATCGTTGTAATGTTGAATAATCTTGGGCAGTTTTATTTTGATGTTGCCATTCGTTATGTTGATGTTCAATGTTTTTTTAATCGTTTATTTTGATGTTTAATCGTTATTAAAAAAAAATATTTAATCGTTATTTTGATGATAATGTTGTAATGTTTAGTTTTATTTTTTAAAAAAATAAATCTGATGTTTGATGAATAATGTTTGATGTTTGATAAATAATCCTAATGATTAATAGTTGAAAATCTGTGTTTGATGTTTGATGAATAATATTTGATGTTTGATAAATAATACTGACGTTGAATAATGTTTGACGTTTGATGAATAATATTTGATGACGTTGGTGATGTTGAATAATGTTGGTGATGTTGAATAATGTTTGAATAATGTTGGTGATGTTGAATGTTTGATGTTGGTGATGTTGAATAATGTTTGAATAATGTTGGTGATGTTGAATAATGTTTGATGTTAGTGATGTTATAATGTTTGACATAAAAAGGCCTATAGTAAGCTTTTAGAGAAATAGGACCTATTAGTCTAACAAAAAACATTCGGGACTAAATGGACTAACATTCCTAAATTTGGGATTTATTAGTGCTTTCCCCATCTTAAACACTTGAAAAGAAACTCGACCTATTTGATAAGTCCATCGCAATGACCGAGAGAGATGGGTCCCATAGTGGCCAACGATACATTCCAACATTAAAAACCTAAAATTAGCATAAAATCACATGATTTATTTGAGAAAAATAAGGTATTGCAAACTTTGAATCACCATAGTAAACTCCTAAATTGCTTCAAGCCTCCTTTAAACTACCGCTGTGTCTTGGCAATTTGTTGATGAGTAGTTTCATAGCCATTCAGATAAACTCATGGACGGTAGGGATCATTTGTCTCAAAACAAAACAAAACCATAAAGAACCGTGATTTATACCCCCAGTGGGGGGTCGCGCCCCAGTGAGGTGGCACGCCCCCACTGGCTGCCCATCCAAAAAAAAAAAAAAAAAAAAAAAAAAAACTGTTTTCGGCAATCCCGGGGTGACACCTCACTGGGGGTTACCCCCAGCTGGGGGTACAAGGCATTTGCCAACCATAAAATAGCCGACACCCACAATCATCGTCTCCTCCTCCGCCCAAAATCCCAAACTCATCCACAGATTCCCAAACGCCAACCAACTTCACCCAACTCACCCCCACATTTCTCTCTCTAAAATCCCCCCCACATTCTCTCTCTACAACACACACACATATATATAGATATAGATATACATTATACATACACTGCTCTATCTCTACAGCAATGGCAGCCACAGCAGCTCAAACCATGTCAACAACCTTACTACTCTCCTCCCCCAAACCCCCCTCTCTCTCCACCTCCTCTTTCTCTCTCCTCCCCCTCAATCTCCGCCACCGCCGCCCAATCTCCCTCAAATTCTCCACCACCAAAATCTCCGCCATCATCTCCGTCGGCGACAAGCTCCCTGAATCCACCCTCTCCTACTTCGACGCCGCAGACGAGCTCCAAACCTTAACCATCTCCGACCTCACCAAAAACAAAAAAACTATCCTCTTCGCCGTCCCAGGCGCATTCACCCCAACCTGCTCCCAAAAACACCTCCCCGGATTCGTGTCGGCGGCCGCGGAGCTGAAATCGAAAGGGATCGACGCGATCGCCTGCGTGTCCGTGAACGACGCATTTGTGATGAAGGCGTGGAAGAAGGGGCTGGAAATCGAAGATGAAGTGATGATGCTGAGCGATGGGAATGGGGATTTCACGAAGGCGATTGGGTGCGAATTGGATCTGAGTGATAATCCGGTGGGGTTGGGAGTGAGGTCGAGGAGGTACGCGATGTTGGTGGAGGATGGCGTTGTGAAGGTGTTGAATTTGGAGGAAGGTGGTTCTTTTACTTTCAGTGGTGCTGAGGATATGCTCAAACTGCTTTGATCTCAGAGGTTGAATTGGGTATGTTTTCGCCTTTTTTTTTTTTTTGAATGATGATTTTGTTTTCGATCATGCTACAGAGCTCGAATTCGAGGCTCGAATCGCGGCTCGACACCAAAACGACGTCGTTTTGGTGTCGAGTTCTGTTTTTTTTTTTTTTTTTTTTTTCTTTCTTCCTGGTTTTGCAGAAGCAGAACGAAGAAGAAGAAGAAGAAGAAGAAGAAGAAGAGAGGGAGGAGGAGGAGGAGGAGGAGGAGGAGGAGGAGGAGGAGGAGGGAGGGGAGGGGGCCATAAAAATCGGTTGGTGGAGGAGGGGAGGCTGGGCAGACGGCCGGGGCAGACGACCTGCTGCTGCGACGGCGACTGCTGCGACGTCGGCGGGGCTGGGCAGACGACCTCCTGCTGCGACGGCGACGGCGACGGCGAGGCTCTGCTTCTCCTCCCTTCCTCCTCTCTTCTTCCTTTGCTCGTTTGCTTGAACTGGGCAAAAAAAATTCGAGCCGTGTTTCGAGCCTCTCCGTTCGAGCTCTCGATCATTTCCGTTTTGTTTTTGGGTTTATAATTGGAGTTTTAATTAATAATAAAATAAAATGGATGGATGAAATTTGATCACACTTGTTTATTTTTATTATAATCTTAAATTTAAAAAATTACTAGTGTTAGATAGTCAATTTTATAATAAATGAAAAACGGTTTGTAAAATGATCTGAAGTGAACCATTTTGAGAAATTAACTCAATTGCTTATGCGAGGTCAACTCAGTTACACTACGTTTGAAACTTAGGCTAAGTTTAGGAAGGCTAAATAAGTGTATTTTTTGAATTTTTATGAGATATGGGTTGAATTTGGGTTGGGTTTGAAGTGATGTTTTAGAGAGGTGATGTGACTTAAATAAGATGATGTAACTTAAATAGAATAGTGACTTTTTAACTTTTTGAATTTTTTTGAGGAGGCCAAACTTGGCCTTAGGAGAGAAAAAAAAAAAAGAAATAATTACTTAAGTTATAAGAAAAAAGAAAAAAATGAAATGATTGTAATTTCTCTTATTTTTATTTGGATAAGGAAAATATAAAAGAAAAGAAATGATTGTAATTTCTCTCATTCTTATTTGGTTAGATTTCATTAACAGAAAAGAAAAGAAAAGAAATTATTTTATATTATATTACCAAAATAACCTTTTTATATTTTTAATCATTTTATTTTTTTTATTTTTATAGGGATAAAATTGGTATTATGAAAATAGTGATTTCTTTTCTCTCCTAATTTTTTCACTTTTGGGAAAATTAAAAATGAGACTTATAAGATAAATGAGTTTCTCTTAATTTCTTTCCATTTCTCTCAACTTAAGTTATCCAAACAAGTAAGAGAAATACATATCTCTCAATTTCTTTTATTTTCTCTCCAAATCATCTAATCCAAACATAGTGTTAATGCCATTTAAGTTTTTTTTTTTACAATAAAAAAATAAAAATAATCAATCACATCACCATAGACTCCAAAGCGCCATACAAACGAAGCCTTCACTTGGCAATTGATTTTTTTATTTTATTTTAGGGGCAATTACAATCTAATTGAGTGTAAAAAAAATATTTACAGATAAATGAAAAGTTTATAATTTTAATTATTAATATTTATAAAATTTATTGTGTGTTCCTCCCCCCTTCCAAATTTACACTGAATTGTAATGTTTTCTTTATTTTATACCTGTTGATATCATAAATATGCAATTTTTATCATTATTTATTATTTATATAATTGTAAGACATGTGGCATCCTCCTACTCATTTGGAGGTTATAAGAAGTTATAAAGTGTAAAAAGATGATGGAGAATAAAGTGGAGAACATGGAGCATGAAGTGGAGGTTGAAGGAAGTTATGGAAGATCATGTAGTCTGAAATTGAGGAGATGGAAGAGTGTGTAGTTTTAAGTAATTTTTTTCTACAAATGTTTGCTTATAAATAGCCTTTTATGGCTACATTGTAAAAGATCCAGAATTCAAATCAAAGACAATTAATTTTAATATTTCTTGGTATTTTTCTTATCGTAGGAGTAGTTTAACATAGATTTATATTTCGAAGTATTTATTTTCAGTATTTTCTTTTCGAAGCATTTTATGCACTTCCTTTTTAAAGTATAGGAGTAGAGGTAAGTAATTGTTACTTTGATTGTTCATTCAATCATCTTTTTCCGTCTCCCTCATTCTTCTTTTCTTTAACACTAGGCAATTTTGAAATCTTTTTCATTGAGGCAAAAGAACCGTCAACACAATTGCTTGATAATTGATTTGAATTTAATATGTAAGGATTTTTGAATTCTTATTGGCACGCTCGCATTTATTATATTTTTTTCATAAGAAAAATAAGCCAACAATACCAACCTAACCTTTTTGTTTCAAATTGATCTCTCTTAATAATTTGTCTTAATATTTGGCCAAATAGTGCTATTTTCCTCCCTGGGACATTAGGCATCAGTATTTACAATTTGAATTGAACCTAATATGCTCTCAACTAATTTCTCCATCTATGATGTGAAGTTTCAAGTTCAACTCCAATAAAAAAAAGTTTGATATATTTTATGGTATAATTGATTTATTTCTCCCTTATTATAGCGGTTGTATGTGGTTATATAATTAATATGGATGGTTGCACTTTGCTTGTTGAGCTTGGGGGGTTTAGTGGATTGGTTATTAGATTTTGTTAAAAGGGTTTAGTGGAATGGTTATTAGATTTTGTTAATTTTCGTTGTTTTGTTTTTGGGTTTATAATTGGAGGTTGAAACTTTAAAGGAGGACTGTTTTGGTTTTGATTAATAATAAAATGGATGGTTTGATTTTATGTAATATGGTACACTTGTTTATTTTTATTATTTTAAATTTAAAAACTTACTAGTGTTAGATAGTCAATTTTATGATAAATGAAAAAGGGATTGCAAATGAACTAAAGTGAACCATTTTGAGAAATTAACTCAAAGTCAATTTTATGATAAATGAAAGAGAGTTTTTTTTTTTTTTTTTTTTTCCATAAATCCATCTTTAATTACTTATGTTCCATTCAACCCATATTCTTTTTGACTATTCCATTAGGTCCTATTTGAGATAAGAAGACCAAAATACCCCTTTCATCTACTTATGTTCTATTTAGTTCATATTATTTTCTTATGTTTCAATAAGTCTATGGGTGACATAATTACCAAAATACCCCTAATGTGAATGTTCACACCGTCAATGTGAATATTCATATCGTCAATGTGTAGGGGCCCGACCCATGTACAATGTGAATATTCACATTGACATGTTAACATTCACATTGATAGAAATGTAAAATTAGCCCGCGGCCCGGGGCGAGCTCGGTCCAGCCCGTGACAATGTGAATATTCACATTGACATATTAACATTCACATTGATAAGACTGTAAAATTGGCCCGCGGCCCGTGGGCGGCTCGAAGCCCGTGGGCAGCCCGGGGCGAGCTCGGCCCGTGACAATGTGAATATTCACATTAATATATTAACATTCACATTGATAGGAGTGTAAAATTAGCTCGCTGCCTGTGGGAGGCCCGAAGCCCCGCCCGCTGCCCGGGGCGGGCCCGGCCCGGCCCGTGACGATGTGAATATTCACATTGACATATTAACATTCACATTGATAAGAGTGTAAAATTGACTCGCGTCCCATGGGCGGCCCGAAGCCCGTGGCGGCCCGGGGCGAGCCCAGCCTGGCCCGGCCTGTGACAATGTGAATATTCACATTGACATATTAACATTCACATTGATAGGAGTGTAAAATTAGCCGCGCCGCAGCCCGTGGGAGGCCCGAAGCCCGCCCGCTGCCCGGGGCGGGGCTCGGCCGGGCCCGTGACAATGTGAATATTTATATTGACATATTAACATTCACATTGATAAGAGTGTAAAATTGGCCCACGGCCCGAAGACGACAGCCTCGGGTCGGGCCGGTGGGCCTGGGCCTAGGCTCGAGCTTAGGCCGGGCTTGGGTGGGCCTGGCCATTTTTTTTTAATTCTTTTTAATTTTTTCTACCAAAATTTTATTATTTTTCACAAAAAAAGATATTGTGCCTCAGGTGGGCTAGGCCTCGGACCGAGCCTTGAATGGGCCTTAAGCGGGCCGATGGGCCGGACCGGGCTTCAAAGTGATGGCCTAGGCCCTAGCCTAGGGTCTCGGACATTCTCGGGCCCGGACCCAAACGAGCCTGCCCTGGGCCATGGGCGGGCTGCGGGCCAATTCTACATTCCTATCAATGTGCATGTTAACATGTCAATATGAATATTCACATTGTTAACGGGCCGGACAGGGCCTACCCCGGGCCGAGGGCGAGCTTCGGGCAGCGGACAAATTTTACACTCCTATCAATGTTAATGTTAACATGTCAATGTGAATATTCACATTGTCACGGGTCGGGGCCAAGCCCGCTTCGGGCTGCAGTCGGGCTTCGGGCCGCCCACGGGCTGTGGGCCAATTTTATACTCTTATCAATGTGAATGTTAACATGTTAATGTGAATATTCACATTGTCAACGGGCCGGGCCGGGCCCGCCCCGGGCCGCGGATGGGCTTTTGGCCGTCCATGGGCCGCGAGCCAATTTTATACTCTTATCAATGTGAATGTTAACATGTCAATGTGAATATTCACATTGTCAACAGGCCGGGCCGGGGTCCGCCCCGGGCCGCCCACGGGCCGTGGGAGGGTTTCGGGCAGCCACGGGGCGCGGGCTAATTTTATACTCTTATCAATGTGAATGTTAACATGTAAATGTGAATATTCACATTGTCAATAGGCCGGGCCGGGCCCGCCCCGGGTTGCCCACGGGCCATGGGCGGGTTTTGGGGCGCGAGCCAATTTTATACTCTTATCAATGTGAATATTAACATGTCAATGTGAATATTTACATTGTCAACGGGCCGGGCCCGCCCACGGGTCGTGGGCGAGTTTCGGACAGCCACGGGGCGCGCTAATTTTACACTCCTATCAATGTGAATGTTAACATGTCAATGTGAATATTCACATTGTCAACGGGCCGGGCCGGGCCGGGCCCGCCCCGGGCCGCGGGCAGGCTTTTGGCTGCCCACGGGACGCTGGCCAATTTTATACTCTTATTAATGTGAATGTTAACATGTCAATGTGAATATTTACATTGTCAACGGGCCGGGCCGCGGGCGGGCCCGCCCTGGGCCGCGGGCGGGCTTTTGGCCGCCCATGGACCGCAGACCAATTTTATACTCTTATCAATGTGAATGTTAACATGTCAACGTGAATATTCACATTGTCAACGGCCCGGACCGGGCCCGCCTCGGGCCGCCTATGGACTGTGGGCGGGTTTCGCGCCGCCACGGGACACGGGCCAATTTTACACTCCTATTAATGTGAATGTTAACATGTCAATGTGAATATTCACATTGTCAAACGGGCCGGGCCCGCCCCGGCTCGCTGACGGGTTTCGGGCCGTCCACGGGTCAATTTTACATTCCTACCAATGTCAATTTTAAAATATGAATGTTCACATCATAAATTGCTAACCGTTCAAAAATATTTATAAGGGTATCAAAATTAAATATAAGGGCATAAGTGTCCAAGAAAATAGTGTAAATAAAGAAAAAGGATTTTATGGAATAAAACTATACATACATGGGACTAAATGGGTTAAAAAATTCCTTCATGGACTTCTTGGACTAAAACACTTCTAAATAGGATTTATCAATAATTTTCCCGAAATGGAGGAAAAAGGGATTGCTAAATTGCTTAAACGAGGTCAATTCAGTTTTTTTATTTTATTTTATATTATTATTATTATTTTTAATAAAAAGGGATTGAGTGACATTTTGATTTTTTAGAAGCCAAAAAATGATTAGAAAAGTTGTTAAAATGTGGTTTTTTTTTTTTTTTTTTAGTAGAAATACTGATCTGATATTTAAGTTTTTTCAACTGATGATAAATAATTTTTTTAATAAAAAATTAGTTAGCACATAACAAACACTGCCTCAATTACTTAAGTGAGGTCAACATTGTTCACTTGACCGTTGACTTTTTGTTTTATTTTAGGGGCAATTGCAATCCAATCGAGTGTAGAAAAAAATATTAACAGATAAATGAAAAAAATTATAATTTTAATTATTAATATTTATAAAATTTATTGTGTATATACCCCCCCCCCAACAAAAAAAAAAAAAAATTTTACACTAATTTTTCCTTTCTTTTATGCCACCCTAATCTTTTTGTTTCAAATTGATCTCACTTAATATTTGTCCAAATAGTCTCTCCCCTCCCCCCGGGGGGGGGGACATTAGACATCAGTATTTACAATTTGAATTAAATATAATATACTGTCAGCTAATTTTTCCATATATTTTTTGTAGTGTGAGATTTCGGATTCAATTTCTATAGAGAGGAATATGATACCTTTTGTGGTGTAGTCAGTTTATTTCTTACCTCTTATGGAGAATGTATGTAAGTATGTAATTATGTGATTATATGATTATTATTGGTTGTTGAACTTTGCTTAGTGAGCTTGTGGGTTTAGTGGATTGGTTATTAGATTTTGTTAACTTTTTAACTATTGTGGGTTAGTGATTTATTTGATAATGTAAATATTTTTTATAGTGTAATTACTCTCTTATCCATTGAAAAAATAAAATAAAAAAATAGTTGCAGTAAGGAATTAATAAAAAAAAATGAGAGCATTATGTTTTGTTAGAACGATATAAAAAAATAAAGTGGAAAAATAATTCAGAGACATTTAGAGATTGTTTGAGATGATTTAAATAAGTATTTTTTTTTAACTTTTTACAAAAAAATATGTATAAAAATAGAGAAATGATGTGACTTAAATAAATATACTTATCTAAATAAAAGCACTTATTTAATTTATACCAAATAATGCCCTATTCTCACTAAGAGCATCAACACTGCCCTATTCTTAGTCCATTACGAATGCTACCATGGACAAACTAGTCATGCTGTTAAGAGCATCTACCATGGACAAACTAGTCGTGCTGTTAAGAGCATCTTTAATAGTGTTGTTAAAATTATTTGTTAAAGTATGTTATATGATAAGAAGTGTGAAAAGTGAAATTCATTTGTGTGTGTTAAGTGTTTGTTAGTTTAGAGAGTTGATGTAATTAAGGTGTGTTAATGTGTAAAGTGTTTTTGAACGCCGATTTTCACTCATGATCGGACGTCCATTCGAATAATCAGGCTTATATATATATATATCACTTCTCCTACGTTGCTAGTGTGCTCTCCACAATTAGCATTTGATTTAGTGAAAAGTTAACTGTGCAATGTACATAGCTAGCTAGGGGTGAGAATTTGATACGTAACTTGTTAACACGATTTGAATCATACACATAATTAAAGTGTTAGGGTTAATCATTTTTTGACTTGAACCCAAATATGACACCACCTGAAAATATAAATATTAAATGAGTTGTGTTTGGGTTGAATACGCGAAATTTGGAATGGACACGTTTGGCTTGCGTAAATATTCGTGTCGACACGTTGAGATAAACCCACTATTGACACGCATGTACCCTAAATACAACTTAAATTACGTAACTATGAGATCATGAGTAATTCATTCTCAAATTTTAGATTTAAATTTAAATCTCTATATAATATATATCTGATAAAATATAATCTTAAATTAATGATAAATCGGCAGAAGTCAAGATTGGTAGACACAAGAGTTTTTGAATGTGTGGTACTAGTGTTTTAGTGACAAAAGTCAATTTGAAAGAATCACAACAATGTTACTTTGAACATCATTATTATTCTTAGTTTGATATTAGATGAAAACTTATTTTGCTTTTAAAAATTTATTAGATATTTAAATATTAATGAGTGACAATAATTTAGATTGGATTAGTGATGAATATTTTTAATAGATTTTGGGATATATATTATCATTGTGTGTCAATGTTTAAATAAGTTATTCTTATGCATGTTATGTGAAACACGTTTTATTTTATTTATTTTATTTTTTAATTATAAAAATAGGCGGCACAATTTGCTTGTAATTTGAAATATGAACTTCTGATAATTGTATTAAGCATGTCGTGTTAGGATTAATACAATAAAAAGTAGGTTAGCTCTTTGTTAATATAATTGACATGTTTAATTAAATAAGCCGTGTTAGCGTTAGATTATTTTGAATACAAACTCGTTATGATACGACATAAAATGACACGACATGACATGACACAATTTTCACCTGCTAACCACAACTAGTCCATTGAAGCAAAATATAAAAACATAAGTTAGTTATTTGATACTAGCAATGGGTTTAACAAATCCGTTGGAGATGCTATAAGGGAAACATTTTGTGTTAGATGCTAACACAGTTGTTGGCGAGCCCACTAGCAGCTGTGTTGTGAGAGAGGCAATAACTACAATGGAATTTCTTATAATTTTTAATGACAGTGAAGTTTTTTTATATTTTATAGAACCTTGCTGGAGACCTCCAACTAGGCAGACCCCCAGCACCCCCACCTCTACGTGGGGGCCTGTGAGAGCAAGGTTAGGAAAAAAAAAAAAATTTTCATCAATCAAAAAATAATGGGGGTGGTGGGGGTCACTCCCACTGGGGTCCAAATATTTTTAATTCTTAACATACCTCTTAACACATTTTAACATCTCTATTATACCACTACTCACTCTCTATAACACACAAATAGATCTCACTTTTCATATATATATATATTTTTATATAACACACTTTAACAAACAATTTTAACAATAATATTAGAGATGCTCTAATATCATAATATTTATAAGTCATACCGAAAACAATCCTTAATTTAAAATTTATGTTTCAAATTGATATCACTCAATAATTTATCCTTGTATTTGTCCCCCATGTAGGCAGCCTAGGAAATATATATATATATATATGGTAGTAGTGTCAAGTTCCTCATTGGTAATATTAATTTAGGATTTGTCTTGCACCCAAAACAAGCAATCTTGAGCAAATGGCAATTCTAATTTGTAGCATATATTTGGTTATTTTTCATGCGAAGGTGAGAGTAGATGCCATAAATAGATAGGGATAAATTTTTTGATAAAAGAGAATGTGATATAGGCTTGTTTTGGAAAGTAAATTAAAATTGACTTTTTAAATTTTTTTTGATATTTTTTTTAATACATGTACAAAAATAAAAAGGTGATGTAATTTTAAAAAAATCAAAAAGTGACTTTTAACCGAGTTGTCAAAACAAACTATTATGTTTTGTTAGGATGATATAAAAATATATAATAATTATTTTTTTATTAAATAAAAGTGAAAATAATTTAGAAAAATTATTACATATAAGTAAAAAAATTTATGATTTTAATTATTAATATTTATATAAGTTATTATAAAAATTATTAGTGATAAAAAAAATTTAAAAAAAATTGTCGTCGAGTAGTTGAATCCAGATGGATTCACCAACTGCTCTCTATGAAAAAGATTTTTTGTGACTGCATATTCCGACTGGATATTCCCTCCCAAGTCTTCCAAAACAAAACAAAAAAAAGTTTCCACACAGTGGGAGCTAAAAATTTAAATTAGAGTGAATATTTATTAATTATAATAAGAAAATTTTTATAAAAATATTTCATGCAAGTTTTTACGGTTGATTTCGAGAAATATCAAAAAAATAATATTATTTATAACAAATGTATCATAGATAATATAAAAAATATCGATATAAGTCTTAAAATAAATTATATAATGATAAGTTATTTTTTTATACAAAATTTGATTAAATATAATGATAATACCACGTCATCATTAGTTTGTGATATCACCAACTAATAATAAATAAACACATAGAGAGTGAACTTCGTATGTCAAATGTAATTATCAATCTAATAAATTTCATATTTTTATAGTGAGATTACTTATACTTGCATGTCAATAATAATGACATTACCGTTAACTTCAAAAATTTTCATAAAATTTACATAGATAATATGGTTTATAATGGTCTATTCATTTTCAATCAAAATAACTATTATTGTTTTCATAATTTTTAAAATGTTATTGACATTACACTATAATAAAATTTTTATAATTTTTTTGTTTAAAATATTTTCTTTATATTTGCACAAAAAAAAAAAAAAAAAAAAAGAAATCCAAAATCCAAAGGAGACACGTGACCTCCGATCCTCACTTCCCTCCGCCACTTCCTCAAAAGCATCTCCAACACTTATCAATAAAAATAAAGTTCTACTAGATTCCATTTTTTTTATAAATTTTAATGTGTCTTATTTTTGAAATTTATTATTCATTAAATTTTATTGATAAAGTAATAAATTTATCAATTTATATTATTTTTATAAATAAATTTATAACCATAAATTTACCAATTAACACATGTAAGTACATAAGTTCAGACTCCTGCTAGCAAGTTGTTTCAAGGAAAATATCATTATAGCATAACTTGGAAAAGTATTTGCACATTAATGAAAAAATTTATTATATTAAAAGATAGGTTTATAAACTTTGCCATCCAATTAAGATTATTTTATAAAATTACGACTGAAAATTATCTCACACCCTTTGTGATGTAAAATCTCGAATTTTACTCTTATAGCGATGAGTTTGATATCCTTTGTGGTAATATTTATTTCTCCTCTACCGTGGGAGTTGTATGCAAATAGTAGTAGAGTGGTTGTAGTTATTAGACTTGAGCTTTATTGTTTAGATAGACTTTGTTAATTTTCTAGTTAATATAAATTAATAGGAATAATGTTAGAAATTTTAAATTTTTTATTAAATGTCTCATATGGGCATAACACCCATATAAAATTGATGTAGCACGGTCTCCCGGTCAGACATAGACTGAGAGATTCTCTCACCATGAACCAACTAGCGACCATGGAGCTATTGATGTGGCGTATGAACAAGCACATCTGCGTAGAGGATGATGCTACTGCGGCCATCGTAAAGGCGAATCTGGTGGCAATAGACAAAAGAGTGGTTGGAAAAGTTCACGCGGTCGGACATGAGGCAAACCGTCCAAGTGACTGCGCAAGAGAGTCAGACCGTGGTGCAGATCGCAGCAATCGAGGTAAAGGTCGCCACAACGACTGAGTTGATTACCCCCGTGACGCCGCGAAAGATGCAAAGAGAAAGTTGAACGCTCGGACAGGCATCACCACGGTTTTCAAAATTCCAATCTACTGCATCCTTAGCGAAATTTGCGATGAGATGTACATTCGGTTTCCGGCTAAGTTGGGCGATGCGCAAAGGGGCTTCAATCCGCGGTATTGCTTCATATTTCATGGTGAGCGAGGGCACCGTATGGAGGCTTGTTTGCCTTTGAAACAACACTTGGAGGAGTTGGCCGCCATTGGTCACTTGGATCGTTACATCGACAGAGGCATTAAGGCCACGCCCCATGCTCCGGTTGAGCCAAATGGCTTAACCGTCCTAGAAGCGCCCCCACAAGGTGTGATCAATGTGATCCACGGCATCATCGAGCCAGCGCGGGTATGCGAGCTCCGAGTGTCAGGACCCAAACCCGCCCCTATAGGTTTAGCGTCATGACTGGCCAGTAATCATAGATCACCTACGGCCTCCATACAAAGAATCTCTTAATATAAAGCACGGGGCTTAGCGGAAGTTTAAAATGACAAAAAAATTATCCATTGAGCTGTGCATATATGTAGAGAACTAGTATAATAAGCAAGGTTTTGTTCCAAAAGTACATACATCGCAGTCATACAAAAATTTATGTCTTACAAAACACAACCATGACTATATATAAATACAAAATTACTGAAACACACAAAAAAGGGGTTCGACTAGCATGGCTCCATCCGAGCTTGGTAACTTCACTTGGAAGCTCCACAAAACGCTGACTTGGGTAGACTCGAGGCTTTCCTAACTCTATTGCTCGGGTTGCCCACCTATATATATATATATAAATAAATAGTAAGCTAGAGCCCAATAAGTAATAACAGAATAAAGAGGTTATATGAATGAAATTTGATAACATTATAACGTCAATCTTAACATCGATAACCATTTCAAACAAATATGTAGAACATTTGATAGAGTAACAAGGTTATTATAACAATAAGATCTCAAGGATCAATCAATATATCATAGCCAATGCGACCATTAAGGTCTAACAGTAAAGATTTCTATATTTCAATTGTCCAATGGGCCACAGTTTTGTTTTCCCTGGGCGAGGGTCAATGGGCCATGGTATTAATCTCCCCCATGCAAGGATCAATGAGCCATGGTATTAATCTCCCCCAGGCAAGGGTCTATGGGCCATAGTATTGTTTCCCTGAGGTAAGGGCCTCATTAAAGGATGCCACGAGTTCAATTTCAAAACAGAATTTCATTCATTATGAGAAAATAACGTTTCAATAGACCATTCCATCAATCGTCGTAACGTTTCAATAAACCATTCAATCAATCATATATCAATTTTGATAGCAATAACATTTTCGAAAGTAAACGTAACTTGAACATATCTTTATAAAGTTATTACTCACAGTGGTTTGTGTTGTCACTAAGCCTCGCACGTCCACTTAAGCAAAACACATAACAAAGCACACTTGAAACTCCATTTCCTTTTAATTCAATTCTCTTTATGTGTTTCTAACTCATTCTATGATTATAGGAGTCCAAATGGTGCCTAAGAATGCTTGGAGTGTCATGAAGATGCAAATATGCTCTTAAAAGAGTTTATCAAAATTTGCTGAAAACAGAGTCCACGCTCGAGCGCAACTTCCCACGCTCGAGCGGAGGATCAAAAACAAAGGTGGTCGCTCGACCATGACTTCCTTTGCTCGAGTGGTCTGCAAAAGTACTGGTTGCATGAAATTCCTGCTCGACGGTCGCTCAAGCAGGTACTGAGTAGAAAAGTTTCCTCGCTCGAGCGCCATTTTGGTCGTTCGAGCGACTTGTAAAATTTCAGAAAACTTCTGGAAGCTCGATTTTCGCGCTCAAGCGATGCATTCTTCGCTCAAGCGGACACGACGAATTCTGGGATTTCCAGAACTGCATTTGAGCTTCAAAGTTGTTGTTCAAAGGCTCCAAACTCATACTTTAGACACAAAAACATGGAAAAACTTTATCAAACATATAAATATAGTTACTTTGGAACCAATTGCTCAAAATCATGAACCAAAATCCCAAAATCTATCTTGAACTATAAAATTGATCCCATGCATGAGGCTAGCTTTTTAATCTCTTTGCAAAACTTGATCAAATGGTATGAAAAGTGTAAGAACATGAAATCTCTTCAAATGAATGTGTAAGGGTTCCATGTATGTAAAGAATTTTATGGAATTCAAACTCAAATTGGGGATTCAATTCTTCCATAACCAAGATCATCCTAGCATATACTTTCTAAATTCATGCAATTGGTCTCATAGCATGGTGAATTCATTTCTTATATGGATTATCTACAAGAATTAAGTGTGGTTTCCATACCTAGAGTTAAATTCAAGTGCAATCCTAGCTCAATCTTCAAGTCTTCTAAAATTCTCTACAAATCCTCCTTGTTCTCTCTCTAAAAGCTGAGCTCTCCTCCCTTCTCTCTCAAATTCTCAGCTCAAAGATATATTTTTGTCTATTTGAGCTTATGCAGCTCATATATATGTATGTAATTAGCTAAAGTTAATTAATCCTAGTTAGTACTAATTAATCCTATTTCACTCTAATAAACTCAAATCAATCATTCAAATTATTTTAACTAAAGCTGCTATAAAATTCTAAATATTCTAATTAGCCTATCGAGACAATCAATTTCAATTTTTGGAGCTGCCTAGGTTCTCAATTTCTGACTCTAAGTTGTCAATTTGAATAGATAATCCATGTAACAACAGATAATTACGAAATTAAACATGTAATCACATAAGTAAACACACAACCATGCAATTAGGCTTATTAAAATAACATAATATACTAGTTTGGAGGTCCGTGTCGTCTCACCGAGGGATAATAAAAAAGTCGAAGCATATGAGGGAAGTCCTGTCTGTCCAGCTTGCAGTCAAGAAGGGCAAAATCGAGGTGAAAGATGTGCTTAGCTTTTCAAGCCGGATCTTGATCGAATTCAAACGCCGCACAATGACATGCTGGTGGTCACCTTTCGCGTCAGGGACTTTGAATTTAGGCGCATTTTGATTGACTAGGGTAGCTCGGTCGAAATAATGTATTACGACGCCTTTAAACAACTCAAGATAAGTGATAAAGACTTGGCCCCTGCGACCTCGCCATTGGTCAGCTTTAACTTGCAATCGGAGTGGCCTATGGGAAAGATCATCTTGTCGGTCAAAGTAGGAACCATGGTGAAGCAGGTGGAGTTCTGGGTGTTGAAGATGCTTTCTACGTACAACTTGATCTTAGGCCGAGGATGGCTTCATGCCATGCAAGCGGTGGCTTCGACCTACCATCAAGTTATGAGGTTCCCCTCCGTTGCGTGGATGATTAAAGAGATTTGGGGTAATCAGGTCATGGCCAAGCAGCGTTTCGTGGTCGTGAATGGCAGTCGAGCTGCTAAAGGATTCGTGCAAATGATCGAAGGATCGGAAGATCAAAGTGTCCTAGATGATGTAGGTACCAGGACCAAAGAAAAGGCTGTTGAAGACCCTCATCGCCTGAGAACGGCTAGAGATGGTGGAGTTTTTGGTGGCAAATATCGAAGTGTTTGCATGGACGCCTTATGACATGCCTGGCATCGATCCCAACTTTATTTGCCACAAACTCAACGTCTTTCCAGATACCCGGCCTATCATTCAAAGAACGCGGAGATCAACGCTTTATCACGCCGAGGTAGTGGAAGAAGAGGTCAAAAACTTGCTTGAAGCACGGGCAATCCAGGAAGTACATTACCCTTGGTAGGTTTCTAACACGGTCGTTGTACCGAAGAAGAGTGGGAAATGGCGAGTCTGCGTCGACTACAAGACAGTTAGCCAAGCTTGTCCCAAAGATAGTTTCCTCTTGCCCAGAATCAACCAATTGGTGGATCTTACTGCATGACATAACCGACTCATCTTTTTGGATGCTTACCGCAGTTATCATCAGATAGCCATGCATGAGCCTGACCGGGAGATTACTTTTTTCACCACACCAAGGGAGTTGTTCTGCTACCGAGTTATGCCCTTCAGGTTGAAGAACACCGGGGCAACCTTTCAAAGGATGGTCACGAAGATGTTCCCTTGCTCGGCCAGACAATGGAGGCATATGTTGATGACATGGTCGTAAAGAGCAAACACGAGGCTGACCACCTGTCTGACTTGGCGGAGATGTTTGCCATTCTCAAGCACCACAAGTTGCGTCTGAATGCCTCAAAGTGTGCCTTCGGCATGGGGTCAGGGAAATTCTTGAGCTTTCTAACCACCAACCGTGGCATCAAGGCGGACCCTTCCCAAATCAAGGCTATACAAGAATTGAAGCAATCCAACTCGGCAAAGGACGTGCAACATCTTGCCGGGATGGCAGCCGCGTTTAACCGATTTATAAGCCGATCATTAGATTGTTGCCGCTCTTTCTTCCAAGCCTTGAAGACCAAGTTTTCATGGGATGAAGAATGTGACAGAGCCTTAGCCAAGCTAAAGAGATACCTATCTTCCGTTCCACTCTTGGTCACGCCGAAGAATGGATAAGAACTCTATCTCTATCTGGCTGTTTCTCAACATGCCGTAAGCACGGTGCTTGTTCGGGCAGAAGGCATTCAGCATTTACCGATCTTCTACGTGAGCAAAACCTTACTCCCGGTGGAGTCGAGATACTTGCCACTGGAGAAACTCACCTTAGCACTGATGATGGCCTCAAGGAAATTGGCATATTACTTTCATGCTCACATGATTGTGGTGTTGACTGAATTCCCTTTGAAAGCTTTGTTCGAGCGAGCAGACTTCTCTGGTCGAATCTTGAAGTGGGCAGTCGAGCTGGGGCAATTCGATGTTAAGTTTCACCCCAAACGACCATCAAAGCCCAATCATTGGCCGATTTCGTCGCAGAGTTCTCGCCCGGAATACATCCAGTTTACCTAGTGGATCTTACTAGAGCAACCGGGCTGCAGGGGATAAACACAACGAAAATTGCATAGCCTTTCACCAAACCGAATATTAAAGGCGACGCGGAAGTTGCGTGCCTATCTACAGACCCATCATTCGAAAGCATACTACAGCCTGGCAATGCGCTGTTGGATTTGGAAATAACAGGAAAACCTGTGGGATCCAACGCTGTATCGCCACGGGAGGATGAAGGCATTCTTGTTGCAATCGTCAACGGCGCACTCGTTGCGGAACTAGCCGAGCAACCGAGTAATTTTGATCACCTGGACCTTCAGACGTCCCAGGACCCCGCTGAATGTTGGAAGCTTTTCATCGACAAAATGTGGAAACTTTTTGTCGATGGCGCCTTAAATCGGTATGGAGCCAGGCTAGGAGTGGTCTTGATCTCCCCAGACGGACTGACCATTGAACATTCAATCACACTAGGATTTCCTGCGTCAAACAACGAGGCTGAGTACAAAGCGCTGCTAGCCGGGCTGAAAAGCGCACTTCAAATGCAAGCATCCGAGCTGATGGTCTACAATGACTCCTAACTCGTTGTAAACCAAGTTTCTGGGGAATACGAAGCCAAAGACGGCAGAATGGCCAAGTACCAAACTTTGGTAAGAGAGCAAATCAGGAAATTCCAAGCCATAAGAGTCCAACAAATTGGCCGAGAAGATAAAGGTCGGACAGATGAGTTGGCCGGTTTAGCTCCCATGGTCGACAAATCTACCCCCAGCCATCTCTTGATTGAATTCCTCCCAAGACCTAGCATTGAAGACTTAGAGTAGACGGAAGTTCTCTGCACCGAGCTAGGCCCTTCTTGGATGGACCTTATCATTTTTTTTCTTAAAGAAAAGATCTTGTCGACTGACAAAAAAGAGGCACACAAAATGCGAGTAAAGTCTAAGCGGTTTTGGCTCTCCCCATCCGGTGTTTTGTATAAAAAGTCATTCACCGGTCCATACCTCAAGTGCGTTCACCCTAACAAAGTCGATGCTTTCCTTTATGAGATCCACGAAGGCATGTGTGGAAGCCATGTCGGCGGACGATCTTTGTCCAACCGCGCTATTTCACAAGGATACTGGTGGCCGTACATGCAGACAGATGCACAGAAATATGTGAGGAAATGTGAGAAATGCCAGAAGTTCGCCCATCAAATTCATTAGCCGGCCAGAGAACTCCTCCATCTCACAAGTCTTTGGCCCTTTGCGATATGGGGGCTTGACATTGTGGGACCACTCCCAACTGCACTGGGCAACCGCAAGTTCTTCATTACGGCGACAGACTACTTTACCAAATGGGTTGAGGCCGAGCCCTTGGTAACAATTAAAGAAAAGGATGTAAAGAAGTTTGTCTGGCAGAACGTGATAATGGGGTTTGGAGTCCCCAAAGCGTTGATCTCTGATAATGGCACCCAATTTGATGGGAGGTTGTTCAGAGGATTTTGTGAGGAACTAAAGATAGAATTTTATAATTTCACACCGGCTTACTCTCAATCCAATGACCAAGCCGAAGCATCAAACAATACTATCCTAGATGGGCTGAAGAAAAGATTAGAGAAAGCCAAAAGAAAGTGGGCCGAGGAACTTCCAAATGTTCTCTGGGCTTACCGAACAACACCAAGACGCTCGACTGGGGAGACACCGTTCGCCTTGGCATATGGCATTGAGACAGTCATCCCATTAGAGATCGGTATGCCCACCGTCAACACCGAAAATTTTGAGCCCGACTTGAACTTCCGAAGCCATTGCCTTAGAATTAGACCTAGCAGAAGAGCGCCGAGAAAAGGCCCCAATCCATGTCGCAGCATATCAACAAGAACTATTTAGGAAGTATAACAAAACGGTTCAGCCCAGATCGTTCAAAGTTGGGGATTAGGTCTTAAGGAGGTGATGGGCAACACTTTGGTGCCTGGGTGAAGAAAAACTGGGGGCAAATTGGGAAGGGCCTTACAAGATCACCGGTTTGGCGGGGAAAGGAGTATACCATCTAGAAGACTTAGATGGCAAAGCTATACCTGGCCATGGAATGCAACCAATTTGAAGTTGTTTTATTTTTAGTTTCCATCATTAAATGTAATTTTTTGTAAAGGGCAAGCATTCCCCTTTGTATACCAATGTAATTCTTCTCGTCACATTGTAAATTCATGAATGTAATAGCAAAGAGTTACTGTACATAGCCAATTTGTTGTGATTAGTGGATTGTGCAATGAACAAGGGGCAATTGCCCTCCCCAGCCGAGGTGATTTTACTTGGGTCAAAGAGTTGATGAATTGTTCAACTTTAAGCTTGTAGCCAAGATGATTTTGCTCGACTACGAGTTGATGAATTGTTTAACTCCAAGTTTTTAGTCGAGATGATTTTGCTCAACTCCAAGCTTGTAGCCGAGATGATTTGCTCGGCCACGAGTTGATGAATTGTTCAACTCCAAGCTTTTAGCCGAGATGATTTTACTCGGCCAATAAAGTTGATGAATTGTTCAATTCTAAGCTTTTAGCCGAGATGATTTTGCTCGGCCAATGGAGTTGATAAATTGTTCAACTCTAAGATTGAAGCCTAGATGATTTTGCTCGGCCAATAGAGTTGATGACTTGTTCAACTCTAAGCTTTTAGCCGAGATGATTTTGCTCGGCCATTAGAGTTAATGAATTGTTCAACTCCTAGCTTTTATCCAAGATGATTTTGTTCTGCCAATGGAGTTGATGAATTATTCAACTCTAGGATTGAAGTTGAGATGCTTTTGCTTGGCCAATAGAGTTGATGAATTGTTCAACTCCAAACTTTTAGCCAAGATGATTTTGCTCGGCCAATGGAGTTGATGAATGGTTCAACTCTAAGATTGAAACCGAGATGAATTTTTTAGGCCAATCGAGTTTATGAATTGTTCAACTCTGAGCTTTTAGCTGAAATGATTTTGCTCGGCCAATAAAGTTGATGCAATAATCAAGAATGTTACCATTTTGTTAAACTTTAGTTTTCCCAAGATGATTCGCCTGGTTAATTTACCGAACGTTTGTCCGGTATGTGTTGTACGATTGCAAGGAAGAAACACAACATACATTGCCAGAATACAAGACTACAAGAGATAAATTGGACAAACTTTCATTAATTGAAAATTTCAATACCAGAGAAAGGGCTTGTAGCTCGGTTACAAAAGTTTATAGCAAAAAGATGGAGAATACATAACTAAACTAAGGGGGAGAGGTCGGCGAACTTGTCCCCGGCTCCTTCAGTAGCGGCCTCCAGGTCGACTACGACAGCTTTTTCTTTGTCGTCGGTCTCTTTTTGGCCGGTCTCATTCTCGGCCTCTTCTTTGGCCTCCTCTTGCAAAGAGTTGAAGACTTCATTGGAATAAGGAATCATATAGACCGGCAAGAAGGCAAGAGGGGGAGAGGTGAACACCTGGGTTTCAGATCCTTAGCCAAATTTTTCACAAGCAGCCTTCCAACCGAACTTGATGTAGATGTTCTTGGTAGCTTCAACTTGCTTGATGTAGTTATCTTCAGCCTCCTTGAAGCCGAGGTTGTTGGCCTCGTCCACGGCCTCATGCCTTGCTTTCTTTTCAGCCTCTAGCTCGACCTTCAAAACGTCCCTTTCTTGCTCGGCCCTACCAAGCTGGCCGAGAAGCCTAGCATTGTCAGCGTTGGGGATCTCAAAGGAGGACTTAGCTTGGCCGAGCTCAGCCGAGACGTTCTTGCCGACGTTATTTAGCTCGGTCACTTTGTGGCGCAAATTGACAATACGGTCTATGACGAAATGTTATTTTTGGATGGCCTGCAAGAAGTAAGAAGGGAGTTAGCCCAAGTAAATAAGTAAACCGAGTAGAGAAGTAAATTCTGAATCTTACCCTAGTCATGGACTTGACCGCTGATTTCACGAGCTGGGTGTCGGGAACATGATTGCTCCCGGTCACGTCGTTCGGCAGCAGGAACGCCTTTGATAAATCAAAAGCCAAGAGGTGTTCCTTGTCTCCTTTGACAGATGTGGTGATCGAGATCTCTTTACCCCGGCGTTTAAACTCCGGCTTCCACAGAGGAGTGGCCTCGGTATTTTGCACTGGCTGCTCAGTGCTTAGCTTAGCCACAAGCTCGACAAAGGGGTCAGCTGACGGGGCTCGCTTGCTAGTAAGACGAGAATCAGCAGGTGGAACGGCCATAGAGGCTAGGGCGATCACGGTCCCTGAGCTCTGGCCGATGGTAGGAGCAGGAGGTGGCATGCTCGGAAGCTCGGCAGAAGTGGCGGTGATTAGATTCTTAATCCGGCTCCTCTTTGCCATATCTTCTTCCTCGGTTAATCTTATTAAGGGCACGTCTGGCAGAGTTGGGTCAGTTGGAGAAGAAGAAGCCCGGAGAAAATCTGTAACCTTGCTCTTGTGGGGAGCTGAACAATGATAAGTCAGGACGTAACCAAGAAGCTCGTGGTAATCTCGATGCCGGTATCTCAGTATGGCCCTGATTGCCTCTTCATTCGGATATTGATAGTTGGCTTGTAATTCTTCGATAGCTGCAAAAGGAAGACAATTAGCTCAGCGCAATTAACATTGACGAAATAAATCAGTCAAAACAGATGGGCTTACAAGAAGAACCGAAGTTCTTGTTGATGTACCAATCAGGCACGTCAACCGTTTCATAGTTGCCGGACACCCAGAAGAAATCATCATCGTGCATGTCCTTGTCTGGTGTGCCGGTCACTGATCGTTCCTTGCCCGGTCGTATTTTCAAATAGTAGTTGAAACCGTCTTTTGTTTGACCGAGCGTGTATTGACGCAAGATTTCGGCCAGGCCCAGATTTAAACCAAGCCGATGGTTTAACTCGGCCATGCCGTTTATAATTCTGAAGGTGTTGGTGGACACTTGCGTTGGAGCGAGCTCGGTTTTTCTCAGGAACTTGCAGATCAAGGGTTACACAAGGAATCGTAGTCCCCCTTCTATTATGTTCAGCATGGTGAAGGGGTAGGAGTCCAGTCTACCCCATGGATTTATGTCCTTTTCATCGAGCTCCAAATGCACATCGGCCGGGATGCTGTACTCTCCTCGAAACGCGGCCAGCGCCCTCCGTGTATTAACTAGAAAGCGGTAGCGCCCCATGGAAGGCCGACTTGTTCAGCACGGCAGTGTTAAATTGGCAAGTATTGCACGGTGGCTGCTTGGTCTTTGGAGCCCTTATGTTGGTGTGCCTGGTCCCCTAGGACTCTGTAGTTAAAAACCAAGTGTAAGTGATAACGTGTTTGTGCAAATGAGCTCGACTTTAGCTCGGTCACTTTGGGCGCAAAAGCACCTCGGTCTCGTTGGGTAACTAGACAGCTCGGTCGCTCGAGTGAACCAGATATTAGCTCAGTCGAGCGGCCCAGCGCTTTGCTAGCTCGGTTTTCACTAAAAGTTTTATAAACAAGATACTTGTTCGGTTCACTAATGATTTTGGATCAAACGAATATTTGTAGCCTAGTCGGTCCCAGATTCTTACGTGTTCATTACAAAAAGATAATGAACAGTGTTAAGGACAAGTGGGGGGCAATAACAACTTTTGTAATCACAATGGAAAAGAACCCTAGCCTACCTTCATTCGAAAACACGAGATCTATTGATTATCATGCCCTAGACTCATCTATGGGAGTTGAGTTTAAGAACACAACAAGCCCAAAACCATGAAGAACAATTAAGAACAACAAAGGGAGTTCAATGGACTTACGGGTTGGAGCGAGAATCGGAGTTCCAGACGGAGATATGCTTCCACGTGACAACGGCGAGGCCAAATCCACCAGAGAAATGCTTCGATGTGGGCTAGAAATGCAGAAAATAGAGGTAGTCGCACTGTAGCTCAGGATCTTTGGGTCGTTTGAGAGAGGAAATGAACAGTAGAAGAAGAAATGCGAAGGGGCACACGGCGTATGTATAAGGGGAGAAGAGGCGTCAAAATTTGAAACTGATGAGACGGCGTAGGGCGGCTGGGTGGGCTGCACGAGGCCAATGAACGTAGGACATGTGCTTGTGACAAGACCGGTGACAGTCTTGAAAGGACAGGCATAAAAGTTGAAGTGCCAACCGAGTAAGTTATGAGGCCGAGCATCAAAGTAAGCTCGGCGAATGAATGAAAATAGATGACCAAACGGATGGATGACCTCGGCCGGAGAAGTTAATCCCGGTCATGCTGGCGCGGATGGAATTAAGGGGCAATTGAAAGGGAGGTTTATGACCGAATATTAGGCCGAGTTGGTTTAGGCCGGAGTCGAAGCCCTCTGCTTGGTCAAACATTGAGTGCGCGCTTGACCGAGGCCTTAGTCCGGTCGAGTTAGAATGATTGTAGATTGCCGGTCTGGGGGAGATATGCACTCTTCGAAGTCGGACTGGATTAGTCCTCCCAACGGCTTGGACCGAGCTCATGCTCAGTTGTGACTAAGGAGCTCAGTTGAGCTACGGTGTGAGGTTATCAAAGAAACCGGACAAGTAGCATGGTCGTTGTGTGATGGCGTGGCTCCACGTTAAGCGTAGCTTGGTCAAGAGTACTATGCGGCGCCATGAGACTACAGGAAGGGGATTGCGCTATCCGTGCACGCCAAAGCCGTTTGGTAGTTTCGTTAAGTGGTGTTTAGCTGTATTTGCGCTGACACGTGGGGAAATAGGAGAGGAGAGCAGGTCCACGCGTCTAGAGGGGAATGGACGCAGAAGTGCGCGCAGAAGCTATATAAACGGTGCTGCGCCCTCATACTCAGGTCTGAAACATCTTCTGATTAGAGCTCACCTACCACTTTGTCCCTCTCTCTCTCTCTCTATGTGTGTGTGTGTGCTAAATTGATCGTCAGAGGGGTTTTCCGGCAACCACTCGCCGAGTAGTTCACCATCGTTGTGTGTTCAGGTCAATTGGAGGGAAGCAAAGCTTGGACACGAGCAATATGGACAACGACGAATATTTGCTCCCCGTATAGATTATTTTATAAAATTACGACTGAAAATTACCTTACACCCTTTGTGACATGAAATCTCGAATTTAACTCTTATAGAGTTGAGTTTGATATCCTTTGTGATAATATTATTTCTCCTCCATCGTGGGAGTTGTATGCAAATAGTAGTAGAATGGTTGTAGTTATTAGACTTAAACTTTATTATTTAGATAGACTTTGTTAATTTTCAATTAATATAAATTAATAGGAATAATATTAGAAATTTTAAAATTTTTATCAAATGACTCGTATAAATATAAGACCCACATAAAATTCGTATGATATATGTCCACTCCCATATAAATTAATTGATAATCATTCTTGTAATTACTTTTCTTCAATCCATTGAAAAAAATAAAAAATAAAAAATTCTAGCCAATTCGTGGTCCCCACGCTACACCCCGAGTACGAGGAGAACAGGTAATAAATATAGGGGACAATCACATCCGAACAATAATACAACACTAAATTCAACTTTACTGATGTGACAATGAAAAAAAACAAAAATAAAAAACAAGATATAAACATCACATTACGGGTGAAGACCAACTATTAGAGCTTCTCTACAGTTTTATATTTAGAGTTTCCAATTTTTTTCCATCACATCCCAGTGGATGTTAAAATAAAAATAAACATACAAATTAATGAAAAAACTATAATTATAATTATTAATATTTATAATTTTTTTCATTGCAATTATTTTTTCAACAATGATTCATCATCCCTTTTCCCATCACCCCCTTTGACCCCCTCTCTCTCTCTCATTGGTTGCTTTTCTTTTTCTTTTTCTTTTTTTTCCTGCTCCTCCAATCACTCCCTGACACATGGCAAAGGGGGGTAAGGGGGTGATCCCCAAAAGGGGGTCTCAAGTATTATTCTTATTTTTTTGAAACTTCACTACCATGATGGTTTCCCATAAAAATAAATCATGTGAACTCCTGATGTGTTTGGGGTCCCTTTGCATCCCTTAAAATATCCAATATGTCTGGTACCGATTAGTGTATTTGGTTTGAATTTTTTAGATTAAATTTTTTAAAAATTGAAATTTTTAATTTTCGTATTTTTTTATTTTAAGTAAATATTTTTTTTTATACTTTTTTAGATACATCTTACTTAGATGTATCTAAAAAGTAAAAAATTTGTAAAAAAATATTTTAAAAAATTAATAAATACATAAAAATCCAAAAAAAATACCGAATTCTCGTATTTTTTTTTGTATTTTTGATATTTAGTGAATTTTTTTAAAAAAAATTTCACAATTTTTTTATTTTTTAAGTATATTTATGCTAGGTATGTCTAAAAAGTAAAAAAAATTACTTAAAATATTAAAAAAATTCAGTAAAAATAAAAAAACTAACCATAACCACACAAAATTAACTCACCATAAAAATAAAAAAAATTCAATAAAAATATTAAAAAGTAAAATTTTCTAAAAGTGTTTTTTGAAAAACCTAACCAAGCAAGCTTCCAGCGGATATTCCTGAAGAAATTTATAAAAGGAAAGGAATAGACTACAGAAAAGTGAAAATAAAAATAAAAACAAAAATTCAATTTGTAGGACTTCTTATACAAAGACTTGTAAAATTGCTGCATAGAGTTTGGCCAACATCAATATCAATTCTATATTGCATATATATAGAACTGGATATCTTAACACTTGCAGATCAGAATGACATAACCAAAGTACCTGTCATGTTGTGTTGGCTACGAGGAGAAACCAAGAGTAATTGGCCAAAAATAAAGGACGAATCATATCTCTGCAGTTCGATGAACTGGAGGTGTTTAATAACTTGGTTCACGATGCCAAAAAGAATGAGAGATGAAAAGTACATTAAAATTGTTTAATTGACACAAAAAGAATGTGAGATTACATGTATATATATATATATTCTTTGTTGAATTGGCAGAACGAAAGAACTGAACTTTCAATCATGTGTCAGGTCTTCCACAACCACAAACACAAAAAGTGTTTCACAAATTGCAGCACTAATTTGGAGAAAATCCATAGGAGAAGTACATACATTAATCCGACATTCTCTGCTTTCGCCAAGGCATTTGATGATTCAGAAAATTCCAAATACCCCAAGGACCTGTATACTGAGTGAAACAGCCATCAGATAGGCATGATTTTGGGATTAACAAGCCAATCGAGGTAAAATTGAATAATCCCCATCTTCTGGCTGGAAAGAAGAGTGAAAGGGGTTACACAAGAAAACTTAACAATGAAGTGGTACACCAAAGCAAGGATGATGCATCTTGAGAAGTAGTTAAATATTAATTTAAACTAGCAAATAAAGCAGAATGAGATTGCTGAAGAGCATGCAGGCTAGTTGAGGTGATTACATATTCAGGAAAAAAGAAAAAGAAAGGACACACACTTCAAGCAACATCCCCCAACCATGAATCTTTCTGAATATATATCCAAATGGTGAAATAATATCTAAAATTCATCACACTAATTATAACAATCATGAAAAGAACTTTCAAATCAAACAACCAAGACCAATATACAAAATGTTAACTTTAACTGCATATATGTAAAGGAAAAGCAGGAACAAATGTAATTCAAGTCACTACCTCCATTCTCCTAATGCAGATAGAAGAGGCTTCTGCTTACAATCTGGGCCTCTTGCAACCTATGCATTCCTTAATGCCGCAGGCTGGACCTTACGAACCCCACTACATTTTGGCCACAGCAGAAAGATCCTCATTTGAGAACAAGTCGTCTATTCCTTTAACGCTCATGTCTGAGCAGATAACCTGGGCCTCGTGCAACCTCCCTTGCTTTCTAAGGCCAGATACAAGCTCATTACAGCTACTGATGTCGGGCAGGAAACCATTCTCAAGCATTTCTCTATACCAAACATATGCCCCACTGAAATCTTTCAGATTGCAATGTCCCTTAATCAGTATGCTGTAAGTATCAGCTTTAGGGACCAATCCTCTAGCCTTCATATCATCAACAAGATCCTTTACTTTCCCCATCTTTCCCTCTTTGAAACGAGCCATAATCAAGCTATTGTAGGTCATCTTGTCAGGCTGAATTCCATGATCAACCATCTCATGGTGCAAAGAAAAAGCCTTTTCAACATCTCCATGCTCTGCATAACAATGAATACGTTCATTAAATACAAGTCGATCAGGAGTCAAGTTCATCTGTGACATTTCTTGAACCATTTTATCTAGGAGCACCAGCCCACCCTTGCTGCATACACTAATTAGAGGATGAAATGTATTTAAGGTAGGTTTAATGCCATCCCTCTTCATATTCTCATATAACTCTGTAGCCCTCTCGGTGTTCCCTCTGTCAGAATAACCTGAGATCAGGGAATTATAAGTGATAACATCGGGTTTTAAACCTTTGCTTGCAATCTGAAGTGCCAATTCTTCAGCTTCTACTACCCTACCCTTCTTGCAGAGACCATGAATGAGTGAATTGTATGTTACAACTGTTGGAACGATCTCATATTTTAACATTTCATCAAAAAATCTGAAAGCATCTTTCAACTTCCCTGCCGTGCAATGACCATCGATGAGCATATTATATATCTGTGCATTTGGTAAAACCTCTCTGCCGATCATATCCCTGAGGATAATTTCAGCTTCTAGAAGCCTACCATCCTTGCATAAACAATTTACCAAGGAACCATAGCTTACAACATTGGGCTTTAACCCATTATTTTCCATTTCCTCAAGAATCTGGAAACACCTATCAAATTGGCAACTCTTTCCATACCCATCAATTAGGATGTTGTATGTCTGCAAATTTGGGAGAGCTCCTTTCTCTGCCATCTTCTTAACCCACTCCATAGCCTCATCCATATTGCCCAATTCACAAAACTTGTTGATCAGTGAATTGAATGTGATGCAACTTGGCTTCAACCCACGAATTTCCATTTGTTCAACGGTTGAAATGGCTTTCCCCATTTCACCAGTGCGACAATACCCATTCAAAATTGTGTTATATATCACCTCTGTTGGAACAAGCCCATTTTCAATCAACTTCCTCAAAACCTCCTCAGCTTTATCCACTTTTCCATCCTTGCACAACCCATTCAACAAAATGCTACAAGTATAATCATTGATCTTCACACCTTTCTGTTCCACTTCTTCATATAAAGCCAATGAAGCATCCACATTACCACACCTCAAATGCCCATCAAAAAGTATACTATAAGTGAATCCATCAGGCACAAACCCACAAGCTTCCATCTCCTCCAACACCTTCTTTGCTTCCTCCATCTTCCGAGCCCGACACAACCCGCTAAGCAATGAATTAAAAGTAACAAGATTTGGCTCCACATTCTCCGCCTTCATTCTTTCGCGAACATTAAACGCCTCCTCCAAATTCCCCACCTTACAATACCCATCAATAAGCGTATTAAACGTAACACGATTCGCAGCCACTCTCCTCGTAGTCATTTCATCAAACAGCTTCTTTGCATCCTCAATTCTCTTCTCTTTACACAACCCACCAATCAACACATTATACACAAACCCATTAGGACTCAACCCACATCTTTTCATACAATTCAACAAACCCATAGCCCTCTTCAAGTCCCCCAACTTCACCGCCGATTGTACCGCCTTACCATAAGTAAATCTATCAACCCGAATCCCAGAATCAATTACTTCCGAAAACAAATCAAGGGTCTTGCTATACTGACCCGAACAGACCAGAGATTCAAGGAAAAGATTGAAGGAAGACAAAGAAGGAAACACACCATCTTTCTTGATTAACATGTACAACTCTGTGGCCTCACTGGGTTTGTTCGAGTCAGCACAGACTGAAAGCAACATGCTGGAAAAAGTGGATTTTAAGGAAGGGGAAGAGAGAGAGAAGAGAGAGAAGAGTTCGGAGGGAGAAGAGAAAGGGGAATTGGAGAGAATGAGGGATTTGATAAGCCTTTGAGCGGTTTCGGAGCGACCCTGTTGGAGGAGAATTCGAAGCTTTCGGACTTGTTCATGTCGGTCTTGGTCTTGAGGATTTGTGGGTTTGTTGTTTTGGGGTGGGTTTGAAGTGGGTTCGACATGGTCGAGCTCGATGGGTATGGAGTGAGAAGAGAGGGATTTGGAGAGTGCGAGAGGAGAAGAAGAAGAAGAAGAAGAGCGCTTGTTTGTGGGGAGTTTGGGAAGCAGATTGAGCCTGTTCGCCATTTTTTCGTTATTCTGACACTACTCTCTTCGGGTGTTTTAAGTCACTTGGTGTGCGTGTGTTCTTTCTGTAATCAAAACGACATCGTTTAACATAGATGGTTTGAATTTCCGAATCTATTTTTAATTTTTTTTTGGACAAAAAAAAAATTAGTATGATGAAATTAACATCAAAAATATATTTTTAAAATTATTTTTATTCTGTCAAAGAATAATATTATATAAAAATTATTTGTGTTTTTTAAATTTTTTTATCAAATTTAATTTTTAATTTTTTTTTATAAAAAATTGAAAATCAAACCAAATAATGTGGCAATCTAAGTTAATGGGCTTGTTTGGTTTTATCTGTGT
The DNA here is from genome assembly GCA_036172215.1 of Camellia granthamiana. Classification (NCBI taxonomy): domain Eukaryota; kingdom Viridiplantae; phylum Streptophyta; class Magnoliopsida; order Ericales; family Theaceae; genus Camellia; species Camellia granthamiana. The sequence continues at coordinate 25,489,039 of CM069905.1, read as the reverse complement.
TTGATAAAAGAGTTACTCAGGATTAGTTGGAGAATTGATTTTTTAGTGACTTTTTAATATTTTTATTATAAAAAAATATCTAAAAAATATAAAAAATAATTTGATTACTTGTAATAACTTTTTAACTAAAAATTTTACTTAGAAATGCACTTAACTACTCCATTTTCGACAAGTCAATCATTAACTGATTAATTGCTAAACAAAAACAGTGTTCAGTGAGTCCATTGGATATGCCCAAAATTATTTTGTATACGACAGATAAAAGAATTTTGAAATAAGTTATTCTGAATCACAAAATATAAATCCACCACAAATTAACTTCATTTCAAAATGAAGTAATTTTTTCTGGCTCCCATATTCACCAATCAAATATGACATTCGAGATTGATTTGAGGATGATACCACACACTCCAACATAGTGGGCTATAAGGTGAGAGTGGCCCATGAGCCTGTACTGAACATTTTGGCCCATGAAGAAAGTCCGGTTGCACACATCAAGGACACATGCGCGGTGCAGGTCGGTGCGGTTTGAGAGAAAAATAGAAACTACATGGCGGGTGGCGGATTGATAAAAGTGTCACTAGAATTTGCCATTTTTCTTATAAAAAACCGGTGGTTCGGTTGGCAAATAATGGCGGATTTGCCTTGGCGGTTCGGGCGGATTGACGGTTTATAAAAAATATAATTCAAATTACAAAACTTAAATCAAAGAGTAAAAAAAAGACGAGAGATACCGTGATGTTAAGCATCTTGCGAAACTTTCTTCTGATGCAGCAAGTGTAGCAACAACATGATAATATCAACGACTATGCCATCAGTTCATTACAAGTATCTGTGGAAGCTACAATGATCAAATATAGTACATAAAATTAATATCATTCAGGGTTTACAATATATTGAAAATGTTTACTGTTGAAAAGTATTCAGATTGAAAAGTGAGCTGATGCAAGTTTGCAACATGGCCAAAAAAAAAAAAGATTGAAAAGTGAATTGGAATCCAATTTTATTTTGGATTACTGACATCTTGAATTCCCCTCGAGAAGTAATATAATACTATATTCTAAGGTATAGAACAACAAGCAAACTTAAGTAAAAAAGATTTTTTAGAATCTTATAAAACATGATTTAATAGCGGTGCGGGTCGGTGCGGTTTGGAAGAAAAATAAAAACCGGCGGATTGATAAAAGTGTCACTAGAATTTGCCATTTTTCTTACCAAAAACCGACGGTTCGATTGGCAAATAATAACGAATTTGCCTTGGCGGTGCGGTTCGGTGCAGTTTTGGCGGTTTTGGCGGTTTCGGCGGTATTATGCACACCCCTACATATGTCCATGTTCCTAGGTCATGTAGTGAAATTGAACATGTCCAATTGTTGAGTGTGTTGTGGGAAATTGGCTTGATACACCTTACTATGCAAGGGTTCAAAAGATAGATGAAAGGAAATAATTTAAAAAAAAAGCTTTTAGGTAAATCAGAAAATTGAAATAAATCGATTTCTTTTTCATGCCTTGATGTCACGAGTTGACTAGAGATTCTTGCATGCGATCATTGAGTTGTCATCAAGTAATTTGAACAGACGTGGAGGCATTTGTGCAATGCTTTTATGGGAGAGGCTTGAACATGTATTTGCTATGCTTCACGGGCGCTCTTGGGGAATGCCATCTAGAGCTGAGTGAGCTATTGTCAATTTGGATTTGACCATGTCAATGGGTCTTGTGGCCAAGAGGCATACACTATAGAGGCAGTGTTGCAACTTGTGGGCAATCAGAGATGGTGTGAAGCCATCTTGACTTGTGTTAGGCATCATGTTAGTGCAACAGTATGAGTGCATCGGGGGCACACAAGCGAACCTTAGTGATGTGCAATGGCAAGAGTGTCATCTTGCCTATTAGAAATAGATGCGTGTCCACTATTTCAGAGGTCTATGCTTGTTGAGGCCGAGCCAGGATTACTAACTTAGAGTGGCTAAAATGAAAGGAAAAAACAATTTGGAGGGACCACTAAGCGAAATGAATTAACTTCGCATGAAAGTTCAAAAGCTAAAAAGTCATCATAAATTATCAATCACTTTCTTTATTTTTTAACATGTCTTTGTGAGAATATATATTGTATATATGGTATATTGTATATTAGGAATTAGGCAATTTCCTTTTCTTTGTATTTCCTTTTTCTGTCATAGATTAAGGCTATAAAATTGATGCACTCTTTGTAAACATAATTAAGTTGAATATACAAAAATACAAAAATCTTACATGGTATCAGAGCCTGGTTCAAAATCCTAGCCGCCATTGTTGAAGCTTTTGCGTTTCGTTGAACTCTCTGGTTCAACCTTGTGAATACATGCGACCCATTCAAGATTGGGTTCGTTGAACTCTCTAGTTCAACCTTATGAATACGTGCGACCCATTCAAGATTGGGTTCGGTTCATCTGGTCTCTGTTCAAGTCGATCGTGGTCGATCTCCCCTCTCACCAGACTCGTGATCTTGGTCTCCTTGTCTCTTCTTCAAATAGGCCGTCGCCGTTCATATTCGTTGTCCCATCGTCGCCTCGTTCCTCTCTGTTTGTAAGTTTGCCTCTGCGTTATCTATTCAGATACGTCGTTGACATTCAGCTCCGCTATCTCTCTCGTATCGAGCTCTCTGTTTGACCCCTTTGATTAAATTGTTTTATTTATACTTGGACACCATAAAACCTTGCTTTATTACGATGTCAGAAGATAAAATCTAAGCTATTAAATGCAAATTTACAAGTGACAACTATGCTTATTGGTCTAGTGTTATGAATTTTTTTTTGCTCTGTCGAAAAAAATAGGGATATGTTTCTGGTTCTGTTCCTCATCTATTGGATCCCAAACAAGAAGAATATTTGATTTTCTGTGAAACTTGGGATTGTGATAATGCTCAAGTTTTGACCTGGTTCCATAACTCTGTGGAAGACCGCATCGGGATGATGTTTTCTAAATACAACACTACCAAAGAGGTGTGAGATTACTTACAAAGTGTTTATCAGTAGTCCAACTTTGCCAAACGGTATGAGTTGGAAACAGCCATTCAGGGAGCTCGTTAGCAGGATCTGTTTATTCAAGACTTCTACATTGAGATGACAGGTCTCTGGGATCAGTTGGCTCTCACGGAACCATCTAGCCTCAAGACATTAGACGCTTCTGTTGAGTTTCGAGAGCAAGGTCGTTTAGCACAGTTCTTAACGGCTCTCTCCCCTCAGTATGAGGCTATCCGTGGTGGCATCCTTCATCGGTCTCCTTTCCCTTCTGTGGATGCTATTATTCGTGAGCTTCTCTCTAAGGAAACTTGTCTTAAGACGGCCAGTTAGACTCTGTCTCTATCCGTCTTCTTGGTTTCTACTCAGCCTCCTCTGTTGTTAGCCTCACCATCTCATCAGCTTCAGGGCCATATGAAGTCCAAGAAGGGGCCATTAGCCTCTGATGAGTGTACTTTTTGCCATTAGAAGGGCCATTGGAAGAACAACTGTCTCAAGAAGGGCCATCAGTCTGCTTAGTTTTCTCAGTCGTCTCCGCCACAGTTCCGAGGTCTTGCTCCAAGTACTTTTTGCCCTCCTGCTGCTCATACTGCATCTGGTCCGGCTTCTGATCCTAAGTTGGCTTTCTTGAGTGCCCAGTTTGCCCAGCTTCAGCATTTCTGGTCCACTTCTCAGTCATTTTCCTCTGCCTCTGCTCTCACCTCTCTTCATTCAGGTTTGCTTGGGTCCTCTTCAGGTATTCCTTTCTCTATCTGGCTTTTGGATTCTAGTGCCTCTCATCATATGACTCCTCACATTTCCTTACTCCAAAACTGTATCCTCCTTCCTGTTTCTATTATTATTAATACTGCTAATGGGTCTTGTATGTCTGTCCTATCTATTGGGTTTGTTTTACCCTTCGTCCTGTCTGCTGTTACTATTCCATCTGTTCTTTATGTTCATCAACTATCTGTTAGCTTGCTTTCTATTAGTCAGCTTGATGCTTCTGGTTTTGATGTTATCTTTTCTTCTTCTGTCTATTGTGTGCAGGATCAGGTGTTCAAGAAGCAGATTGGGATCGGCCGTAGAGTTGGAGATCTCTATGTGGTGGAAAACTTGTATTTTCCTCTACTTACCTCCCTCGTTGCACTTTCATCTTTTCAATTAGATTCTTAGTCGAGTTAGTTTTATTTATGGCATTCTCGCTTAGATCATTTGTCTGTTGACCGCTTACGGTCTTTAGCTCAGTTAGGATTGTTAGGTAAAGTTTTTCCTAATCAAATTAATGAGTGTCGAGGATGTAAACTTGCTAAAATGACAGCTTTACCTTTTAATATCAGTACTTCTATTTCTACTTCCCTTTTTTCTCTTGTCCATACTGATGTTTGGGACCTTCTCCTATTCTCATTAAAGGGGGTTCTGTGTACTATGTGTCATTTATTGATGATTGTACCCGCTATACCTAGGTTTATCTTATGGCTCACAAATCTGACTTTTACCAGATGTATCGTACCTTTCAGTCTATAATCACTACATAGTTTGGCACCACAATTAAAATACTCCGGTCTGACTTGGGTGGGGAATACTTTAAAACTGAATTCTGTGAGTATTTGGCCAAATTGGGCACCATTCACCAAACCTCCTATATTGCTACTTGTAGCTCGATTTTTTCGCACCCCCTTTCGGAAGTCAAAATAAGCCCTACAGTATCAGACTTCCGCGATTCTGAATCTGATCTCATAAGTGCAATATGAAATAGATAATCACCAAAGAGTCTAAATCCGACAAATCTTTTGAAAAATCGATTTTGAATCAAATTTCCAAAAATGGATTGCTTTGCCAGATACAGAGTTGCCACTTAAATATTTTTGAAAAATCTAGGAAACCCATGACTCGTGCCAAAGGCCACGTGTCCTTCATCACCAAGATTATCTCGGCTCGGGAACTTAGGTACGAAAGGGGAAGGTCATGAATGAATTGAGCACCCCCGCTAGCTCGATCAAAGATCGGCTTCTACTAATCATGATATGAATCTTATGTACATTATATGCTCTTGTTCTGATTATTAGGCTAGTATTATTATGTGATGCACACACACACACAAGTAGGGGTGTAACTTGGGCGGGCTCAACCCGAGCAACTCGAACCTAGCCCGAATTTTTTTAGGGCTTGGACAAGATATTTTCAAATTCGGTACGGGCTTGGGGCAAAAATTCAAAAGTTCGAATTAAATTTGGACGGGCTTGGGCAAAGATATCAAATAACTCGAGCAACCCGAAACCCGAATTATACATATATAGATATATAAAAATATTAAATATATATATAAATTATTAGCCATTACATGATATTAAAGTAATTTAGATTATTAAATTATATTGAATATATATTATATATACAAATAACATAAAATCTTACTCTCTTTTTTTTTTTCACTCATAAATTATAAAAACTATTATAGCGGTATCTCTCTTACATTATATAAATTATTTGTTTTGATGGTTGTAATGATTTTCTATATATATATAAAAAAAAATATAAATCGAATCAAATTTTAATAATCTAATAATGTAGCTGCAAAAAAAAAAATAAATAAATAAATTCGGGCAATCTGGGCAACTTGGATAATTCAAGTTTAACTCGGGTCAGGCTTAACTCGGGTCGGACTTGAGCACGTAACCTCGGGTTACAATTCGGGCTTGGGCGGGCCTGGGCAGATCTTAGCACAACTCGGGTTGGGCTTGGACAACCTCCCAACCCGACCGAACTCATCCGAGTTGTAACACACAAGCATAGACTAACTTGCAAGAATTGGAACATTTCGATTCATGTTTGTTTGCAAAATTATTTCGAATATGTGCCACTTGAAAAAGTGATCACATATGAACATTTACTCAAATTATTCTCAATAAACCTTCATCCACAAGCATTCAAACAGTTATAGAAATTAAGCAATTAGCCTTATGGCAAGTATGCTAGACATGACAACAATCATACTCATGCAATCATGCTAAAGCAAGTAAAGGCTTACCTAGTACTCCAAGCCAAAAAGATGAAAGAGTTAGAACAATGCATGATTCTAACTATGTAATATGATTAATACAACACACACGATATACAACTAATAGGCTCGGCTACTAATATGGCATATGAAGCAATTAAATAGCATGAGGTCTACGTATGTATTCAAAGAAGTATTAAACTAATGATGCAAGTTAGAATGATGAACTGAGCCTCGGTGCATGCAATACAAATGGATGCAAACATGAAGTATGCTAAATAAAACGTGATATCCCTAAACTAACCATCATAAGCTAGTAAATAAAAGGGAGAAAGATGTGGGGTTGGAAGATATACACGTTATTACATTGCGCTCTCACGAAGGAGAGTCCGAATGAACTAACTAGCTAACTAATTAAAGCTAAGCTAATTATTACAAAACAAATTAAATTAGCTAAACTATTTAACTAATTATTACAACAAATGAATTAACTATTTTAGTTAACTAAAATAAGTACAAGACGGAATAAAATAACTAGTTAACTAACTAATTAATTACAACACTTTATAAAAATTAACTTGCTACAACTAATTAATTACAACAAACATCTAAGCTAAATATTTAAACTAAAACATGCTCGGTATGCGAGGAATGCTCATGCACGTGCTCGGTTTCCACCCGAAAAGCCATTGTTTTGCTTCCAAAAGGCCTCTGTTGCACAATAGAACACTAACACCTTTGCTCAATTTTAGAATGGCCCTGCTCTGCTCAAAGAACACACTGCTGAATTTTGCATCAGTGGCCGGCCGGCCAATGGTGAGGGCCTACCAGCCATCAGTGATAGCTGGCCGGCCATCAAAGGTGGCCTGCCGGCCACTGCTACCCAGTTCACCTTGCTGCAACACAGGATAAACAGAGCATGCACAGGGAATTCTCAAGGGTTTGTTTGCACAACTCACCCCTCATTTTCATGAACAAATCAAAGGAGTAGTAAGCTTAGTCCACAAACCACCAATTCAAGCAATTTCATTGCATGATGGCTTATGAACCAAAGTGTGCAATTTCAATAAATGCAACAAAATAAGACTCTAACCTCATCCCTTTATGAATTGATCAAGGGAAGTAGTGACCTTGGAAACTTGAACCACTTCATCACTAATAAGTATGAAATGCCTCAAGCTTCCATGTGTTCAATTAACGTCCGATTGAACACAAAACCAAATTCTTATCTTGCACCATTTTAGTCCAATTTTTAATTACTTCATTTTAATTACCAACCATCCTTTAATTCATTGAATCCAATGGTGAGTTTAAATCCTCTAATGGAAAGAGGGTTCAAACCAAGTGTTGTCTTAGGCATGAAAGAGACATCATACCATTGGTAATGAACCCCAAAGGGATTAAACTATTAAGCATGACATCTCAATCTCATGCTTTAAACAAACAAGTTGTTTGAACCACTTTTAAAGCAAAACAAAAGCCAATAAAGGAGGGAGGTTGTAGAGGTGATTAAGAGTGATCACAAGTATAGAAAGCCATAAATAAATGTAATCAATTCAAATAAGATGGAGTCTAAGGCCTAGAACACCAAACTTATAAGGACAATTACACTATAAGCATGCAAAACAAAACTCAAATGCAACTATCAACCAAAAACAGTGCTAAAACAGGTCTAAAACAGTTCTAAAACATGTTGGAATTAAGACAACAATAGCTAGATTAATATGCTAAAACATAGCACAAGCTAGGCTAGTAAGCAAGACACAAGGAGGGGAGGTTAACCCTCCAAATTTGGATTTCAAGACATGATTTTGGCTACTGAAATAACTTTGAAAATCAGAGTTTACAAACTCAAAAACAAATAGTAAAGGGATGGGAAACATAAGGGTAAAGGCCTTCAAAACAAGGTGCAAAGAAGGGTGAACCACCCTTCAACCTATAATGGCCTTAGAACCAAAGTTTCAGCCAAAAAATACAGAGTTTTTATAGCCCAAAAACAGTTAAAAAATTGCAAGAATTATAGCAAATAAAACAAAGCAACAAGCAAAGCCTTATACCTCTTGAAGAGAAGACCAATTCTAGGCAACAAATCAAGACAACACATCCTTCAAGAGCTCAAACCAAACTCAAAAGTACCTCAGCTCAAAGATGAGAAGGTTTGGTTAAGGGTGTATAGGCAAAGGTTAAGTATATGTAGGCTAAAGTGTAGAACTTTGGAAGAGAGAGGAAAAATTTTGCTCTAAAATTTTTCAAACCTTAAAACATGAGAGGGAGGCCCTCTATATATAAAAAACATGAATTTCCCTTAAGAATATCCAGCACTACATGTGCGAGCAAATGCAAGTATTTGTGCAAACAGTTAGTATAACTGTCACAAAATATCTGCAAAACACACTAGTGGCTGGCAGGCCACATCAGTGGCCGGCAACCAAGAGTGATGGCCGGCAGCCCAAAAAAGACCACTAGAAGCTGTAGGCTTGAGAAACCAAGGTCTGGTCCAAGAATGAGGAAACAGGGGTACAGGGTTTGAAAGGCTCAAAGCTGTGGCATTCTGTTGAGGACTTCGAGCACTTGACAAGCATGTAGACTCATCATCGGGTGTGCATGCGATGACGTCCAAGTCGTAAGGGCTGTCAAAAATGGGGTGTCTACAATACCTCTGCTCAAAATGGTCGTACTAAGTGTAAACACCGTCATCTTCTTGAGATAACTCGATCTCTCCTTCTCTTTGCCTCTGTTCCGGCACCATTCTGGGGTGAGGTAATTCTTACCGCTGCTTTCCTCCTTAATCGCATGCCGACTCCCCTACTCTTCTTAATCCCCTTATAAGGCTCTGTATTTCTAACCACCCAATTATTCCCTCTTGCGTTTCTTTGGGTCTGCTTGTTTTGTCCTCCTTCCCCGTAAAGATCGGACCAAACTCAGTGCCCGGTCTGTCTTGTGTGTCTTTTTGGGCTACAATCTTACTTTGAACGGCTACCGCTGTTATGACCCTATCTCTCGTCGCCTTTATGTCTCCCGTCATGTTGCCTTTTTTGAACGTCTGTCTTATTTTCAGTTTTCCCCTCTCAATGCTCCTGTTTCCAAAGAGGATTTGGTTCACATCGACCCATTTCTTTCTGAGGTCCCATCAGATGAATATATTGCCACTGTTCCTCCTAAGAACATTCCTACTTCTCCGTCTATGTCACCTATGGCTCCTTCTTCTCCTTCAGTTGTTTCTTTTCCTCCGTTGTTGGTCTATTCTCATCGCAAGACTCCTTCACCTCCAGTTGTCTCTACTCCTGTTGCTGCTCCTTCTGTTTCTGACAACTTTGATCCTGCTGCACACCACTATCCTCCTCGTGAGCGTCGTCTTCCAAACAGGTTAGGTTGGTCTAATACATGTTTTTCTGTTTCCTATTATACTTTTTTGTCCGCTATTCACTCTTTTTCAGAACCTCAGTCTTACAAGGAAGCCTGTCAGGATTCTCATTGGGTTCAAGCTATAGAGGATGAGTTGTCTGCTTTACAGAAAACTAGTACTTGGGAGTTATTTCCTTTGCCTGCTTATAAGAATCTGGTTGGTTGCAAATGGGTCTACAAAATCAAGACTCATTCTAATGGTTCTCTTGAGTGCTACAAAGCTCACTTGGTTACTAAGGGTTTCTCACAAGAGTATGGTATTGATTATGAGGAGACATTTGCCACTGTTGCCAAAATGACTACTGTTCATACCTTGATTTCTGTTGCTGCTGTTTGACATTGGCCTCTTTATCAGATGGATGTTGAGAATGCTTTTCTTAACAGTTATCTCACTAAGGAGGTCTACATGCGTCCTCCCCCTGGTCTTCTCCATTCCTCTAGGCAGGTTTGTCGTCTTCGGCGTACTTTATATGGTTTGAAGCAGTCTCCCCGTGCTTGGTATGATCGCTTTTAGACTGTCGTTACCGAGCTTGGGTTTCATTCTTCTGCTTCCGACTTTGCTTTGTTTCTAAGATATACCTCGGCTGGTTTTGTTGCTCTCCTACTCCATGTAGATGATATGATCATCACTGGCTCTAACTCTTCTGCTATCTCTACGGTCAAGCAACATCTCTTTTGTACCTTCGAAATGAAGGATTTGGGTCCATTGTGGTATTTTCTTGGTATTGAGGTTGCCTCTTCTCCAAAGGGCTATTTTCTGTCGCAGGCCAAGTATGCTAATGAGGTTATTCACCGTACCGGTCTTACTGATACTAAGGTTTTTGATACACCTATTGAGCTTAATGTGAAGCTCAACTCTACTGATAGTGTCCCTTTGGATGATCCCACGGTCTATCGCGAGTTGGTGGGTTGTTTAGTTTATTCGACTGTTACTCGCCCTGATCTTGCTTATGCTGTTCATGTGGTTAGTCAGTTCGTTTCTGCTTCTCGCTCTACCCATTGGGCTGCTTTGGTTCGTATTTTTCGCTATCTCCAGGGTACCATCTTTCAGGGCTTGCTGTTGTCCTCTACTTCCTCTTAGACTTGGTGGCCTATGCTGATTTTGATTGGGCTGGTGATGTTACTGATCGCAAGTCCACCTCTGGTTTTTGTATGTTTCTTGGCGATTCCTTGATCTCTTGGAAAAGTAAGAAACAAACTGTTGTTGCTCGCTCTACTGCCGAAACTGAGTGCCGTGCTATGGCTCATGCTACTACTGAGCTTGTTTGGCTTCGTTGTCTTCTCTCTGATTTGGGTGTACCTTAATCTTCTCCGATCTCCCTCTATTGTGACAACCGCAGTGCTATTCAGATTGCCCACAATACTGTCTTCCGTGAACGGACGAAACACATTGAGATTGATTGTCACTTTGTTCGACAACATCTTGAGTCTGGCTCTATCTCGCTTCCTTTTGTCTCCTCGGCTTTGTAACTTGCGGACTTCTTCACCAAGACTCACACTACCGCTCGGTTTTAGTTTCTTCTTAGCAAACTCTCAGTGTTTTTTGCTAAAACGCCTTGAGTTTGAGCAGGGGTGTGAGAATATATATTGTATATATGGTATATTGTATATTAAGAATTAGGCAATTTCCTTACTTGTGTATGTTACGAATTAGGCAATTTCCTTGCTTGTGTATATTACGAATTAGGCAATTTCCTTTTCTTTGTATTTCCTTTTTCTGTCATGGATTAGGGCTATAAAACTGATGCACTCTTTGTAAACATAATTAAGTTGAATATACAGAAATACAGAAAGTTTACAGTCTTTTCATAAAAAGTCAAAAAATTAACTAAAATAACCAATTCCAAAATGAACCCTAAGACAACCAGTTATGGGTTTTCAGCTTGGGAGAAGCATGTCTGTCACATGGATTGATATTTCCCTGATCAATGCTAAAAATATGGTGTAATTTATGTCTTCAACAACCACCATGAAACAACCATGAAGTTTGTGTCTACCTGATTTATGTTTTTCTGCGTTGCTTTTAAAACTCTGTCCTCCATTACTTTTTTTGCGTAATCCTTGTCCTCCATTACTTTTTTTGCCTAATCCTTTCTGTGAAACAAATACAATGTCTGGTCTTCTCTGAAAAAATAAATGAGTAGTTGGTCAATCCTCATAGTTTTATTGCAAGCCCTTCAATTATTGTTCATTGTTGGAGAAATCAATAAATGACTTCTGGTATGGTTGAGAGAGAGAGAGAGAGAGAGAGAGAGAGAGAGAGAGAGAAGTAAGTGCAAACACCAAACACAATCAAGAAAAGAAGAAAACAAGCTGCAAAATCATTATAGTACATAAATTGAATGATGAAACTGAAAACAAAATGTTTTTTTTCTTCCTGTTTCCATCAGTTTATTCATCTGAAACAAACACAATCTTCAGAAACGAAAAAAAACCAAAAAAGGGGACAAATTTACCAGGAAAGTATCACACAAGTACAATCAAACCATTTGATCATGTTTTTATATATCTACTATCGGGGAACTCATGTTCTGCTTCCTTTACTTTGCTTCTATGTCTTTGCCCATTTCTCAAAGTAATCTTCTTGATTTGGGAATATACACAAGCTAATTCCTTCGAGTCAGTGACTCGGAATTCTTATGATCGAGCTAAAAGAATGAAACGACTGGCGGCTTTGTTCTTTTTTACAAGCTAATACATTAAAAACTAAAATTTTAAAAATGTTGCTAAAAATGCCACTGACATGCATTATGGAAGAACCCCATTGACACTTGGTGTTTAAGTAAGATAAACACGCGGGTGATGAATAGAGAAATGAGTCACGCTTAAGAGTTGGGGACAAAGGTGCCAACGTAGCCGAACCCAATGACGAAGAAAGCCATTGCTTGGACATAGAGGTAGATGAAGTAATGGTTTTTCCCAAAGGCAATGTCGTAGCAACCGCAGAAGAAGAGGAAAAGCCCGGTCCCAAGTTCTAGCAAATGGATTCTGTCGATGTTTGGAAAAGAATGAGATATTAGTTGGACGTCATAACAATTCAAGTGCCTAAAAAGCATTTTTTTTTTTTAGAAATCTATGTCAGTCCAACTTCTGTTTAAAGGTTATGAAGCAAAAATTGCTTAAATAAGTTATAAAAAGCTGATTATTGAGAAGCAGAGGAAGGAGTACTTTTAGTTTCTACTTTTGCTTCTAATTATCAGTTTTTACCTTGCAAGAAGCTGCACCAAACAAATCATGTAGCGTGTGATTAAAATGTGAAGGTAGGTTGAGATTTTGAGAATTTGTACCGTTCTCCAATCCTAAACCGGGGTCTTTTAGGTGCTTTAGTGGCTGCTTTTGTCTTGAGAGCGTCCCCGAGTTTCTCAGTGACAACCCATTCGTTCACTCTCCCAGCCTCTAGAAGACCAATGAAGGTGGCCTTGGTCCGGTGCAGCGACATGACATTCTCAAAAAGGATCCAGAACACCAATAAGTGGAGTGACCTGCGGGATCAAAACATGAAAAACAGAACCTGGGTTAAACTTCAGTGATGGATGTGATTTTTTGTTTCAAATTTGTTTTAGAACAATAGTCTCATAATTTCATTGCTCTTCACGAGTCATGGTCAATTTAAAAGCAGGCTTTTGTTCATCTGTTTCTTAGGAACCAGTAAACCAAACGCTGCATATTCATATTAAAATTCCAGTTTATAAGGGATCAAATGTAGATTTTTAAGTGTTGATTGTCAGGCTACCTAACATACTCGGGCTTGGACAAGGATAAGGAAATTGATTTAATCTTGATTTTACTTTTCTCCAAATAGAAATATAAAAATATAATTGCTATTTGACTTCACTAAAAGTAAATTATGAATGCTCATGTTTTGATGAGCAAAAGTTGGTAGATCATTGCCTTTGATGTGTAACAAATGAAATTGAATGAACTATTGAAGCAAGAGTGAATCCGAAGGCTACCACTAGCTTATGCTTATCCAAACATAAACCGTAAATTCAAATATAACTGAACTTTAGAATGCAAAGAACTATCAAGAAAACCAGACCTTGGAGTTCCAACAGCGTTGAGAATGGTGATGATGGAAGGAATGTAAACTGATGCCCACTTCGGAACCACAACTTCCGGTACCAAAACAGTTGCTGGTAATACGACACAATAAAACACAAATGTGACGATATGGGCAACGATCTTCCTAACCAAGAAGAAACTGTAGATTACGTGCACTTTCTTCCACAACGTTACTCTCTGCAATTAAAAAAAAATAAAAAAAAATGATTGATCGGGTCTTAAACTTTGTAATTAGCCATTGGTTTTCAAGTAAAATTCTTGAAGATGGATGGGAACTCTAACCTTATTCATTATAATCTCCATTACCATTTTCCTGAAAAGATTGGCAGGGCCACAAGACCACCGGTGCTGTTGGAAACGATAGGCCTTGAATGTACTTGGCAATTCATTTTTCACCTACAATAAAAATAAACCGATAAAATTACAAATATCATGAAGAATCAAGAATAAATTTAGCAATTTGTGTTTTCGATAGGGTAAAATGCATGGGAAAACCAATGAAATTTAGGGAGCTAAGAATATAGATGCCACATGGTCCATTTGGACC